>JAMYHL010000035.1:0-227905 GCA_025531455.1 Apiotrichum sp. Y4204
ACTATAGATACCTACACCTGATTCAATAGCTTGAATATAACTACCGTTAAATGATAACGCTGCGGCATAAATTAAAGTTAATTGTGTGGATGCTGCTCCCGCTGTGTGGGCTTATGTGGGATGCAACGATGGGCCCTATATGTACGTGGAACTTCGGTATAGGCTCACGTATCGCCGAACATTGCCCGGAGATGATTAGATGTCGCGGGTTTCAACAGACTGCCGGCGGGCCCGCAAGTTTGACTCATCACATTCCGGATTCTTCTTCACATTCCGGCCTGAGTGTAGATTGTAGAAACTACCGAAGCTATAAAAACAATCCCCGCAGTCTCCCCTCGAATAATGCATTCCAAACGGGACATCAGCCTGGCATCTTTGACCGCCCTCTGACCAGTTTGCCTGAAAAGTGAGCTGTCAACTGAACGAATTTGGGGGCCAACAGACGACTCTTATTGCGGACGATTTCTTGCGTTGCCCGCTCTACGAGTCGCGTGATGCGGACCAGCTTTTCCCCACTAACGCTTTGAAGACGTACTCTCGGTCTGAGAGCGAGTTCCAAATACTGTAGAGACCAATTGCCCGCCAGTCCCCCACGCCGTGTCTTCTGTTATCTGTACCTGCGTACCTGCCTCTCGCCATTTTCTTGGAGCGCTGAATGCCGCACATGGTGTTTGTACAGTTGCGAATAGCCAGAGGCCAGAGATCGTCATCGAAGACTGGGAAACCGAGACCGGATCAAAGTGCAGAGATCCCTCTTGTCTTTCCCATATAGTCTTCTAGTCACCAATATGGCCATTTGATCATTTGCCGTCGGTACCTCACTTTAGCGCCTTTTTACCTTCATTTTCCAGGGGCCGTCCTCGGCCCTTGGCAGACGAAGTGGACGGGTTCTACGAATTCTACAATTCGGCAAGCTCGGCAAACGTACAATCATGCGCACATGTGTATAACATGCAGTACATGGGCAGTTCCTGATCTACATGCTGAAAAGATCTGCCGGACCAGAATGCTGACGACGCTCAGGGGTAACCTCCTCTTATTGGCATCTCTCGCTGTCGGGTAGCCGGTCCCTGCGGCCTTCTCCGTAAAGTACATGAGAGTGCGTCGACCTGCGGCAAATGGGCAGGAACTTCGGGCGACGGAAGACATATCGGGGGTGTATCTCGGGACCAGCATCTTTTTCAGCCGGTCTCACTTTTCCATGAGTAGCACGGCTGCTGTCATTGCCCACAGGTAACGCACAGTGACATGTTATGCAACCGTTGTGCAACATCCGACAGTCTATGGAGGCGTCAGACCCCGTCCGTAGCGACAGCCGGACGAATGTAGTGGAGTGCGGGGAGCTGTAGCCCATTTTTGTCATGGAACCCCAAATCTTCAGCGTGTGCTGCACGAGATTGCGTTTGTTCAGGGGGTGTCGATCTATCACACACTGATGGCTGTCGTAACAAGCGCGGATGGTGATGGAATCCCAGTCCTGTCCCAACTTGGCCTTTCGCAACTGCTGATGCCATCGCAAATTGTCTATAGAAAAACGTGCCTTTATTTATTGGTCCGCGACGAGATCCTCGATTACCCTCGAGTTCCGCGGCGGCAACGGCCAAAACAGCGTGCATGTGAACGAATGAGGGAACACAAGGAAGATTCGTGCCGGATCTCGACACCTCATGGGCCACACGGACTATGAATCATCTTCAGACATAAGAAAAGGCTCAGAAGCCCTTAATTGGGAATCTGACAATCTGATGACCATCGACGACCGCTCGAACTGCTGGCAAGCAGATCTCAGTCGCGCCTGTCTTGATAGTCGTGTCTTACTGTATCACAGGACACTGAAACACCGTTACTACCACAGGGGAAGAGCGGGAACCATCAGTTGTCCGAACGGGAAAGAGATTCAAGAATCCAACGTAGCGGAAGTACTTTTACTATATTCATGCCATGAATGATTCTTAGAAGATGGGAAAAGAAGCCAACTGGAATACGAGAACCACAAGAACAAAGAATAGGGTGTGAAAGGTTGCTCAATTTTTGACAGCGCTTGGGACCGGGTATCAATGAATGGGCAGAGAGGGCGCGCAAGAAGGCCTGTGGCACACGATTACATTAACAGTACAGGGTCTAAAGAAGCCAATGTCATTATCGGCGGTCATCGCTGGGATGGTGAGATGGCCGCTGTGCGTCATACGGGTGATGTGAGGAAGACTGCGGATAACGATGGGAGTTGCGGGGCGGAGATGGCCACGAAGGTGGTGGGCGTTCGTAAGGACTGAGCGGATATGGCAAGCGTCGACCGTCATGAGGCAGGGGGGCATTAGGTATATTAGAGGCGGAAGCGGATGAGGACGAACGGATGGGAGGCAAATGCACGCTACTCCCTCGAGGACTGTATCGCGGCTGAGTAGAAGCTCTAGAGTCTCGGCCATCTGATGCAGGCGATGGATCCGACCGACCCAGTGGTAACGAGGACGGCCCGTAACGATACGGCGCATACGACAGAGGGGATCGGGCGCCTGGCGACAGCATTGGTTGAGTTGCAGGCTGGGGTGACCGGCCACGAGGGAGATGGGAATGAGTTGGTTGGGAATGAGGCGGCTGGGAAGGCGGTGGCAGTCTATTTCTAACTGAGGACGATCCAGCAGCAAAATGCTACGGAAGTGTCAGCGGGTCTGTCACTAAGATATAGAAAGGCGCCCTTGCTTTTCAGTGTCAAAATGACAATGATTCCCTCATGTCAAGCTATTTTGACAAGACCTTCAAAAAGCAAGCCACTCACGGAGTCTCCAGGGGGCGCATGATCCCGATTATATTTGAGTGATTTCTCCCACTCTACCCACTGGCCGAGCTTGGCCCGAAGATGGTCATTCTCCTCTGCTATGGCATTTTTCTCATCCTGAAGACGACGATTAGCTGCCTCGAGGCTCGCTAATCGCAGTTCAGCTTCAGATGTTGCCGGAGAGGACACGCGTGTTTGAGCCCGCCCAAACTGGGGGTAAGGATAGCTGTCATTCGAGTGTCTTTGCCGATGAAAGGTGGTAGACGATGGCCCAGGACCAGCGCTGGCGTGTAGGAATGCTTGTTCATCGACTTGCTCCAGTCGTCGCGCCAGAATAGCGTTTTCCTCTTGAAGGACTCGGACGCGTTCTTCGAGGCTATCCTGGTACCCTTTTTTCCTATTACGAAAACGCTGGGCGGCGAGGCGGTTGGCCTCTCGGCGCCTAAGAATAGTTGAATCATCCTGTGGTTGTTGCTGTTGTTGCTGCTGCTGCGGTAAGTCGTGATGCTTGGCCAAAGCGCGGTCGTCGTCTTGAGTTCCGGAGCGCTCTCGCCAGTCAGCAGCGCCATCCATTGAAACGTCGTTCATGGTTTGCTGCAGGCTGTCCGACGAGGCACCCGTTTCGGTTGAGCTTGATTGTCGAGCTCCGCGCCGTCCATGGGTCTCTTCATTTCGTCCAGCCGCTCCGGCGCTTCTAGGTCTGTCGCGGTAGTGATAAGCCCGTATCCCGCCGAGACCCGAGCTCATTATGCGTGAGATGTGCACTGGAGCGTTCCACTGCTGCTGGGTACGGGGATGAAAGTGCCCGTCGCCACGATAAAAACGCTGGCGACGGGGCGTTAACTACCAAAGTGAATCTACGGAAATCGGAGACGTTGGCGCAAAAGCTCATGCAGCGGTTTGCACTCGGAATTGCAGAAATCGACACAACCATGCAGTCCTGTCAATCACGGCGATAGGTCTTCGTGCTTTGGCGCGCAATGAGAGTCGGGGTACGCGTTTCGCTCAAAGGTCGAACTTGCGTCTACCTGTAGGTGCGAGTGTGTGCTCTGGATACGTTCGTGTATGCGTGTATGTGTACGTGTGCCGATGCACTGAAAACCCGTGTCAACAGTGTCGTGATGTGAGGTGTGAAGAGTTCGAGTGACTAACGGGATAAGCTCTACAACAGCGAGCTCTCGAATCGCAGGCGGTGTTGCGTTTGCGGATGCATGGACTGCAACCAGCTTTGCAAGTAGCGATGAGCGATAGCGAGAATCAAGTCGTGTATTAGGCAAATTGTGCGGTTGTGGTACAGTGCAATCGCGAGATGGCAGGCTGAGGTTCGACGTTCTGATTTCGAAAATGGCGCGCCAGGCATGTACGGTCACTAGATCACTACTGGATTTCTGGATTGCTGGATCGGCACTGAGGATCGCTGCTAGCTGAGGCTGTGGCGGACCACCGACAGGACACTACAAACCCTAGGGCGGACGACAGAGTCAGGCCTCAGGGCGACAGGTTAACGAGGCGGCCACAGCGCGGGGCTGGATTGACGTGATATGGGCGGTCAGTGGAGGAAGAGGGTGTAAAAAAAGGCAACGGAGAGAACTTGTCGCATCTAGGGGATGCACCGGGCCGTGGCGCCGTGGCGTCCGCGGCGTCGGGGTACACGCCGCGCCTCGGCTGTGGAAGAGGGCGTAAAGTGCAAGCACGCAAAGCCAAAAGTGGCATCTGGTAGCCAAGGGAATAAAAGCGATCGACGTGCCGGTAAAGCTTCGGGGGCAATTGAGGGAGGGTTTCGGTGTCCGGAGGCTTGATGCCAAGTTGGACAGCACAAAAGTGCCGAGAAGCCGCACATTTACGGACCAACTGGTGAAAAGGCCTCAACGGGAGTTCCGAGGGTCACTACGAGAAGAGAAACCGACAAAGTGATCGACCAGAGCGAGGAGGGGGGGGGGAGTACGCAAGCAAGCCACAGAACAGGGCCAAAAGGATGCCGAGGGCCGAGCGAGGGCCAGGGTGCAAAGGGCACACGCGCCGCGAGACAGGGAGAGGGTACGAGGCCGGGAGGCGCCAGGAAAGGTAGCGAGCGATTCAGGTCCCACACGGCATGTAAGCGAAACGTGACGAATTCACCAGGGGAGCAGCATCATCATCGGGCACCAAACAAGTGCCGGTTTTTAATATATATTACCAGCACAGTCAAACGGAACATTGCGAGCGGAGAATGTGCAAACAGCGCCCCGTCTGCTGCATCTGGAACCTCAATCTCATCGCATGTCGTGTAATACCCACAATGCAGGGTCCCAACAAAGCTGCATGGCCGGCGACATATTGGTAGCTGGTTTACCTCGAGTCGGACAACGCATCATGAGACAGTTGGCCGACTCACAAGTTGCGTTGGACTGTTTAGAACCGGGGAAGGGCGAAGACCCAGAGTTCAAAGTGCAGCAGAATAAATTCCGTAAGCCACGATCAAGCCACTTTTCTGGATTCTGCTCCGGGATCTTGCCACCCACCCGAGTGAAGAAGACCGAGGCGGAACTGTACCCGCTTGGACCGTGTTTGTCCCCACTCATAAGGCCGCACGCTCAACCCTGTTCAACTGAGCAGCTGATTTGTGGAAACACCCACACATTGATGTGTGACAAGGTATGTGTTCCAGATGTCAAGCCAAGGCACATGTGGAAGAGTGTAGGTTCTCGTTTTGGCCGTTCTGGACTGTTGTCGGGTAAATTTTCGTCTGTCGTAGTGCTTGAGCTAGTCCTGGGGTGGAGCCGGTGGGATTATGAGGGTACAGTCACAAGGCTATGTATGGCACGTCCATGTGAAACAGACTGGGTGAGGATGCCGGCCGGCTTCTCCGTTTGCCCGCATTTTATCTGGCCCAAAGCACCAGATCCATAATAGAAGCACTAAACTCTAGTTGCGGGATTGGGACAGGGAGTCGACGCTCGCGACGCTGACTCTGCCAATTGCAGATTCCGATTCCAGCAAACAAACCGCAGTTTCAATTGCCAGGCACAAACTCTTGTCCCCACCCTCGATACCAAAGTTTGCGGTTTGAGCGTCTCTTGCTCTCGGGGTTCACTTCCCATATCCTTCGTCCTCTTCCTCCCCCCCAAACTGTATCTCTTTTAGCTTGGTATACTACTGTGGCCTGCTCATGTTTCTGCAATCAACAGTATGATGAGCCCTTTCGTGAGGGTTGTACTGTACAAGCGACCAGATCTTGAACTGGGTCGCTATGTTGTCATTTGGCGACCAATCACCCAAATCTCGTTTGGAAAGACACCAATGGCCAGCCGACCCGCCGGCGGCCACAATCGAGAGGGCATCAGCTCCTTGAGGACAGTTGCAAACCGATCCCGACTGCCACTCGCATGCCTTTCATGTCTCTCCAATGTCGATGTGGCTTAACATTTTGCCTTATTTCGCTTATCTACCTTCTCGTCGTCTCTCGCCGGAGGCTATATCTTCAAGTATATCAGGTTGCCACATGCAAAATCATACCTGAGCTAGGCAAGATGCTCGCGCTCGCGGCGCCATGATCGGTGTCCTGGCGCAAAATTGAGCACTGTAAGTTTTTCACTTCCACCTCCTATTAACCCCATAGCCGATGACACGGGCGCCAGACTCCCTCACGACAATACGACGCCTAGCCCTCGACCATGGCCGGCGGCCAACTTTGAGAGGGGTATCTCAGCCAGGTAAGGAGTACACTTCCGAGCGCGCCATTATTCTTAGAATGAAATTTCCCATCCGTCACTTGTGCCTTTGGCGTTTACCCTATCATGTTGGCGATTGTCGTCCCCGGAGGATCAGGATCCGAAACAGTCAAGGGGAAGCCCGGCATGAAGTGATATTGCATGTTTTTCTGACTCTTCGCCCGCCGACAGGGGATAAAGTATAGCAAACGGTAAGTGAAGCGCAACCGGTGAGACGATGCCATTTGTCAGGCCATGGTTAGTTTCTGCAGAGTTCATCCACATATCATGGTGATACTAGCAGGCCCCTCGTCATCATCCCCTCCTTCGTCATCGGAGTATCAGTCACCGGCTGTCTTGAACAGAAGAACTCTGGAACAGACTGATGAGGAGTCATGAAGAAGAAAAAAGTGAATAAAGTCGTCAACTCCATACACATTGGCGAGTGATCATCCAGCCGAACGAACGCATTGCCATTTCCTGAGTCTTTGTCATCCACCGCGCCACAATCTCGCAAACCTCGCAAAGACAGTCTGTTTAGCCATTGTTCGATTTGGTTCAGGTCATAGGGTAGCTTTGGGTGTGGCGCAGCTTTTGCAGTGGAACGCTGACTCGAACGCTCCTGATTCACTCAACAGCACCCACAGATGACCTGAGGGTCCGTCAAAGCTGACAGCCGTGGCGCCTCTTGGGCTCGGTAAACCTCACGATCTAGACTGGACTTTGAGGAATGAGATTTGCTCCCTTGGCCGCGTGTCCTCTTCCACCATCGGAAGTCTAAGGCGCCCCACGGTAGAAGGCGCCACATAGCTCATGATGTCGGAAGCTCGGGAGGCGGAAACCAACACGACCGTCCAGGATTGGGTAGTTGCGAATCACGCGGCTGTTGGATTTCGAGATTCGAGTGGGTTATGGGGCCCGGGTCTAAGAATGAAAGCCAGTACTGACAATAAAGTCTGGCTGTCGGATCTCAGTCGACCCCGTGGCTCATTCAGTGGCTCAATGGCGCGCAGGGTCCAGTGATTCCCCACACAGCGCCGCCCACCCATGCGCCGTCGATCGGAATCGATACTGCCAGCATGCCACGCATGCCAATACGTCTGGAATGGGGCCCTTGCACCAATGCTCCTCTGGACTTGAAACATTCGTCTCCTGATCCCCTGCACTTGGCCTTCTAGGGGTATGCAGCACCGGCCCGACAGTAATTACGAGCGAAAGTCCGCAGGTGGTAGCCGATCGGACACGCCGAATCTCGCCAGACATCTGTTCCCCAAGGCCTCCGGTTCTCCGATTGGGTTACGATTCGCAGCTTTTGTGGCGTTGTGTGTTGTGCCACCTCGACTGTCTTCCATCGGCCACTGAGCCACTGGACTGCTGAGGTGTACGACGCTGGGCCCCCAACCCCAGCCACCGTCTGCGCCATAGATGTCCCCAAACGCCACGACGCTCAGGAAACTTTCTTACTGCTTGAGGAATACGGCTGCTGAGTTGTGCGCTCGTGCGAAAGGCCTAAGGTCGCAGAGGGTCAGGAAGGCGATAGTCCGTCGGAGACATTAGGTGTACCGGAAGCCGAAGGCTCCGCATCCTGTGGCATGGTCGTTCCTTGTTGTTCCTGTCTCTCGCTGTCACTCTAACTCATTCGTCGGGCTGGAGTACATTGCGACAAGAGCAAACAATCAGTTCGGCAACATTGGCGACTTGAATCATTTATACGTCCCCCCACCTTTTGTCCCGGCCCTGTTCTTTTCCACGGATACCCCATTCCTCATTATAGCCAAGGGCATGTCATGGCCCCGGGGCGAATAATACCTAGCAACATGGGGGTCAATGTCATACTTTAGCAGGTGATACAGAATGGTAGGTGTGCATGTTGTCCAAAATAATAGACGAGATGGTTACAATAAAGAATAGGAGAAGCACATGTAGTTGTGCCTAACACCTGAACGTCACCATCAACCCAGTGTTGAGGCACATCGGCCACAAAGGCTCTCCTCTGCTTCGGCAGTATACAGCCAACAACGGGGGCACTGATGCAAAGGCGAGGGCTCAACTGTCACTGTCACAGTTCCCAGGGCTGTCCAGTCAGCGTGAGTTTGAGGGGTACATTGGCGTCGCGACGGCCAATCTGAACGTACCTGTGCTAGCCTGTTCCGAAACGGACCACTGTGGGCTGCTAGGCGACGCGTTGTCGAGGGTGACCACTGATACGCCAAAGATGCGGGGTAGTAGAGTCTCTGAGGAGTGTCAGCATTGCCCATCCACGTCCGATCCCAAACGCACCGTTCTCCTTCAGCAGTTGGCCGATCTGTCCTTCCGCGCTTAGTCGTACGGCAGTTTCGGTAGCGGCTCGCACATGTCTGGGAATAATGAGCATCAACCACATGAGGTGAACTCCATAGCCGTGACCGCACTCACTTTGCCTGTCTTGCTTGTTCTAGGAGATTGAGTACTTGTGTCCTGACGGCCAATAAGACACCCATATCCTCGTTAGCTTTCTCGTTAAACCATTGTTCCTGAAGTGTCATCATCATTCCACATTGCCACATGCCACGATCTTGCCTTGGGTTACTCACGCTAGGGATCCAGTGGTCCAAGAACACGGACGACAACCCTGCTTCCGTCCCACCCCGCGACAACTCGTAGATCTCCTCAGCAATGTGGGGAGCAATCGGCGCTACAACTTTGAGTACCACGCTGAGCGCCTGAGGAGTGAGCGGACGCAAAATCACCAGATCGTGACGGCGCTCAGACGTACATGTTTAAGTGTGGCCACCATTGCCTGTCTTCGAGGGCCATCTGCGGGATCACAATACAGCGTGTCTTTTGCCACATCAAAATAGAAGGCCGAAAGGGTTGAGGAGAGGAAGGTTGAGGCGCTCTGCAGGACTGCTTGTGTTAGCCGCCGCGTTAGGGGAAAGTGATACCTTTGCTGAACGTAAACTCATCGTATCCCTTTAGAGCTGTTTGCTCCAAGCAGCTGAGTTCATGAAGGACGTATTTCTCAACCTGACGAATGATTAGCTCAAGGACTTTCGGTTGCTGTCACAAAATTGCCGTGTCACCGAACTCACTAGTCCGAGCTGCACCTGATCCAAAGGCGCGAAATTCGTTGTGTTTACGTTCCCTAGGATGAAGCGCAACGTGCTGCGCATCTTGCGCAAAAGTTCCGAGGCATGAGAAATGCTTGTAGGGCCAATAGACGCGTCACGCGTGTAGTCGACACCTGCTGCCCAGATGCGGAGAGTATCAGAACCGTGAGCTGTCGAGTTCTGACGTGCGTATCAGCCGCTGCACATGCTCTCAAAATGATTTGCCTACCTTTGCTCCATTCACCACGTCCATAGGCGAAAGGCCATTGCCGAGGGACTTGCTCATCTTGGCCCCACTCTCATCGGTCGTGAACCCGTGAGTGATCAAGTTTCGGTAGGGGGCAAGAGGCTTGTCATCCGTTCCTGCAAGGGCAGCAAGGCGTGTGAGGAAGGAAGACTGGAACCATCCTCGATGTTGATCAGATCCCTCAAGGTAGACATCAGCGAGAGGTTCGGTGGGCGAGCGGAGTTTCGCAGCCTCGAGAAGTGACCATGACGTGCCACTGTCAAACCAAACGTCCAGGGTGTCGAAGCCACGAGTTAAGTCTTGTCCCTTGAGGGCCGGTGGGATAAAGTCCTCGGTCGGGCCTGACCACCAATAATCTACTCCCTTGGCATCAAGGACTGAGATGATGTGATCTAATGAGTCGTTCGTGAGAATTGACTCTCCTTGTGCGTTGAAGAGGGCCGGAATGGGAACACCCCAGCTTCGTTGACGAGAGATGCACCATTCGGAACGCGACATTACCGTGGACGCCAGACGATTCCGACCTGATGTTAGCTGGCACGGGGGCAACAGGCTTACCGGTACTAGGCACGAAGTTGATACTATCGAGAGCAGTCTGTGCTGACGGTTTGAGAGAGTTGACATCTGCAAACCATTGTGGAGTAGCGCTAAGGTTAAAACAACTCCCCAGTATTCCTCACCGAATGATAATGGGCTTTTTCGTTCTCCAGTCGCAAGGGTAACGATGCTCAATAGTCTCCTTGGCGAGAAGCACATTTTCCTTTTGAAGGAACTTTACCATTATCTTAGATCCTGGGCCAAGCACGGGCTGACCAACGAGTTCGCTTGCAGCCTCTTTGCCACTCCATGTCACAAGGTCTGGTGTGAAACAACCGTCATCATCCACAGGGCAGCGCATTTCATCAAGAGATAGGCCTCGCGCCTGGAAGGCTTCATGGTCGTCGTGGCCGTGGGCGGGAGCGGAGTGCACAAGACCGGTACCGGAGTCTGCAGTAACATACTCTGCAGCAAAGACGACAGGGCGATCCGCCTTCGACGATTCGGGATGGAAAAGATGTGTATACCGAATACCAACGAGTTCCTTGCCTGGGGTTAGTACTCACTTGACAGCGTGCATACTCACCAGTGACCTTGTCCACTACTTCAAGGACGCCTAGGTGCTTTTCCAGTTCCTCAAGGCGAGCCTCCGCAACAACCAAAAGCTGTTTCCTGTCGTTCAGGCCAACAACATAATCCATGTCCTCATGAACGGAGACGCCCTACTCAGTTAGCACCGTCATCAGCATTGGGCACCCGCTCACCATGTTACCGGGAAGACTCCAGGGCGTTGTGGTCCAGATAGCGAGATGCAGATTGGCACAGGGTTCCTTCTCTTGGCCTTTTCTGAGAGCCTCCTTGATACGAGGGTTCATGTCTTGCTCCAAAACGGGGAACGCAACGTAGACTGATGTAGACTTGAGGTCTGCGTATTCGAGCTCAGCCTCTGCGAGCGCTGTCCGGGACGAGGGAGAGTAGTACGTGGGGCGATGCCTGTGGCTAATGAATCCTTTGGACACCATCATTTTGAAAAGCTTGAGCTGACGAATCTCAAACTCGTGGTCTGGGGTTAACATTAGTTGACATTGATCGCTCACCAAGCGAACGGTATATGCCCCCTTCCACGTCCCAGTCGGCCATGATTCCCAGCTGCTTGAACTCTTCCTTCTGCACCTCAATAGCCTGGAGGGCAAACTTCCGAGCCTCTTGACGGACACTAATGGGATCAAGCGACGTGTGAGATTTCTAGTAGAAGGTTAGTCACGCCGAGCAAGACCTCCCTTACCCCTAGAGCCGTGAGTGCCTTGTGCTCAATAGGCAAGCCATGACAGTCCCAGCCGGGAATGTAGCTGATGATCAGAATCTCGCATGCCTTGGATTTTCTCACTGAACCTTTCGCCCACGGATGACATTATAACGATTAATGATGTCCTTAAGGATCTTGTTCAAGGCATGTCCTGACCAGTCAGCAAGACAGCAGGCGACATCTCTGTAAACCCACCCATATGCAAGTTTCCGTTGGCGTATGGGGGACCATCATGCAGAATGAAGATGTCTCCTTTGTTGTCTTTTTGCTGAGAGGTTAGTACAAAGCCGACACGCTTCAATCGCATCACAGCTGGACTGGATAGTACAATGAGACCCACCTGTTGTCGGTAGAGCTCATGTGTAGTTCTATCGCGGAACTTCCTTTCTGCTAACGGAATATTCTTCAATTTCAGCGGCATCTCTGTCTTGGGCAACAGCAAGGTTGTTGAAAACGCCTTTTTCTTGTCATTGTTGGACGTCGCCGTGCTCGCAGTCCGAAAGCCCCCGATTAGTGTTAATTTCAACGAAAGCGCAAGCCGCGGCCTGTGGGCCATGGGCCGAAGGAGGATGTGGCTCATCGTTACCCGGTGTATGCCTTTCGTTGATGAAAGGGGACAGTTTGAGCAGCGCGAGCGGATTGTTTGGGAGGATACTTGATATCACAAGAGCCAGTTGTGCGCCATTCGGTTGCTGGCCCGGTCCGGGAACTCTGGCTGGCTGATCGTCTTGAAATCTCGGATTGAGGTAAAAAGTGGAGGTCATCCAGGCCGAAAACAGTTGGGACTACCGTGAGAAAGTGGGAAGTGCCCCAGGTGTCACCCACAGGTGATGTCAACCGCGGTCATCTGTCGCGTCGTTTTGGGTTTGCCACCCAAAACGCGTGCATTTCAGGCGAGGTCGTTGAGACGGCGAGTTACAACTGTTTCTAACTCTCAAAGTCTCGACTCGCTACGCCTCTCTCATTTGATAAATCTTTCAAAACCTCACGTCCTACGCTGTCACGCAAGATACGACTTCATGGCGTCCCGGCTCGAGGGATCACCTTCGTCGTCGAGTGAGTGTGTTGAAGTGAAAACAGCACAAATTATTTGCTTATCTGTGTCAAGAGCGCGTCAGCGCCTTGTCAAAGACAAGAGAACGAACTATGATTCGACGGGTTATTTCATCCCGAGCTTCACCTGGTGAGCATAGATATCTGTGAGCGCTTTGTTGACGTTAGCCCCAAAGGACGAGTTCGATGAGGATGTTACGGAGGAGGCGAAAGAGTACGCCATCGAGAGGAACATCGAGAGTGAAAGGAACAAGGTCCGAGAGGAAAACATCCGTCGAAAAGAAAATGGCCAATCAACGCTTCGTCTTCCGGCCAAATATAAGAAGGAGAAGCGCCAACGCGCGGGAGCAGTCGACGACGACTCGGCCTCCGACGGATCGGCGCCCTCCGTAGACGATGCCTGGCGTGGATTTGAATACGAAGGCCGTAGGTCTCTCCATGCTGGCTGTTTGGATTTCTGACCCCCCTCAGAGAGGCTTCTCAACTTCAATCCTCTGCCAGTCCTGGCAAGTGCGTCCAACGATTTTCAAGTATGTTAACACCGCAGAGCTTTCTCCAAGTGAATTTTGTCCAGCAGACATAATTCGACAACATGATCCAACAAGGTCTCACGAGCATGACGTCGAACATGTCTTCGATTGCGTCGCCGTGTCAGACTCGGGGGATCTTCGCGAGGATAGAAAGTTAACGGAGGAGCTGATGCCGAAAGAGGAGGCATCAAAGGAAGGGAGAGAGCGAGTGGAAGAAAATGGGGGCGAAGGATCAGACGAAAACGAAGAGGAGGAAGAAGATTACGGCGACGACGATGCAACCGTCGTTCCTTGGCAAAAGACCTCTTCTTCTGAGATCAAAGAAGAGCGCATGCCATTCGGTGACCGCTCTGAGGTTGTTGAGGATGAACTTGAGGAAGAAGAAGAGGCTTACTCCGACGAGGAGTTCTTTGACAGTGAGTGAGCCTAGTCGATGAGATTGACTGACGTCAGCGCTAACGCGCTCCTCATCCAACCCAAGGCAGTCACCAACTCTATCCGCAACTACGAATAGCCAGCTTCTTGAGTTGACTGAAAGACCTCCGTTTCAGTGCACTCAAGAGCAACGGAAGATCCCTCCTTTCGTGCTGGACCCGGATGACGACGCCATCACCATTCCAGCCCCTCTAAACAGATTTCTCCGTGACTATCAACGCAGTGGGGTCTGGTTCCTGTATCGCAAGTACAAATGCGGAATGGGTGGCATTCTTGGCGATGATATGGGACTCGGCAAGACAGTTCAGGTCATTGCTTTTGTGCGTTAATCCGAAATTTTTGTTTTCTGATGCCCTTTAGCTTTCGGCCATCATGCGCAAGACGGGAACGGGCCTCGACGGTGGACGTCGGAAAGACCTAATTCGTAGTCGTCGGCAAACGCTACCCCCGCAGCAGTGGGCGACTGCCCTCCTGGTTTGCCCAACATCTTTGATCCCAAACGCAAGTTTGATTGGGAAGGATTGGAAGTTGCTAACGACAGTGGGCTCGAGAGCTGGATTTGTGGGGGTACTTTGAGTACCAAATTTGGACTTCAACAAATTCCAGCTCCACTGTGAAGTCGATGCGAGGAGGGTATCTGGATATAAGTAAGAGCACACGAGCGGGATATGGCTAATCATGTGAAGTCCTCATTTCGCATGACCTGTTGGTGAAGGCGGCAGATGAGGTAAAAACCTTGCCATTTTCGTGGGTCGTGACTCAGCGGCATCCTTGCTGACCACAGGGTTGTCATTGTGGATGAGGCCCACCGGATGAAGAATCCCAAAGGACGTCTGGGGCTTGCGGTAAAGAAAATTCCCTGCAAGTCATGCTTCGCTCTGACTGGCACCTTGATGCAGAACCGGATGGAAGAAATGTGGAGCGTTCTCGACTTTGTAAGTCAATATCTTCACTTGCATACTGACTGCAGTGTCAACGCGGCTGGGTTGGAACATTGAAACAGTGGCGAAACTATATTGTCAATCCAATCAACCGCGGCCACCGCCATGACGGAAACGTCAAAGAGGTCGTCAAAGCAATTGTTAGTCGAGTACCTCGGTTGCTCAAGTCTGATCCCAGATCTGTCTTGGACAGGTGTTTGCCAACATCCTTCCGCATTTTTACCTGCGTCGTGACAAACGTCTCATTGCGAATGAGGTAGGACAGATCGGTGACGACGCTCACAACATAGCTACCACAGAAGCGGGATTTGGTGGTTCTGTGTCCCCTCGGTGCACACCAAGACGCTGTCTATAGGAGAGTCATTGCGTCTGATGGTGGGTAATACGAGCAAGCAACTCTTAACGCCACAGATGTCAAATTCATTCTGTCGTCGAAAGACCCATGCGAATGCGGCTCCGAGAAGCAGCGCTCCAAATGTTGCCACCAGGTCAACTCTGTCGGGGATCGCGTTCGCGAGGCGATCCTGAAAATGTAAGCTGTCAGTCAGTGCTGAGATTTGACCACAGGTTTGACGCGCTCGGTCGCGTAGCGAATGTAGGTACAACTATAAAAGGCAGTTGCTGATGAGCTAGCATATGGCTCTGCTTTACCACAGTGCGTTGGTGCGAGAGAACAATGCTCACCATAAGACCCTGCAGACCCTCCACAAGTGCAGGAAGTTAACAGGAGAGTCTTCCAATTCTGTGTATGTTACCTCAGCCTATGACTTTGTAACTGAGATTTCAGACCGGCGAGGCGTATGATCCGGCACGACAGAACGCCGTTGAAGCCACGTTGTGAGTACAAAAGGTTTGCTAGCTTTAACACACAGCGATCCCAACAATTGTGGGAAGTGGACGGTATGTGCGGAGACTTGGTGGAGGCGGACGTCAGCTGACGATCAGTTGCTGAAAAACATGCTACTTGAATGGAGAGCTAAGCCTGGGGAGAACAACAAAGTCCTTCTCTTTTCCAACTCTGTCCGACTGCTGAAGTACATCGAAGACTTCATCAACATGTCAGACGAACGTGAGTCCTCGAACCGGGAGACGCTGACAGATCAGTCGGCTCATTTGATTTCAGTGTCTTTTCTGGTGAAGTCGACAAAGCTGATAGAATGGCCATGGTCGACCGGTTTCAAGACCCAACGAGTAATCATTTTTTGATGCTCGTTAGCACCATGGCCGGTGGCGTCGGGCTGAACCTCACTGCCGTGTGTATCAGGATGTAGATTGCCACTAATGTCCCAGGCCAACAAGGTCATCATCTTCGATCCGAATTGGAGTGGGTCCCACCTTCTAACGAGTCTCAGTCTGGCCAGCTGACACACCAGACCCTGCCAATGACCTTCAAGCAATGGATCGCGCTTTTCGCTTTGGCCAGAAGCGTGCAGTGTAAGTATGGCGATCTGATGAAGCTGATTCTCAGTGACGTTTATCGCTTCATCAGCCAAGGAACGATTGAAGAATTGATGTATGAACGTCAAAGTGAGTTGGCTCTCAAGGGGCTGCGCTCATAATTAGTTTATAAGCAACAGAGGGCCCGACAGGTCAACGACGGCACATTTGAACGCCGAACCCACAAGGGCTTTGAAGGCGCCTCGAGCAAGGCGGACAAGGGGGAACTCTTCGGTGTTCACAACATTTTCCGGTATAATCCGGACGGTTACATAAAGGGCAACGTGAGTCGTGCATCAACAGTATCATCTCTGACCTTTAGCTCGAACGAGTTCAGAATGCAGAGGAACAGTTGCGAAACGACTTCGTCGAGGAGCAGTACGAGTCCGACTCTGAGAACGATGAGGATGAGGTATGCCATCTGCTTTCTCGTGGCTAACGTTTAGGACGATGATTGTAAACTGATCAGGCGGCACCGAATGGATCAGCTCAAGAAGAGGGCAGCAGTCGAGGTCAACCTGATGGTGGACATTATGTTGGATGATGTGGCTGTGGAACCCCCAAGGAGCGAGGATAACATCCTCGACAGACTTGGTCTCAACTGTGAGTTTGACTACTTAATACGTTCAACTAGTGATAAGCCAAGCGCAACTGATTCTCCTTCCACCATGTTGCCGACCAATGCTGACCCGCCAGCCTTGGATCACAACGAAGCATTCCGCGATTCTCCTGAGGAGCGCGTTCTTTACGAGAAGGGCCTCAAGGTGGGCTGTTACACTGGATTTTGAGAACTGACATCAGCTCCTCCTGGAACGTCCTGATCTAGCGGAGATGCCTGCCAACGAGATTGGTAAAGTGCGACTTCCCAGTGAACGCGAGGCGAAACGTGCCAAGCGTGAGGAGGAGCACGAGGAGGAACCCTGGTTGCAGCGGTTCAACCAGAAGAGACAAAAGACTGATGCGCCGAGGAAGAAGTTGGTCGATGAAGAGCTGTAGGTTTCTTACAGACCCTCATTTGTACCGTGTAGCACGTAGTTCATAATACCTATTCTCCATAACCCGGAAATTCTCTGTATCTCTATACTCTATTATTGAATTAAGGCCGGTTCTTAAACAGACGCGCACTAATGTCGTCTCCGTATATGTGGCGGCGGATATACTCATTGCGCATGACACCGTTGGGATCCACTCGTGTAAGGACCTGACGGAACTCGTCAAATTTGGGGTACAATGACTCGATGGCTTTCGGCGTGAGCGAATGCTCCTTGGCCCAGTGCGGCCGTCCGCCGTGTGCGGCGCAAATCTCAGCAAAGCGTCCTTGGTATTTCCGGTAGGGAACAGCAAGTCCATAGGGACTAGAAGTTAGTGTCAATTCAAACAAAAGGGCCCCATGGACATACCGGTAGGTGACGACGCCGATCCAGCATGTCTCGCGGCCATATCCGGGGCTGAGGGGGATGTCGTCGGCCTTTGTCCAGCGTATCTCGATGGGGAAATGCACACGAATTCCGCTAGGGTCGGCATCCTGCTCGTCGAGGTACGCGCGAAGTTCCTCAAGGACCGCCTTGGCCTCACGCGCATCGACGGCCCACTCGGTCGTATACTGCGGGAAAAGACAGTCAAAGTTGAACACGCGGTAGCTGTGGTCGATGACGGTGCCCCCGCCGCGGGCGAGATACCACGCCCACCGGCCGACATAGGGCGTGAAGTTGCGCGCAAAACGCGAAACAAACAGCAGAAATTGCGTGACGTGAAATCCTAAGAAATGGTCCAGATATGAGCCGGCGGGCTGGGCCGGCACATATGTGCGGTTCGCACGGGCCACGATCATGCCCTTCCCTGCGGGATACCACCAGACGCGGACGTGCTGCGCCGATCCCTTGATCTCGTCGAGATTATCCAGCACCTCGTCGACGGTGTACGCCGTCTTCACCTCCTCCAGGCGGTAGGCGTCCTCGACGCAAATCTCGACGGTGAGGATCAGACCGGTTGCTCCCAGCCCGCATTGTGACGCGGCGAAGAGGGGCGCGTCCACTGTTGCGCTACAATGCGCCACGGGGGCGTCTGGGAGAGGAAGAATTAGACGCAGAGACTGAACATCTGTTGAGATGACAGGATAGTCGACGCCTGATCCGTGCGAGGCGGTGGAAATGAGTCCGCCGATGGTCTGGTCGCTTATGCTTCCAAGGTTACGAAGCGCGAGAGGAGGCGAAGCGGATGCGAGCGCCGAGTGCACGTCATGCAGTGTTGTTCCGGCTCGGAAGGTGGCTGTCTTCTTGACATGGTCGATCTGCGGTCAGCACGGACAAGGGACTGGAACGAGATTATAAAGCACACATCGTTAGACATGCGCTTACAAATATCAGGGAATGAGACACTGCTGAACACGGAGAGGAGGCCGGCTTGAGGAACAGTATCCATCAAGGAGGTATGCTGCACAGCCCGCAAACTGACCAAGAACAAGCATGGACATCGTTGCCGGAGCGCGTCCTTACTCAGACAGCCCGGACCCTACCATTCAAAACTCACGTTTACGGCTCCCGAGAAACCCTCCATCCGAACGAGCCATCCGTTGGTGCACGAAAGATCACTCGGACTATGTCCCACGCCAACAGGATGCACGCTTGCACCTTCGCGCCGCGCGAGCTCCACAATCTGGCGGCACTCGAGGTCGGTCGTGGGCGCAAAGACGCGCTGCGGGCGGCACTCGAACGTGCGCGCCCAGTTGGTGAAGCGGGAGAGTGGTGAGCGCGTCGGGACGGATATTGGCTCGAGTGCGATGCGCAGGTCCTCTGTTGAGATACTAGACAGGTCATGGTCGCCGTTTGGAGGTGCAAGGGTCGTGCCTTTAGTCGACGCGTATGCCGCCGACGTGCCGTAGGCTGCCATCGTGAAATCGCGCGTTCGAAATCGATGCCTCGGGGCTAATCACCTGTTGCAGGCGCGTGCACTCGTCTGCACGGTGCGAGAGGAGGAGAGGGATGAAAGGTAGGAGGATGCGACCGATGTTGAAGTGGGCAGGATGTCAAGACTTGCGTTGAAGACGCTGGAGCAGGTTTGTTGATGACGGATATTCGCGGGGGTGTGGTTGTGGACCGGGGTTCGCAATCGATAATTTCTGGATGACTGTACTTTTCTGGTCCGCAAGCGCGCAATCTCCGCGAGCGGATCAACAGCCAGCGGCAACTGAAATTACACTTGTCGGCCGGTTCGGGTCCGCTTTGCCCAGGCTGCAAAAGTCTCCGGCTGCTTTGGCCCGGCCCGACGCCGTACATTTCCGACCGTGCCTTCAAGCTTGCGCAGCGTGTCGCCCACTACAGCTCATCGTCATGGGCTTGTCCGCTCCACGACTGTATACATCATCTTCGTCACAGTCTGGCTATCTTCACCCACTTGTCTAAGGTAGTGAGCGTGTGGAGAATGCTGGCCATTGTGGACAGAGGTGGTGCTGTGCATCGCTGTCTCAGCCCGGCGGTCTTACTCAACCAGAACAATCCCTGAGGGGGCTTTGAGATCTGGAATCTCAACGCACAGAATTTCATCGACCCATCGACGTCATACCAAACCTCTTCAAAAGTTGCCAGAGAGTGTCTGTGGGGGTCGTTCCGGTCGTGGTATATTGATACATGGACATTCTCGAAATAGTATTGAACACATGAGCGTCGGACATATGGAACAGGTTTTAGGGGGCACGGAGGCGGCAGATCGTCTCGATTGTAAGAGTTGTGGACAACCAGTGCTTAGGTTGGAAGGAACGCCGCTCTGCCTGTCAGTGTACTCCAGTCGTGGAAACTTGTACTCACGCATCGCGATACATCCGCTCGGAATCTTTCTTTTGAAGTGAGTTTTGACCTGAACATGCCCATCGAATGGTAGCTCCACAGAGATTGACGTACCCGAAACACAATGACACCTGCAAAGATAGCTGCGACGAACACGAGACAGTCGTACACTACCCAGCTAACGAAGAATACTGTTGTCAGCCAGTGCTGTCAGGTCAGTCTTTGTCAACGCACGCGGCGCCGGTTGTCCAGTAATGTCTGAGAACTGGGTGCAGTCGCTAGTATTTGGCTTGTCGAACACCCTCTCGTCGATGTAGTCCCAAACAGGGTAGAAAAGGTTGAAGATGCCAACCAAAAGCACTGCTGTCAGCTCTTGTGTCATTCAAAGATGAAATTACCGTAAAACCGCAGTGCGCTGCCATGGTCGCCGAACCACAGTCCGATAAGTAGCACCTCGAGGCAGAAGACGCTGACGAATGGGCTGGTGCATGAAGTCAACAGCTGAGAGTTTTGTGTACCACTCACATCACCGTATCAGCGCGCACCAGGGGAACAAGCATGGTTATGGCGATAGTAAAGCTTGCGATCTTGGACGCAACAATGTCGACTACGCGTCAGGCCTCAGTGTCCCGAGGGCGCACTCACAAGCACAAAACTGTCAAGTCAGTCATAGGGTCGTCGCAACTGTGTTCGGGCAGTGTTTCCTTCTGCACGCGGATCACCAGACACTCACTACATAGAGGAATCCAATGATACTACTACCCACATACCCCATGAGGAGAGTGATGACTGCCTTGGCGCTCCAATGAAGTTTGCCGTAACTCGCCGTCGCGTACGGGTTGACGAGAACACGAGGCACAGTCCGCATAAGGCCCATGATGTGTGTGGCGCCACCAGCGTTGGGGTCAATACATACGCTCACCACGGTGCCACCGCAGACAATGCCGGCAAGAAGATGGAACATTTCGTGGGTTCCCACTACAAGTAGCTGGAAGTCAGTCGACCATTTTGGAAGGTTGAACGAAAAGAGCTTTTGATGATCTCAGCGGGCCCCTGGACTCACCCTAATACCAGCAACTGCATCCCGTAGAATAGGGGCGTTCCAGAAGATACCGGCGACAAGAATCATTACCAAGGCGGCGATAATTGTATGTGTCTCTTCATGGTGTCAGCGAGTCCCTCGAGCGCATTGGAAGTGGACGTACGGAAGGAGTTGGGGCTTTCAAAACCGCGCTCGGAGATGCCCTTTGCCGCAGCTGTCGCCGTAATGACTGTAGTATTGGCAGGTAGCCCCATACCTGATGTTGGAAGAGAGGATATCTGGAGCTAGTTGAGTGACGACCAAACCGAAAGTGCGCGTGGGGCGAGTGGAGAGAGTGGTAGTGTGAATGATGGAGTGAGAAGTTAGTCGCTGCTGTTTACATGCGTCGCCGCGCACACACTCAGGTGAAGGGGGTCAGTGCAAACGGTGACAGAAAGGGGGTACTCGGTGATCAGTGATCAGTGACGTGTGTGGGTTGCTGGAACACACATGTGCGCAGCTGCGAGCGCCTCGAGCTCCGTGCGGTTCCCAGGCTGCAGGCTGCACGGACCATGTGCTCATGGAGGTCAGATATATGCAGATATGCAGATATCGGCCAGGGTAGTTGTACCACATGCCACAGGACTTTAGTCGCTGTTATCACGGAATCCGTCAGGAATTCACGGTCTCCTGCTCGAAAAAAATCTCGTATTTGCGGCGCTTTATGGAGGAGCGAGCACCGGTTAGGAGCACGCATCCGCTCGGGGAGTGACGTTCCTTTGTTGGGTCGTGCCAACCCATCTCCAATAACCTTGTAGCACAAGCGGACCAGCGACAAGTGTGCGCCCAGCTGTGCCCAGATTGTGAATCGTGTTTGTCTTAAATGCAGGCTGTTGGCGATCTGCAGAAGATGTTGATCGATGTCGAGGAAAGATACCACAGATCTGCAGGCCCATCGAGTCATGAAGCGTGGTAGAGCAAACATTGCAGATTGGCAGATGAGCGGCTATGCAGCCCATCAGTCCATCAACTAGCGGCCCAGCAGACGCTTATTTCGCAGCTTCGCAGGTCGTAGATTGTAGATAAATCGATGATCACTGACAACTGACAGGTTGGACTGCAAGAAGTATGGATCCACGCAGAAGGATCATTCGGCTCGAGGTCATTGATCGTGGTTCACTGGATCTCTGGTTCATGGAGCCCCACGACCAAGGCGGACAGCGTTTGCGAAGTCCGATTTGCTCCGCCCTGATGGTGGGAACGCTGCCAGGTGGTTCAGCCGATCAGGATCAGCCAATCGTTCTGTGATCTGTGCCGAGTGGAAGCCGTGGTGGTATTAGGTCAGATTATTACAGAGCGTACTTCACTTTTGTAATGAGTCGTTAATGCAATCATTAGGACGTATTGTGGGTACTGTTGCAGGTGCAAGAAGGCGCGCAAGTCTTGCACAACCACCAACCAGCCAGCGGCCAGCCCTCGCGCACTCGCGCCCGCCCAGTGCGCCCAGTTCACAGATCTACTACCGGTCTATTGCGACGTCAGTTGTCACGATCACAACCTGTCCGCTCGTCGACGACTAGATTATCTAGATTTCCCACACTCACCACCAAAACTCCAAAACCGAAAACAAAATGTCCGCTCCTTCCGCTTCGGCCCCCGTCACCGCTCACGTCGCTTCCGAGGACGTCATTGCCCGCAAGGTTTGTCCCACGACACGCTGCCCGATGTTGAACTCCCACTGACGTTCCAGTTTGACAACTGCGTGAGTTACTTATCGCGCCGGCGGGTTGCCTCAACATCTTGATGGCCTATAGTGCGATTGGCATTAGCCTCGCCATTGTCCGCCCAGCAACAACCGATCTTCTGGTGGAAACTGATGCCAGGCCGCCGACCTGATCGTCAACGCCGGTATCGGCTTCGGCGTCGGTGTCATCGCGTCTGTCCTCCTCTTCAGGCGTGAGTGTTTAGCGGCATCTTGACGACAATTCCGGATGAAAGGGGCCGTTACTGACTTCTCTCAGGTCGCGGCTGGCCCATTGCGCTCTCGACTGGGTAAGCAAGGACGAGGGCATCATAGCCTCAGCTAACAAGACAGCTTTGGCGCTGGTGTTGCTTACTCCAACGTACGTTTCCTCAATGGAGCTGCCTGCGAGCTCTGTTGTTTCTCTACCACATCACATACTCGGCTTCACGAGCTACTATTCATCTACCCCCGCTTGTTCTTCGCAGTCCCATGGCTAACGCCGCAGTGCAACTACTCTCTCAACCCCCACGTCCTTCCTGGCACGAAGGTTCTCCCTGCCCCCAAGCAGGTCTGAGTTCCGTTCTGAAGAGATGCGGAAAGATATGGATGAGAGATTTGAGACTACTTTCCATCGCCAGTTTAATGACGCGACGCATGCGAGGGCATAGAACTGCGGTCGGTCTATGGTGGGAGTGGTGTGCTACTAACCGAGTGATTCTGGGCTGAGGGCCATGCAAAGAGGAGGGGATTGGAGGGATGATGAGATGATTGTGACGGGTCGGCATCGATTGTAGCCAACATACGGAGAGCTGTCACCTAACCGTTGATGGGGGAGCGCCACAGTGAACTGAGGAGACAGTGATTCAGACAGAGGCCAGAGGCAATGCGCAAGACCTCGCATGAGGATGTCCATCTACTTCTTCTCCGCCTCCTGTTGCTCCTGCGTCAGCCATGGAGCACCGCCGATAGCCGAGCCACCTTCCAAGATCGACTCCTTTCCGGAGCTGCTTCCGTCCCCGGCCACTGTACGCGGCGGAATGCGGCGCTGTTCTTCCCCGAGAAATGCTGTAAGAGGTCAGGATCCGCATTGAATGGCGAGGTGTGTTGCCGGAAGGTAACTCACAACGACGATACAGAATGGCCGAGGTGATGACGAGTAATGGGAACGATATGACGATCGTCTTGCAAGAGTCAGTTTCTGGCTCTTCTCGAATCTCTGAATTTCTGTTTGAGGAGCACTCACCCGTAGACGCTTCGCATCGGCTGTCAACGGGGCCATGTTGTTTCTCGTTCGCTGTCGGGTCTCACAGAGGACGGGGCTATGGTACAGTATTGTTGAAAACAACTCTAGATGATAGCTCAACCGATGGTTTATCATTACCATATCACAACAACTTCCGCCTGGTCCAGCCCAGCAATCTCGCGCAAGTTCATTCACCCAGGCCCCCAGCCTATCATGACAAGGCTCGCCATGGACGTATGGACCGCGCGCCGCTCACCACATATTGTTGCCACATATACCACATCACCACATATCACATACACCAGAAAAAGGACAAAAGGGCGGGCCCAAAAAGTAATTGCTCTATGTAAAAAGGAAAAGGGGGGCCCGGTAAGGTTCCTGAATCTGAAATCAAGCAACCAGCAACCAGGCTATTACGACGAGGAATACAATACAAGAACAATTCACAAAATGATGCTTCTGACAACAGAACCCCCAGCCGAGTCCAGTCAACACAACGTAACCTGGCCAACCTGGTCTAGTTCGTCCGGATGCACACATGCGGCATGCAGCAACATGGCAGCTCAGCTAGCGCAATAGCGCAACCATTCCCCGACCCTCTTCTTCTCCATCCTCTCCCCATCTCTCCGTCTCTCTTGCCTCTCGTCCATTTATCACTTCAACTCGCCTCGCGCACCGTCCTCGGCAATTGTCCATTGGACGATTGCATCCACACTTATCATCATCACCATCACCATCACAGCCGCTCTCATTCTTCACTTCCCTGACACGCTCGCCGTCAACCACATCTTTACCTTTTATTCCCACATCTAACCACTCTTCCCTTTCCGTCATCTTGATTCCTTGACTATCCACAAGCTGTTGCTCTTACATCTACTCCCCTCTCCTCATTGCTGTCTCATCCGTCATCTCCCTTGACACCAATATCTACTAAGAAACGCGTGAACGGTTTGACCGTTCAACCCACCGCTTCCCCTCGTAACAGCCCGCTTGGGAATACACCAGCCTGATCTGTTGTGAACGGGAGCCACACTGAAGATTGGTAAGAATTGAACCTTTAGCTATATTGCGTTGATCATTGTTCTAACCTTCTCTCAAGCAGAAGCAAGCTGCTTTTAATATCCAAGAACGCGTCCATTGTCAATGAGTGGCTTCAATGGTGGAGGGTTCCCCCCTCGTGTTCCTGGTCGGTACTCGCCATCTAATCCAGTGTATGGCGACGCATCGCAGTTCCGGCCTCCCCCGCCAGGATTTCCACCAGGGCCGCCACCGCCCGGATCATTTCCCCCATTCCCGCCCGGGTCGGCAGGGGGATACAACTTGCCTCCAACTCCAACTACTTTCCATTCACCGTATGACGAATACAACCCCAGTGGTCTGTCACCACCGCCGCCCCCAAAATTCCCGCCATTTGAGCCTGGACGTAAGCCGACCATCGATACCGATGTGTACGACCCCTACCAACCTAGCCAGCCAAGCGCATTCAACACCAGCACACCCAAATTAACAGCTCATGTTGGCGGTCCTCTTTCCGCAGCCCCTTTGTCCGCGATGCCTCACATGTCAGCTCGGTCGAGTAGCTTTGGCAACAAAGTGTCACCTTTCCCGCAAAAGCGCTCTGGGAGCGAGGGGGGCCACGACTTGCCACTACTCACTGCCCCAACGACTGCGAAGATAGGCGATCACATAACGACAATTTTCTCCCTTCCTACTAGTCATTTGCCTATCACCAAGTATGTGAGCGTCAACCCCGGCGATGCCGTCGACATACATCGCGCTCTTTGCCAGAGTGGGAACGTGACATCCGTCTGGTACGCTGCAGCCTCCAACCGTGCTGGCGAAGGTTGGGGATCCGCGATAGAATGGAATCTTGAGACAAGCATGTCAGGCGCCAAACTTCGCACGTGTGTTGGTATGACGGACACCCTCGGGACTGAGCTCGGCGCGATCATCAAAGCGGTGGAAGGTTTCTCGGACCAGCTTCAGCACTCGATTCGCTACAAGAAACCGATGTCACACGAATTCATACTTTTCTGCAACTCACCGGCCGCCATTGTGAGCATTGACACTTCTTCGCGCCCCGAAAGCATTCAGTTTTGCAAAATGTGGCGCAGCATCTGCACCGACTTCCTCAAGGCTCATTTGACTCTGGTCTACCTCCCAACCGGTAGCCAGGTCGAAGGCTCTGTGCTGGCCCAGAAGATCGCCAATGTCGCCTCCTCCAACAGCTACAATAAGCGCCGAAGGGACCGCACTATCGATGAGGTATACAATCGGCCTGGGGGCGGTGAGCCGGCACCGAGCGGCAGTTCTGAGGCTGGGCCATGGCAACGTGGAGATGCTGATCCCTCGCATCGCAAGTCACCGTTTGAGCGCCCCAAACCGCTGCCTACTCCTGAACCGCTGGCATCTCCACCTCTTCATGATCCGTCGCCTCGCCCTTCAATCTCTGCTCCTTCAGAGCCGCCTTCAGCGCCTTTCGAAGCTGAGGATGAACCGCTGCAACCTCGACCGGGTGCCCTCTGCGTTACTCAGTGGGTTCATTCTGCCAGACAAGTCACTGACCCGCAGCTTCCCCGATACGATTTCGGCAAAGGACCTCGGCATCTTGTTTGCTCAATTCGGTGACATGTGCGTTCAAGCTTACTATCTGACTGACCTCAGCCAATTTGTGGACATCTTCTCTATTCCGACAATTCAGACTCGCTTCGCGTTTGTGGCGTACGCGGATCCCAGAGTGTCGTGTCCTGCTGCTGTTGCGGCCCTTCATCGCAAGCGGATCAACCTGGATACTCCATTTGCTCGCGAAAATGCCGACGACCTTGCCAGCTGGAAAGGCTTCAACGGCGTCCTTACTATTGAAGAGGCAGACTCTGACAGGCTCATCCCGCTCGGCGTTGCCAAGTACTTCCCCGGATTACCTGAATACGCCACCAGTGTCCGTCGCCGCGAAGGTTCAACCGAGTCCGGCAAGCGTGACCGGGACGTCAAGCAAACGTGAGCGAGCCTCAAGCTGTTCATGCTGACATCAGATCTGGTCGCAGTCCCTCCCCGAAGAAGCGCAAGACTATGGGCGTTCCTTCTGACAGCGCTGAAGCCAACGTGCCTTCTAACTCTCTCTCGGCGGCTTCTTGGCCTGCTGACGGCAAACCCTCTGCCACTTATGATGATGGATCTCACCGGTCTCATTCTCATTCTCACGCTGTTACCCCTAAGCCCTCCACGTCTCTGACTGGCTCACACGCACCTGAGTCGTCATCAGCCTCATCCTTCGCGCCAATGGCCAAATTGCAACTTACGACGACGTCCGAACTTGAAGCGCCACTCACCTTAAGCGCCAAGACGCTACGCGGTCAACTAAACCTCGTTCAAAAGGTCTTTGTCAAACATGATATGAGCAACTGGATTGCCCATAGCTGTTTGATTGCCACCGACCTCGATCATGCTCGGCGTCAACTGCAAGATGACTTGTACGCAACGGACGACGCGTCTCTCATCGGGGCAGACCTTGAACGCACCCTTGACGGCCGAGGATTCTCGGCTGCTCGTATCGACGCGTTTGTGGGAAAGGTTCTCAAAGTCCTTGATGGTATTGCGTCCGCCGATGAGGCAGAGGCTGGCGGTCCAGTGGGAGCCCAATCCGAGGACACTGCCGCCACTGCCGCCTTGGAGACCGAACTGCAGGACGCTCTTTCCCCTTATCCTGCACAAACCCGCGATGCCATGAAAGCCGCAGCCATCGTCCTCGAGTATCTTCATCAAGGCAAGGACGAGCAGGAGAAGAAGCGTCTACAGGTGGAGCGACGCGTCGGTGTCCTGCAAGGCATGGTCAAGATAGGAGAGCAGGTCAGTAAGGTTGTTAGTTTTCTCTTGGCAGATAGCCAGTGAGTGGTTGGTGAGATAGAGTTTTTTGGACCCACGAGTTATAAGTATGCATATTGTCTAGCCATTTTGTCCGAAGGCCAATGATGAACTGTGAACGCTAACTTGGGAATCATGCCAATGCTGAGAACGATTGTGCAGGCGGGAAGGAGGTGTGAGGAGCGTTGGTATCCAAAATGATTCTGTTGTTGCGCCGCTCCGATAGTCTCCTCCTTTGTGGTTACCGGAAGCCACGCCAAAAGCATGTCGTAATGGCGTACTGGGAGAAACAGGGCAGTGAGATACATCGTTAAAGGAGCATAGGATGAAGGTGTGCGCATCAGTGTTGACCGTCCTGCGGCGCGCACCTGGGTAGCTGGGGAACCACTGCCACGTATTCAACTCAATTGCAACCTCAATTGCAACCGCGCGGTTTCCTTTGCTACTTACTCTTGCGTCTCTACATTTCTGATATTCTGCGTAGTTCTCGTCTTCAACTGCGGGTGATAACGTACGGGACGATCGTTGCTGTGTCACTCCCTATCAATTCACGGTTGCCGGAAAGAAAACGACACAACAAACATCAAACAGAACTTCAAACCGGGAAAAAGAGAAGAGAAAAAAAAAAGGAAAAAAAAAAAAAAAGTGTCCGACACGTCAAGCACCAGATCCCACAACGGTAAGTCGGTAAGCGCTGGAGCACGGGGTTGAGTACCTTGTGCATTCGATGCATTCAATGCGACACGGTACGAGAGGCAAGGGGTGTAGGCACGAAAGGGTTGGTCCCCGCGGTCTCTCTCGCGGTCGCTGTCGTGTGTTGCAATGTTCCATGCAACCACGTAACCGGAACCCCGTGCCTACTGTGCAGTTACCGTCTGTCTACACACTTGGCACTGCTCGTTAGCTCCTTTTGTCGCAGACAGACCACCCTGTCCGTCTTGTCGCGTAGTCGCTGTCGGTTTTGATTTACTTCAACATCGCACATCCCACCGATCACAAATCCGACAACGCGTGTACGCCTCTCACTTGCCCCCACCCCCACCCCCACCCCGCCCTGGCCGAATGGCCCCATTCCATGTCCATGTCCATGCGCTCACACAACAAACAGTCGTCCTCATCGCCGGCTCGAACATCTCCTCCACCGTCGCACAGCCCTTCCACCTCTTCAATCCCTCGGCCAGGCCAGCCCTTCGCCCCCACTGTCGCTGCTGATCCCGCGGTATCGGTGTCAACGGCCTTTTCGCCAACAGTCCATTCGCCTCTTCACTCGGCGCGACCGCGTCACTATTCACCACTGGCCTCCACCTCGTCCCTCAGCCACCCGCCATCCAAACGACCCCCTTCAAAACCCTCCACCTCAACGCACTCCCAGCTTCCTCCCTTTGTCCGTTCTCTCTATCCCGTCGCGGTCGGTCAAAACTCATCCAACATGCCGCCGCAACAACGTGCACAGGCGGCACGGCTCAATCCCATCTGGTACCAGTACGCCTGTGGGACTATTGTCGCTGCTCTGGTTCTTGGCAACCTCCTCCGCTGGGCGTTCCTCGACTACGCTGATCCGTATCATTGCGGTACCCTGTTGGGGACGCAGGGCGGGTCACAAGGCGATGGGAGCGGCGGCAAGTGGTTGGATCCCGGGACGTGGAAGAACTGGCAGCCTGAGGGTGAGTAGCCAGGTTGTGGGACGTGAACAGTTCGAATCGGCTTGGACGACTGCGGATCAGATATGGTGGCCATCGATCGTCGCTGACCTTGCCCAGGATGCTTCCAGATGCCTCTTAAAGGGGACGCGATTGCGGCGTGTCTCTCGCGACCGACACAGAACACCCACCCATCAGCACGAAGCGCGCACGACAGGCAAGTCGTTTTTGTCGGCGATTCCAATGTGCGGTTTCTCTTCTTTGCCGTCGTGCGACAGATTGATGGGGGGAAGACATTCACCAAGAAATGGGAGACAGACGCGGATAAGAAGCACTCCGATCGTCAGGCGATTATCGAGGGCAAGAACGGGAACGGCAAGGTCACGATCGACTTCTGGTGGGACCCATACCTCAACACGACGAAGACGCTGGATATGCTGAGCGGTAAGAACGCCCCCGCTTCGCTTGTTGTTATGGGCTCTGGGTTGTGGTACCTCCGTCACCCAGAGTCGGGCGGCTCCGGTGCATGGACGACTACTATCCGGTACACGTTCGACACTCTGAGGGAGCACCAGGGCCAGCCAGCTTCTCCTCTTGTCACTCCATGGGATACCATGGCCACCACCCATGGTAGCCTGATTCCTGGACTGCTTCCTGGTTCCGCCAGCCTCAAGCTCAGCAAGGACGAGGATAGCCCCCGCAAGCCTGAACAGCCTCTTAATCAGCGCGACATCTCTAATCGTTATGAACGCCGTCAGAAGCCTACCAAGCGACCAACCGATTTCAGCGTTGCGGACGCGGTGGTCTTTCTTCCGATTTTGAACCCCGTCGAGGAGGAACTGTCCCCAGAACGCGCGGCAACGATTGTTCATTCCGATATCGAAGCAATGAACTCGGATCTGTACGCCCGCCTGGCGCACGACAAACCTCCTCCCGTCATCATTCCGTCCGTGTTTAACGAGCTCCTCGTTGACAACCAGACGATCGACGGCCTGCACTACAAGGACACCATGATGAACAAACAAGCTGAGCTACTCCTCTCATGGCGTTGCGCCGATGTTATGCGCAAGGAAGGCCAGGAGGGTGTCTGCTGCCGCCGATACAACACCATACGGCCACTGCAGGGGTTGATACTCCTTTTCCTCGGCCTTTGGGCACCTGTCACGGCTTTCTTTGCTTCGCGCACGAGCAAGGCTTCGTTTATTCGGCGCCTGGTCCCCCCTCCAAAGGCAGCGGCCGCACTTGGCACATTTGGCTTGGCAATGGTGTACCTTTTCCTGGCGGACCGCACGACCGTTTTCCTCAAGGAGCAGAAGGACTATGACGCGTACACTTTTGGCGGATTGACTATTGCTGCCCTTATTGCCGGTCTCGCTACCTTCAAGAGCAAGGGCAAGGATATGGGCTTCCTAAACCGCGATATGACAGACGAATGGAAGGGCTGGATGCAGAGTGAGTACTGCAGACAATAAATAGTATCAAATCTGACCCAACAGTCGCTATTCTCATCTACCACTTTTTCGGCGCCTCAAAAATATCGGGGATTTACAACCCCATTCGAGTGCTCGTGGCCTCCTATCTGTTCATGACCGGCTATGGCCACTTCTTCTTCTACTTCAAGAAAGCCGACTTTGGGTTCCAACGCATCGCCATGGTTCTCGTCCGCCTCAACCTCCTATCCGTCGTTCTACCTTACACTATGAACACGGATTACGCGTTTTACTACTTTGCGCCTTTGGTGTCCTGGTGGTACATGATCATTTACGCGACCATGGCGATTGGACACAAGTACAACGACCGACCCGTTTTCATGCTGGGCAAGCTCTTGATCTGCGCCGCAGCCGTGACTGCGTTCATGCACCAGACCTGGATTATGGTTAACATCTTCAAAGTGCTTCACGCCGTCTTCCGCATTGAATGGACTGCCAGGGAGTGGTCCTTCCGTGTAAATCTGGACCTCTTCATTGTTTGGATCGGCATGCTGTCCGCATATGCTTTCATCAAGATCAAGGAACATCAGATCACGGAGCGCCCGTGGTGGCCCGCTGTCCGCACTGGCAGCTTCGTCGTCTCGATCCTCGCTCTTATTTGGTACTTCTGGTTTGAGCTTTCGCTCGAGTCAAAGTTCGTGTACAACACTTATCACGCCTCGATCTCGTTCATTCCGATCTTGGGCTTCGTCGTGCTACGCAACGCCACTCCCCTACTTCGTGGTGCGAGCTCCCAGCTCTTTTGCTTCATCGGACAGATTTCCCTGGAGACGTTTATTCTTCAGTTCCACGGCTGGCTTGCTGCGGACACGCGTGCCATCCTTCTCGTTCTTCCAGGAACCCGGTGGCGCCCATTGAACCTTGTCGTCTCTACCATCGGCTTCATCTGGCTCTCATGGCTTGTCTCGGGAGCCACAGGTGACATCACCGAGTGGGCGGTCGGCAAGAAGAAGAAGCCCGCTCCGGCCCAGTCTCTGCCTGTGCCCGTTACGGCTCAGCAGGGGCCATCTGCCAAGGAGGAGAATCAGGAGGCCATCCCCCTGATGGAGCGGAACGCGGCCAACGACAGTGGCGACGGTGCCGAGAACGCCAACTCTGCCAACGCATCTTCGACCAATGCCAACGCGGCCAACCCTGGTAGCCAATCTCCGATGGCGCCGACGCCAAGCACCCCGGGCCGCTGGGAGAATGTCATGTCGCTTACCAGTGAGGGCAACGGCATTGGCACAACGGTTGAAGGATACGCACCGCACGCGCACCGCTGGCGTGACTACACCGTGCTCAGCGTGGTGAGCAATATCGGCACTCTCGCCGAGCAGCACAACAGTATCAAGCTTGGGCTTGTGTGTGTCGCGCTCTGGGCCATGAATTGGCTGTACTAAGTGGATGAGTGGCAGAGAACGACGAGGGTGAAGATGTTGGTAGGACACGGATAATACGCTACAGATCACATAGAGCATTCGTAGATATGCAACCGCCAGGCTGCGCACGAGCGAGCGATGATACCATCAACATTCTGCAGAGGCCCTCGGCAGCTGACATTGAGGGATGTTCAGGTGTGGCGCGAGAGGTCCCTCTCTCCTGGGTGTGGGCTCGGACTGATGCATAGATATAGGTCCGGTAAGGGGTATTCGTGAGGGATTTCAACAGGTGATCTAAGGGATGTAGGGATAGTATAGAAGATGTTTGTTCGCGTTCTACACCTGTAGAGGCGTTCACGCGCGGGTGGCCTCGCGCACCATGTCCTGGTACTCGCAGAGACGAAGGAGGTTGCGCTGGAGCATGGCAATAGTCATGACACCGACGGAGGGCACGTAGATGGACGCCTGGGGTCAGCGGACATGTGTTGGGTATACGACTCACGCGTTGGCGGACGTCGGTCTCAAAGTTCTTCTCGCCGGCGACGTTGACGCAGGTGCAGCCGTCCTTGAGCCAGGCGGTGGGCACCTTATAGCTGTCAACGGGGACGGCCGAGATGACCACGTCCGAGACGGCGAGGCATGCCTCGAGCGTCGTGTTCACGGGTGTGGCAATGTGGTGTCGGTTGAACGCGGAAGTCGGGCCCGCACCCGAGGGACGCTTGGAGAACTCGACAATGGCTGGTGTGTCAGCAATATGATGGATGCACGGCGGCGACACATCCGCGTTAACTCACAGTCAATGTCGACGGAGAAGACCCGCGCGCCGTCGTTGGCGAGCAGGGCGGCCAGCGGGCGGCCGACGACCTCGGAACGGTTGATGACCGTGATGACCTTGCTACGAGGGTCAGAGAATTCCCTTTCGGATTTCAGGCCGTTCGGCCCCTATCGGGTCGGAGATGGCGGGGCACCGCAATCAACATATCAAAATCTACACTCACCCACGTGCACGGTCGCCATACGCCAGGAGACGGTTGTAGACGCCGACGTGCTCGAGGACCTTAACGATCGCGAGCGGCGTACACGGCAGGATGGACTTGACGGTGCCAGCTGGGGGCTCGTCGGTCGCGGCGGCCTTGGGGTCCGCGGGTTGTGCGATGTGCGATGCAGGAAGCGGACGGAGCGTGACCGGCGAGATGAAGCGGATGCTGCGCGCGTTAGCATCAATCCGCAAACAGCCGGTGTGTCACTACTCACTTGTGGTACAGGTTGAAGAGGAACTGGTGGTTGAGGCCCTCGACGTCCTTCACGGGCGACACGACCGACTGAAGGTACTGGTCCTGACAGATTAGTTCACTGTACCACTGGGCAAGAGTAGTCCAAATGTCCTCACCTGGCGGTCACCGTAGATGGGGTAGTAGACCTGTTGTTTAGCGCCAACTCCATAGAGGTCAGTGTAATCTCACCATGATGCCGTCGACATCGTCGTCCTCGTTTGCCTAGAGCGTAAGTGTCTGCTCAACCTCTGGCTGATGGGACTCACCTCCATGACAGCCTCCTCCACACCAATGCTGACGCCGTCTCCGTCCATGCCATCGCGAGCATCGCCAACAAGGCGGAGCTCAAAGTTGATGCCGATCTGCTCACAGGCACGCTTGGTGAACTGTTATGTCAGTGAACCTGCAGCTTTACGGTCCAAATGGCCAGGGCCTTTCGGCCCGATTCACAACACACCTCGGCATAGCTGCGCGCATCCTCCTTCTTGGTAGCAAGGATGCCGACGAGGTGCGGGGCACGCTTCTGAAAGCGCGGTGCTGCAATGGCCTGGAGCAGCTCGGCCTTGAACGGCACGTGAACCTTGGAGGCAGTCACGAGCATGCCTTGGGGCCCGCTGTTCTTGCTGGGGGCGGTGGCTGCCTTGGGAGCGGCGTTGGCGGACATTGTGCTAAACGCGCGCGGGAGAGTGGATTGGGCAATCCGAACGAGACGGGACAGGTTGGGCAACGTCAACGTGATGTTTAGAGGGCGGGGTCAAGTTGTGATACTGTTGTGCGGGACATGAGCGGAGAGTCAGATGCTGGTCTCTGTACCTCGCGCCGCTCTGCACGCTCCGTACTCTGCACGACACTGCATCCCATGATAGCCAGAACGAGTGCGCACAGTCCCGCTTTGAACCACTACTACTATACTACTACTAGCTCCGTTGGCCTGCTTTGGCTGAAGAACAGTTGGCGCCTTGGCCACCCATGCCACCCACGAGTTGAAAAAAAAATAAAAAAAATTGATTCATTTTTTTGTCAACTTTTTTTCTGATCAGCTCAATTGAGTTATGAAAAAAATCACGTGACAAAAAGTAAAACAGCATTCCAGGATAGCGTGGAGCTAGTGCGAGAAAAGCGTGGCTTTCTATTTTACCTAATCCCGAAGATCAACGCCCATCAAACCGATCAGCAAATCAACGTGGATCGCGGCTTTATCCGGACATGCTTAATTGCCTGCTGATCGTCCGAAAGGCTCCGCCGGCTCGTTCCCATGGGCCATGCTCCTCTTCTTTTCTTCTCCCTGCACTCCTCACCTGTTCCCTGCCCAGTTGGCCAGTGACCCTGCCTGAGACCTGCTTCCCCTGTGCTCGCTGTGGTCCCTGTGCTCGTGCTCCGCCATGCTCCGGCTATGCTCCTCGTAGCGTTCCTTGTCCATGCCATCCATGTCGTCCACTCACATCCACTCCGGCCCCATCCGTGCACCCACCGGGGTCTCATTCTCGGCTCCATGCACAGTGCGGAGAGAGTGGCATGGCAACAAACGGGGCGTGACGACAACCCGGTGTTGCCCACAACGGCCTCGTCGCCTGGTTGTGAACCCTGCAAACAACTTGCACGATTGCGAGATAAGATCAGATGACTTGGCGCGACAACCACGTAGTCTCCAGCCCATACCACGCGTACCGCGCGGCGACCTGCGTCACTTCGATGCATACCTTCTTTGCAACGCGACTATCAAAGACGCGAGACCACCAGGTCGGGTCACAAGGGAATATAGTTGCAACGTCATCCGAGGACCCCAACGACCGAGAAGTGGGTACCCCGTCTGGGCTTCGATAGAGGGGAATGGTGTGGAGTCGTTGTAAAGATAAGGATCAACTGACCTGGTCGCATGCGGAAATAGAAGATTGGCGAGCGGGGGTGTTGTGCTGGATGGGTGCGATACTGACGCAGCGATACCGAGGTAAGTACACGCACAGGTACGTTGACCGAGATTCATCGGACGGTCAGATTGTGTGTTGTGGTCTCATGGAGCTCATGGATGAGCTTGGGAGCATGGGTTTGTTGTCGGGTTGTTTTGATTGTCGTCGCCATCGTCGCTCTATCCTTCGGATCCTGGGATTGGGCCGCGTTTGCCGTCTTGGCCTTGTCCGTCCGCTCTCCTCGCTCCTAGCTCCTCGCTCCCACGCTGTGTGGGGGAACCCTTCTGGACCGGCTGGACCCTGACTCTGCTTGTACAAAGTACAGCTCCCCTCCGCTCAAGCGCCCTCGGGGTTTGAAACCTTATTAGCTCACTGCCATTGTCGTTATCCTAGGCCTGTTTCTCAGCGACCCTCTCCTCCCGAACCGGTTGGCTGCTTGGCATTTTGTACATTGCTGTTGCCGCTGCCGCAGCCGCACGCCATTCCCGAGTTCCCACATCCAGATTCCTCCACCCATTGAAGCCTCCTTTGTGTCCACACACATCCAAGCCTTGCGGCCGAGCCAGCAAGCTTTCTTGTTTGCTCTCCACAACACTACTCTTGGCAGTCCATCTGCTCTCCTTTGACCTTCTGCGCCATCTTTGTTCTCCTGTCTCGTCTTTCTCGTCGCCCTCTCTCCTTGTTTTCGTTCTCTCGCGATCTCGAGCTTACAATCGCCAGCCTCGTCCAACTGGCATTCACCACTCTACAGCCTGGCCTTTCACGTTTAATTACGGTCGCCGAGCGCTCCAGCAACCATGTCCACAATCCTGTCAGGCGACGACCTGTGGACTATCTTCGTGTCTCCGAAGCTCCCGGGACCGATCAGTTACGTGCGTCGCAGTCCGAAGCTACTGTTTGATGTGCGGAGGGCTCAGCGTTGAATGGCGCTCGAGTTGTACCGCACGGTCCCAGTTGCAAGTCCTGCACTAACCACCCAGCTTCCGTTAGTCTTCCGGGTACTTGCGATTCTTCTTGCCGCGCCCTTTGCTGTAGGCGTCGCATTGGACCTGATTGCATACGGTGAGTAGCGTTGGAGTACTCCGGCTCCCGTCCAGATGTCTGTCACATCCCAAACACCCCCCTGCGTGCCTATGAGTGCTACGCTAGTCAACACCTCTGACTGCCAGCGATCGCCCGTACTCTCAACATCTCAGCATCGAGTCAGCGTGTACCCCGTTCCCCGCCCCGCGTACCCCGCGATCTGCAACCGGACGCCGAGGATGAGTGGAGCGTCCCATCGGCGTTCACAGCCGGTCTCGAGTCTCGGCAACTGTCGCCCACGAAGACACACACCCCGCTTCCTTCTAGGGGCACCCCAGCACGTTCAGGCTCTCGCATACTCCCAGTGCTGGCTGTCGGCGTAGTGTTTGTGGGCATTGTTCTTCAATCTCTTTCCATTGCGAGCAAGATCACCACCGACCGCGCCCTTCGCAGCGTCACTGAAGGAACGCTACCCGTTCCTACAGCCCTTGTTCTCACCGCTCACCCCGACGATGAGGTCATGTTCTTCGCCCCAACAATTCTGAATCTTGTCGCTGCCGGCTGGGGCATTGTCGGCATCTGCCTCTCAGATGGTATGTCTTTAACTATGTCCTTGACTAACCATCTCCAGGCAATGCTGCTGGACTGGGTGACGTTCGGAGGGAAGAACTCCACAAGAGCTATGCTCGTCTCGGCGTTTCCAGCGACAACATCACCATTATCAGCGACCCGTGAGTAAAGGCTATGACGTCCACAGACGCTTTGCTAACCGATCGCAGTGACTTCCAAGACTCTATGAACACCACCTGGAACGCTCAGCTTATCGCCGACGTGATCACACCACAGATCACAACGCATGGCGTCACCCACGTAAGTACTGGACATTTGTCTCCCTGCCCAGAGGACGCTTCGCAACGAAGTGGTTCAGCGGTTCAGCCAGTGCCAATTCCATCCGAGTTTTGTCCGAAACTTCCTTGCAACATGACTGACCACTGCAGCTGGTTACGTTCGACCGCGAAGGTGTCACCCAACACCCAAACCACGTTTCGCTCGCAGCTGTGCACGCGCAGCTCCCTGTCCCCCGCCCCCGACTATTGCAGCTCCAGTCTCCGAGCATCGCCACAAAGTTCACGGGTCCCATCGGTGCCGTCGCCCTTGCAGCGCGTGATCTTCTGTTGCGTGCGGACGTTCCACCTGTCGAGCTGGAGAAGCAGCCGCGCGATGTCCTCTTCATCGCCTCCCCATCGCAGTATGCCACGGCCATCCAGGCCATGCTCGCGCACTCTTCCCAGCTCGAATGGTTCCGCTGGCTGTACATCTCGTTCTCATACCTCATGTGGGCCAACCAGCTCACGGAGGTTCCCAGCAATTAGGAAGTGGTTATTTCACTCCAGGCCCGCCCTCCAGACCGCCGACGGCTGGCATGCGGCAGCCCTTTCGTATCTCTCCTTTGTCATATATTTTCCATTCCATTCCATCTCATTTGATACTATAGACAACTACGGATCGCCCAACATAGAGATGCAGTGCATGTTCGACTGTACGGATTCCTCAGAGTCTCGAGGAACAGCTGCATCCTCATTGTAAAATCGCACTGTGAGAACACTTCTTATCGTGATGACCCTCTGAAACAGAGTGGGAGGTGGGAGCAGAGTGGGCGCCGATGACGTTAGCGCGACGGAAATAAACATTTAAACACAGTAATGCATGGCTTGTTGCAACAGGCACACAAGCGGCTCATGGCCTTGACAACTCGAGTATGTACAGATGATATGGATGCTGGATGGGTGCGTTCGGATCTTAATGGTTCACGACCTATGGTACCAGGAGGGGCGTTCATGGGCGGGTGGCTTTTATTCAGTAGCTGCAGTCCAGGTCGCTGTGGCCTGGGACGTTTCCTGCGTGGTCGTCTCAGGCAAAGTCGCGGTGACGGGATATGGCGCCACAGGGTCGTCTCCAGCAGCCGCACGCTCAGTCTCGGTCGACTGCCAGAAAGCCGGCAGCACGACTGTAGTCAGCTTCACAGCTTCACAGCGCACCCTGTAAGGCTTACAGTCCTTGAGCTTGAGAATCCACCACGTCTTGTCTCCAGTGCCAATCTCGGCCCAGCGGGCCCGGAAGGCCATACCAATCATCCAGTCGGTGGAGGACGTGTCGAGATCAGTGGCGTCGATCCACACGTCGAGCTCCTGCGGCTCATCGAGCGTTGCCTCTTCCTTTTCGAAGATGACCGGGGTTTCGGTACCGTCGTTGTCGTCTTCGCCATCGGGTTCGAAACGACGGGAGAGGTCGCGCCAGCGTTCTTCGTCGGTCCATGGCGCCGGTTCCGTGCGGAGGCGAATATGAGTCTTCATAAAAGCGGGTTTATCCTTCGCGTCGGCCAGAGGAGGGAGGACGGCCACAACGCGACGCCGAGCAAAGGGCATGAAGTTAACCAATTTGACCGAGTCGACAGTGAACGGGGCGAACAGCGCATGGGCGGTCTTACGAGCTGCCATCAGAGACAGAGAGCAGATCTCACATACCTTCGGCAGGGGTGGGCGCAACGATCGCAGTCGGATCTCAAGGTCAATAATGTCGCCTTGATGCCACTCACTCTCATCCACAATCCATCCGCCGTCGTCAGCTTCTTCATCCTTTCCCTCCTCAATCTTGGCGGGCTGACTTTGGCGGTCCAAGTAAGTGCCTCCAAACAAAATCCACGCCGAGTGGTTCAAGCCATTGCGATGCTCAATGACGTCCTCGACATACTTGGCCTGCTTGGTGGCCAGAGAAGCTGAGCGAGCCAGCTTTTCGGCACGAGCAAACGCAGGGGCTAGATAATCGTCGGTAATGACGCCATGCACGTTGATATAAGCAATGAACGTGGTGACAATATCTACACAGTCAGCAAACGGCCTATTCGATTTACCAACCGATCAGCAGGAGAGCGGTCTCAATACCCCTGCGCTGTTAGCAGTTCAACCCATAAGTCAGATGAGCTTACCACACAGCCTCAGCCTCCCGGCGGGCCAAAGCAAGAAAGCCCCGTACCGCCTTTTCAGTGTCGCGGACCAGCGGACATGTCTCGCCGATAGCTCCAGCGTTGAACATGTCCAGTTCCTTGCGCGGCGCACGACGCTTGGCAGTCTGGGAGGGGGTATAGGGCATCGCCAAAGGACCCGTTCCCGGCCAGTGGATAATTGAAAACTCCAGTTTGAGACCAAAGGAATAACGCATCTGATCTTAGCAATGCGATGACTGTCAGATTCACTCACGATGGTGAAGAGGCGCTTAGTTTCGCGGTTGCCGAATGCATCGAAGCGGGAGTCCAAAAAGCCCAAGGTGGCTTCATTAACTACTGTCAAATGATGTTTTGTAATGTACACCTACGCCGAGAGAAAGGGGCACGCGAGCTGATGTCAACCGACGCACGAGTACCAATGTCAAATTCTGCTCACATGTCGTAGTTCTCGATGCAGGTACCTTGAGGCTCCTCAAAAGAAGGGTCGTTTCCAAGCTTCCACGAGTCATTCAGACTGACACGCATGCGGTTGCGGTGGCGATCATTGTACGCCCTTTGGCGGGCAGCACGGGCGGCAGCAACTCCTTCGGGGGTGCGGTCCACGTTCAGCTTGACAAAGGGCTGCCCTTGAGCATCGGTCCCGTTCTGCGTAACGCGCTCCTCCCAACCGTTCATGCCACGCCGGATAGCTTCATCGGTATACTGTCCAGCGGGGAGTACAGGAACATTGACCCCCTTGGTCTCATACTCGTTGAAGGGCTTGAGCTCCTCACCAGCAGTATTCATGATGGGACCAGGGGGGAATGGGGGGAAACAGAGGCGGTGCTCCTCGGGAATCTCGCCCCCTTCTTCCTTCGACATGTTGACAGTCATATAGAGCAAAGGTCTGGTGAGCTGGTGAGCGGATAATCAAGCGAATGGAGAATGTGAAGAGAAGAAAGAGGGAAGAGAAAACGAAGAGAGTGTCGAGAGGGAAGGATGATCCCATATGTCCCATATTCTTGCTCGTCCGGCACGCACAGACGCACTCAGAAGCCTATCATAGTGCGGGGTCCCCACACAGTCTGAGTGGACCCAGGAGGCAAGTGGGACGCGTGGGACGGAAGCCGCTCGGAAGCGGCGATCAAAAAGGTCTGAGCGAGGGTCGGGTGTCTGAGCGAGGGTCGGGTGAGAGGATCGAGGATCTCGATCGGCGGCAGGTACGTGCGTCACGTGGTCTGGCCTACCACCCTACCGGCCTACCGGCCTACCGGCCCTACATACGATATACGGATGACGCGGCTGATTATTTTCTTGTGGCATAAGGTTTCTGTGGATTCCATTGGCTGATGCACGTGACTGCGCGGCCAGCCAATGTTCCAAACAAACAGCCACTGCAGCCACCGAGGAGGACACACTACTGAATGAAAAATGCACCAAACATTGTGCGCACTCTCCTAGCTCTCCTGAGCAGGATCCTGATGGAAAAGTGGTAAACAAACACACACCCATCTCACCACTACCTCCCACCCTGCATCTCGGACCTTGCCTCTTCTCTCTTCACATCTGTCTTGTTGGTCGTCAACTCTCTATCCACAACAGCGACAACAAACACCTTGTTTGCTCACTCAAGAAACTAAGCTTAACAGCAAGCACAACACAATCCATCCGTCTTGAGACGTTGTCTTCTCACCAACCATGCCGTTTGGGAATAACAGCGGCTACGCTGGGCTGCCGACGTTGGACGCCAACGGCGTCGACCAATCGCGAAACGCCAACAACCGTTCCAGAGGTCCATCGCCTGTACCGCCCTATGATCCTCCTTATGAACGTTCCTACACTCCGGGGCAGTTCTCTTCGAACGCCTCGAATGTGTCGCAGAGCTTGGCGGCCCCGCCTCCTCACAGCATAGTCTCCTCGGCTCCTCCCCACAGCTACATCTCATACTCCCCGTCTCCTACGTACAGCCCTCTCCCTCCGCCGTCCAACATCACCTCTCCGCCTCTCTCGGCGGTTGGCACACCCTTACCACCTCGTCCTCACCTCCCCCATTTCGAAGCGGCTCTTGCTCGAGCTCGGGGGGAGGTACCACCCCCAATGGCACCCACCGCGTATGCCCCACCTCCTCCCATGCAGCCAGTACCTCAGCCTTTGCCGTCATATCTTCCCCCACCGGATCCCAATCACCCTGATCTTGCTGTGGGCTTTACTCAATCGTCGACGGTCCGATATGCCATGGACTATAGGCGCGAGCCTTCGCGCTCTCCATCGCCTGGCTTTGACGAGAGCATGAACTACGGCCGCGGTACAGACATTGAGCAGGCGCTGATGTCTGAGCACAACGGTGCCCAACTTCACCTGCCTCCATCCAACCTTGATCGCCCACCGTACGCAAACACCAATGGAGACATATCCCTCATGGGTGGACCCAATGGCTCCCGCGATTCGCTTTACAAGCCCCCTCTGGACGACTTTGAATCTGTACCCTTAGTCGACAACCAGGAAGAACAGGATACCCAGCACTACGGCCCCGCCCCCACGCAGCGTATCGGTCGTCGCGGCGGCGGCGGCGGTAGGCGTGTAAAACAGATGACCCTTGACGACTCGGGTAACTTTGCGGTCGAGATGCCTATTCCCACTCGCCTGGCTCAATTCCTTCCTGTCAAGGGTGTAGCGGAGCAGAGGTGTACTCGGTGAGTGCCAAGATTGCCCATGTCCTGACGTTCTCAGCTACACTGCCGTCACGACCGATCCCGACGAGTTCCCCAAGACGGGTATTCTTCGACAGCAGCGCTACAATCCCCCGCGGACAACGGAGCTCTTCATTGTTATTACGATGTACAATGAAGATGCTGTTCTCTTCTGCCGCACTCTGTACGGTGTCATGAGGAACATTGCCCATCTGTGTCACAGGAAAAACTCGCGCACCTGGGGTGCCAATGCGTGGCAAAAGGTGGTTGTCTGCATCGTTGCCGACGGCCGTAAGGTTTGCAACCCTCGTGTTCTTGACTGCCTCGCAGCTCTTGGTGTTTACCAGGAGGGTGCGATGACGTCCAAGGTGAAGGACAAGCCAGTCACTGCACACGTCTTCGAGTACACTACCTCCTTTGCTCTCGACCCGGAACTGCAGTTCAAGTATCCTGACAAGGGCACCATTGTGCCGTGCCAGATCATTTTCTGCATGAAGGAAAAGAACGTGAGTTTGGGTGCTTGTCGTTCTTGAGGTTAACCTTTAGGCCAAGAAGATCAACTCGCACCGTTGGTTCTTCAATGCATTCGCACCTCTCCTCAATCCCAATGTTTGCATTTTACTCGATGTGGGAACCATGCCGGGCCCGAAGTCTATCTACCACCTTTGGAAGGCGTTCGACCTCAACTCGAATGTGGGCGGGGCCTGTGGTGAAATCGCTACCTTCAAGGGCAAGGCGTGGAAGCTGCTGCTCAACCCGCTTGTCGCGGCGCAGTGCTTCGAGTACAAGATGTCCAACATCCTTGACAAGCCAATGGAGAGTCTGTTTGGTTATTGTGCGGTACTACCTGGTGCTTTCTCCGCGTATCGCGTGAGTATTTTGATACATGTTCAATCGTCTTCATGCTGACAGAAAGTATATTGCATTGCTCAACGACGCAAAAGGACAAGGTCCGCTTGCGTCGTACTTCAAGGGCGAGAACCTTCATGGGTCTGGTGCAAGCACTTTCAGCCAGAACATGTACCTTGCCGAGGATCGTGTTCTGTGCTTCGAGATTGTGGCCAAGCCTAAGCACAACTGGGTTCTGAAGTATGTCAAGAGTGCCCTCGGCGAGACCGACTGCCCCGACACTTTCCCCGAGTTCATTGGCCAGCGTCGTCGTTGGTTGAACGGCTCGTTCTTTGCAGCTGTGAGTGCTTGATACCAAGGGTGGATTCTAACGCTACAGCTTTACGCTCTTATTCATGTAAAGCGCATCTGGCAATCCGGCCATTCGTTTACCAGGCGTGTTGCTCTGATGGTCGAGTTCTTCTACAATGCCCTCAACCTCCTTTTCGGCTGGTTCGCAATGGGCAACTTTTACATTTTCTTCGTCATTCTCACCAACTCGCTCTCGGCTCCCGAATTTGGTCTCAAGGGTATTGAAGTTTTCAACACGATCTTGCAGTATTTGTATCTTGGCGCACTGGTTGCGTGCTTTATCTTTGGACTTGGAAACCGTCCACAGGGTGCGCCATGGAAGTATCGAATCGTGATCTACTTCTTCGCCGGCCTAACATTCTAGTGAGTTCAATGGCCAAGAGTATTTGCTGACAGTCTAGTATGCTTATCTGTGGTATCCTTTGTGTCGTTCAAGGATTGAAGAACCCGGACTCGCCTATCTTCTCGCGCATAGTGGTGTCTTTGATAGCCACATACGGCATCTTTGTGGTCTCGTCCATCCTCGCCCTCGACCCATGGCACATCGTCACCTGTTTCCTGCAATACATTCTATTTACGCCGACGTACACCAACGTCCTCCAAATCTATGCCTACTCGAACCTGCACGACCTGTCGTGGGGCACGAAAGGGTCCGACACGGTCGAGGATGAGCTCGGTTCCGTCCGGGGCGTCGGCAACAATGTCGAGGCCGCAATCGTGTCGGAGCAGATTGATATCGACTCGGCGTACCAGGATGCTCTTGACAACATTCGTATCAAGCGCGAGAAGGTTGACTCGGGCGAGGTGCCCAAGAAGGGCGATGGCGGCGAACAGAAACAGAAGGACTCGTACGCCAACTTCCGCACGGACCTTCTCCTCGCATGGACGCTCTCAAACGCACTCCTCGCTTCGGTGATCCTTACTGGCGTCGATGCGACAACAAGCTTCATGGGCAACGGCAACCGTTCGACAGTTTACATGCTGGTCATTCTCATCTTCGTGGCGTTCATGAGTGCCTTCCGCTTCATTTGCGCGATGCTCTACCTTATCATCAGGTTGTTTACAGGCGTCTAACCTGTGTCCAGCCAGGAAAGCGGCCAAGCAACTCCATGGCTAGATTGCCACAGAACGTGTGCAGCTGGTGCTGTACGTCTGGTATCTGCCATCGCTTGTGCCCTGCACATTACTGCCTCAGTACATCTTGTAGTGCAAGAGCTGCTGTCCCGGCAGTTGTACCACCATGTTTCGGACAATGCAGGCGACCAACGTCTAGAATGTCGTGCTCTCCTACGGGAGGGCCATGACATGCGAATGTATGCAATGCACATCAACAAGACCTCTTCCCTTCTGCAAAATCTTGCGTCCTTGGCTGTGCACTGTCGACAGCTTTGTTTGGTCTGTCGTGAGCATACGTCATGGATTATGTAATCTGTCCTTGGCCTGGGGGTTACAGCTCGCGCTGCGCACCTCGTGCTGAACCTCGTCCGTCACCTTGTGGCAGAACGGCCGCCGCGCGCCGCACGCCGCTGATGTTCTGCCAGCCCGGGGCCTGGTTCACCCAGAACTCATCATCACCTCGATTGATCCAACAACCCGCACCTCCTCGCCATCAGATACTCCGCACTCGTCGCTTGACGTTATCATCGCCATGCAGTGAGTACGTCGTGCTGCCAGGGATTGCAGAAGGTCCGAAGATGTGCGTTGGCCAGGACGGCAAGGACGACAGGTCCCCAAGCCTACCTCGTCACCTGCCACCACTATCCACCGGCGTTCATCAGGACCGCATTGTTCTTTTGCATCGCTCACACCAGGTCCCTTGCCGAGGAGTGCACACCCCTTAAGCAGCGGTACGACTCGTGTTTCAACCTCTGGTTTGAGGGCTATCTCCAGCCGGCGCTTGACGCCGCAGGCGTTCAGCGCAGTGCCATCCCGCAAGGCATTCCCGAGGCCGACAGCCCCACGAGCTCAGCTTCCGATTCTTCCTCCTCCTCTTCTTCCGCGTCATTCTCGTCAGTCCCATCAACGACCCCATTTCGTGTGCCCGGAGAAACATCCAAGCGGCCAACATCATGGTCCTCGGCATCGGTCTTCCGCACCCGGCCGCGCGTGATGCCCCACGAAGAGTGCCTCGTCGCCGAGGCGGACGACATGGTCTCGGCCGCACACGTGCACCACATTGCGAGCGAGGACGGGCCACTCGACACCACTGGTATGACGCGCTCCCAGATCAAGGCGGCACAGTATGAGCGCCAGTGCGGACATGTGTGGAGGGAGTACCAGTCGTGCTTGAAGGTGAGTCAGGTCGCGAGATACCATGCCGGGTTAGGGAGCGAGATGCTTTACCAGGATCACAGACGGGGCAAGGTGTCGGAAATCGTTAACATTGCGCTTGTTTAGTCCTTGGACCCCCGAGCAGTATGATAAGCTGACCGTCAGAAAGCAATCTCGGCGAACCAGAACCTCACGCATCTTCTGGAACAAGCGCGTGAAGAACATCCCCTGCACTCTATGGACGGGCTTGAGGGGACGGCGTGGGACCCGAAGGTGAAGGGGGAATAAGCTGGGGATTGGGAGAGGGGGTTAGGAGGAGAGTGTGGACGACATGGGGCCGAAGGGGGACAGCCCATCATTCGGGTCCCGAGATGGGCAGTATTCAACTAGAAAGACACAATACAAGTACACTCATTAGCGCTCAACGCGTCTCACATGCAACCAACATCAATCGCTCAACGGCAGATCTGCGGACATCGTGACAGCAGATGATGCCGAAGTGGACCATCAAGAGACAGACTAACTTATCACACCGATGTGCTGCCCGTGAGTTGACCCCCGCTTCCGTTATGCAGCGCGTAGCAGCTTGCCAACCCAGTCCCTTAGTGTATCCATGCAATGCAATACATATGAGTGGTGGTCTATCTAGCTGCTTGTGGCCTCATTGCGACGGTTGTTGGGTTTACGCTGGCGGTCATCGCGGCGACGACGCTGGTTGTTGTTGTCGTGCGACTCGCCGTTCTCGCTGGCCTTGCGCCTGGCTTTGGCCCGCTCCTCGGAGCGCTTGGCATCAGCCTCAAAGTTGGGCACGGGGTACCCGACGGTGGCCATCTCATCGGCCACAAGCTTGAAGCGCGGGTCGTTGTTGCGGAAGCACTTGCGGCCAATGGCGCGGTACAGGTCCGCGGGCGGCTTGAAGCCCTCGGCCTTCATCTTCTCAAGGTACCAGAACGCCGTCTCGTAGTTGGCTTGCGTGAGGTAGAGATGAATCATGTTTTCGTACGACTTGGCGGTGGGCACGACATCAGCCGCACTCATCTCGGAAAGAACGCTCTCGCCAAGCTGCACGTGACGAGCGCCGCGACATGCGGCAATCACCGTGTTGAACGTGTCCGCGTTTGGGGTGACGCCAAGGTCGGCGGCAGCGAGCTGCGTTGCGCGGGCACGCTGGAGGTCGTCAAGTTTCTCCGCTGCGGCAATCACAGCGTTGAGTGCGGCAACATCCACGGTCTCTCCGGCCTTGTGCATGTCCTCGAGGGTGTAGAACGCCTGGTCGAGGAGCTCGGGCGTGTTGAGAATGTCGATGATGGGCTGAACAGTCGACATGGTGGGCTCGATGCCGGTCGTGCGGAGCTGGCTGACGAGCTTGAGCGCGGCGGGGACGCGACCTGCGCGGCAGAACGCCTGGATAAGAGGTTTCAGGTGGTGCTCCTGCGCCTGCACTCCAATCGCCGGAAGGTGTCCAAGAGCGTCTGCCGCAAGGTCGGTGCGACCCCAACGACCAGCGGCACCAAGGACCTGAAGGATAAGACCCTCGTCCGGGGCGAGTGCCTTGTTCTGGACGCAGCGGGCCCAACCCTTGACAATGCCGTCCATGAATTGCGCATTGGCGGAAGCGGTGAGGATGTCGACCCATACTGATGCTTCAGACTTTGGTGCGTCCGGAAGCTGCTCAGTGCGCTCGACGGCCTGCAGGGCAAGACGTGGCATACCCCACTCGCAAGCGAGGTGCACCAAGGACTTGACCAGAGACCGAGGCGGGATGTAGTTTTGGGAAAGCATCTCCACGAATATGAGAATCGACTGCTCCAGACGTCCGGATCCAATCGCCTGCTGCGCCATCGTCCTGTACGCCATCTCCGTGGGCTTGCCGCTGTTGGCGACCTCGATAAGGAGCGACGGGAGGATGCTGGGCTCAAGGGCGACGAACTGGGCAAACGTCTCAGCATGGAAGGGTGGTTCACAGCTCTAAGCTCGACTCACGCGGAACATCTCGTCCAGCGCCTTTGTGCCGAGATCAATGCCACCAGCCTCGGCGTCGCGCATCGCACCCAGAGCAATCTCCAGGCCGAGCGTCTTTTCGCTGCCGTCGCTGCTTTCCGGCACAGCGTTGAGGCCGCGGCGCATGTTGTAGTCGGCAGCTGACTGGATAAGAGCCAGGTATGCGGCGGGGGTCGGCGTGCGGCCCTCAGCCTTCAGCTTTCCGAGCACACCAAGCAGCTCCGGGAGGCTCTGGCGCGGCTTGGTGGGCGCGGCGTTGCCGCGTTGCTGGTCGCGGCGTTGTCGCCGGGGAGCATTCGTCTCGTTTCCTGTCGCGGCGTCGATCGCTGCAGTCCGAAAAGTTGCCTTTCCCCCGCTGTTGACAAGCTGTCGGAGAAGGGGTCGCGTAGTGCACGACATTTTGTTTGTTTGTCTAGTGAGATGGGGAGGGAGAGGAGTGCAAGAGCCCGATTAAAAAACCCAGAGTTCGGTGGATTCCGTTTCATCTCCGACGAGAAAGCGAATCTGGAACGCGCACCCAGGACGAACAGACGAGGAGCGGAAGCAAAAATCAAGAAGAGCAAAGCGCAAAGGGAAAAAAAAAGTGGAGGTCCTGTGGAGGCACTTTGGAGGGTTGCGGATATGCGGATGACGATGGGAGCCGGTGAAGGGGCAGCTTGTAGCTTGTCAACAATCAACTGGCCCTTTTGATTCTAGACTGTTCTCCTGTTAACAACATTAACAAGCATCACCACCACCACAATGTCATCCGGCGAGCATCAGTACACCGAGGAGGAGCGGGCTGCGGCAGTAAGTGATCACTGGGCGCACGTTGCGTGCTGCATAGCTATGGAACACAAGCTGACATTTCGCAGTGGGCGGCGGTGAGTATCTGGTTGCCACCCAAATGTACTCGAGCGCGCGTCATACTGACCAGCAGTACTATGCCCAGCAGGGCTATACACCGGAGCAGATTGCGGCAATGACGGGAGGGGCCGATTCGTCGGGTGCATCTAGCTCGTCGTACGCCGCAGCTGACTCAACATACGTGCACTCCGACACGGGCAAATATTCTATGCCTGGGTACGACGCGAACGGATACAAGATTAAAGTTGGGAACACCAAGACAGGAAAGCAGCCGCAGCTCCTCGATGCCGAGCTCTTGAAAACCGTGCCGGTTGTCCGGTCCGGGGAGAAGGCTTCTTCCAGTGGGACGGGGAAGCAGGGGGATAAACAGCAGGGAGGGCAACAGCCGTCTAATTTTGGTGCCATGCGCCGCGATACCGTCGTTCGATCGGCAGGAGGGCGCAAATGGGAGGACCGGACATTGATGGAGTGGGATCCTAGTGAGTTGATCCGACTGTGTGATAGCTAATTCTTCAGAATGGTATCGCTTGTTTGTCGGTGATGTGTCCAACGATGTCAGCGAGCGTACACTGGACGACGCTTTCAACAAGTATCGGACATATTGCAAGTGCAAGGTCGTACGTGACCGCTTGAGCCAGAAGGTGAGTTTGGAAAGTGACGTCCAACTGATATGCTAAATGTCAGGCCAAATATGCGTTCATTGCATTCAAGGATCCAGAGGATTACCTCAAAGCATGGAAGGAGATGGACGGTGAGTATCGAGTAAATGATGGCAGACACGTGGGCTAATCGTGTCAGGCAAGTATGTGGGTAACCGTCCGATTCGACTCAGTAAAATCAAGGAGGACAAGTACGGAAGCACCGAGAAGGTCACCCTCAGTGCGCGCAAGGTGAGTATTGACATGATCAAGTGGACACCGTTATGCAAATGCAACAGCGTCACCACGCAACGGTCGTTTATAGATTGCTTTTGTTCCTGTAGAAGAGGAACAAGATCTGTGGCACCTATACTGACGATGTCGTAGGCCAAGGAAATGGACAAGCTCCATCGCAACCGCGGAAAGCCGCTGAATGGCCGGCCTGTCCCTTGGTAAGGTGAACACGATAGGACACCCATTGTGGGCTAGTGAGTGCATCGATGCCGACGGCGAGCGGCTGTGCACATGTTTTTAGTACTTCATGACGATGAACGTGAAATACATGGGTCGTGCGATGCAAAACGAGGAGATTTATATGGATCTGAACTATGTAGTATAGGGAAATACATGGCACGAGCTGCGCATGGCGTGTCGAGGTTTGTGCTGGTGTGATCGGGTTTGCTCCTCCTCTACAGGAATGCATCCTGACATCCTGAGCAAATTCCTGATCACCTGAATGGAACGATCAAAATGTGTAGTACAATGCCCATTGGATCGTATCAGCGATGCCACGACAGCTGCTGCGGCCCGTGATTGATAGCTGGGGTGTACGAACAAATGACGGCAGATATGCAGATACTGAACGATCAGCTGTCGACCTCCTCCAGGGGTCTTTTATCATTAGTATAAGGCCTTGGTCGGCTCGTGAGTGACAGCCGGGCCGCGCCCCGATCCCCGAGGTCTCGAGAGTAATGTTGTGAGCATGTGATTTGCGAGCTTCCGAGGAGGCAGTGGCGCCTGCCAGGGCCAAGAGCCGAAGAGATTACGGGGCTCATTAGAAAAGCGTCTCGAGGGACACTTGGGATTAGACCAATGTGATTAGCAACTCTTCAATTGACCTACCTATCCTCGGTTCCCCTGTGGCCTTGTGGCCAAGCGCCCAAAAGTTGCACAGCCGGCACGGTCACCGATTCCCGCTCCTCACATGCAGAGTAGGTAGTGCGATCACCCAATCCTGCAGGTGCCGTCCTGCGCCACCGAGACTGGCACCAATGCGTCGTAACTTCGCAACTCTGGCGGAAAGCAAGCGAACAAGCTGTTTATTGCATCTGGGCAGAGAGAAGTGCCACCCCACAGGGGCCACTCTTGCCATTCAAGTCACTCACGCTCACTAGACCGCAAGTGTGGAGCACATCCTATGTCACTTTTCCAGAGGGCCAAGCCCAGCTGAGACAGACCGCGCGATCGGACGAGACAGTCCAGGCTGTTGCCTCCACGTACAAGCCACGTTTGCGCGTGCTCCGCGGCGTCGCGGCGCTTCGAATCTGACCTGGACGCTGTTCGGCCCCCCCTTTGTGCGCCGCTCCCGTGACCCTTTGTGCCTCTTCGATCCTGTGCACCGTCGGTAGTGGTGTCCAAGGAGCGCAGCAATAAGGGCAGTTTGTAGAGTCTTTTTAATGGCCCGCACTTTCGGTCCCATCCGTAGCAATAGACCAATAGATCATCAGAAGTAGGACACGATCAGGAGGACACGACTAGGACTACTTTTCTGCGACTTTTGAGAAGGATTCTCTTTCTCAGAACGACACGCCACCAGTCCCCAATTGGCCGCATCATCGTTCAACCCATCAGGTTCATTCCATCCAGTCCCACCATCCATCCATTCATCATCCCAATCCCCTCCCCCTTACACCGTACACCGTCAAGCTCCAATTTCTTTTCAAACCTCGCTCTTCGTTCTATCAAGTCCACATCAACGACGACCCTTTACACCACACCGTTCTTGCAACTCCGTTGCGATCCTCAGCCCCATGCCCTCTTCCCTCATTCCGCCTTCCTCGCCAACAGGACGAACGCGCTCCGTCTCCCAGCCGATGCGTGACGGCTTCGACCCCGACACGTTCCGCTTCAACAACGTCAACAGCGCACATTCCACCTCGCCTAGGTCGAGCTTTTCTCGCTCCCTCTCCGCGAACACCCAGTACGGAAGTTTTGGGCGCGCATCAGGATCTCAGATGATGGGATCAGGCAACACGCATCACCATGGACGCGCACGTTCGGGCTCGCTCGTGACCGTCACCGAAGTTGGCGGCGATGAGCCTGACACCATTAACGACCGTCTCGGTGTCGGAACGAACCACAACGCCGCCTGGGTCAATGCACCTGGTAAGTCGGACGACCTCTCGTGCGGCAAACAGGAGAGCGGGCTTTGGATAACGCCACGTCCATTGCCATCACAGCGGGAAGCTACGGAACTTGCGCCTTGGAGGAACCTTGGCCAGAAATACAGCAGGTTGCCAGCCTACCTGTTGGATTTCGGTTCTCCGCTGTGAAGAGGCCTTGCACAATCACATGTCAAGACTAACATACAGGCGCGTGGGTTATTCACCCTGTACTCATCATTGGTGCGAAGCTCCTCATTGACGCGATTCCCGGAATGCGCCAGGAGACGAGCTGGACCATTGTCAACCTCGGATACATGGCGGTACGTCGGCGATGTCAGGTCTTTGTGTAGTCGCTAATCTCAGCTCTCGTTCACGATGTTCCACCACGTTACTGGTATCCCCTTCGAGGCGTGAGTGGCTCAACGATGGCCCAACATAACGGGCAGGGGGCGACCATTCATGAGCTCAAGCTGACCCCTTAGCATGTCGACTGGTGGCGCTTATGACGACCTCACGCTCTGGGAGCAGATTGATATGGGTGCCCAGCACACGCCGGCCAAGAAGTGGCTCACCAGCGTTCCTATCTGCCTGTAAGTACCACTGAAGGCGGACGATGATACAACGGAGGACAGAGGTCAACGTGGACCGATATCTTTTGGTTGTACCCTCTCGTTTGGGATTGCAGCCACTGACCTCATCCAGTTTCTTGATCTCGACTCATTACACACGATACGATCCTACACTCTTTGCGCTCAATTTTGCCGCCCTTCTCTTCGTCCTGTTCCCCAAGCTCCCGATTGTAAGCTATCAGCTTAATGCCTAGTTCTAACAGCATAGCTGCACCGTCTGCGCTTTCAAATTCTTCCCTCCTCGCAATCCGGAATCTCGACTCCGGCGCCCTCGGCACCGTCATCGCCGCGTCTCAAGCCGCAGTATTAACAAACTTGATTCATTGATATGATCCTAATGATCACTCCTTAGACATGCACATTATGAACGACCAGCGCATGAGGTGGCCATTCGAGCTACACAGGCAATATGGTCTGAGCTGTGCTGACGTCTAACGAAAGCAGGATCTAATCAGTCGCCACCACGGGCCAACTGCAAAGCTGGCTTCGTCGTCAAGTTAAAATAGGTGAATGCAGATGCAAAAGCTCGGTGTAATGTCTATGGTCTCAACCTCGTCCCTCCGATATCGCAGATGAACCGCCACTGATCACTTCCCACCGCTCTTCTTGATCAGCCGCGCCTTCTCGCTTTTGGGCATCTTGTTCTTGCGCTTCTCGCGGTTCTCCTCCTTGAGCGCCTTTTTGCGTTCCTGCGAGTTAGCAGAGCAGACGGTCGGTCGACGCGCAACACGCAGCGAGAACCCACCTTGTTTGCCTCCTTGTTCTCGTTGCGGAACCCGCGAGACTTCTTCTCAAACGACTCGGGCTCCTCCTCCTCGTCGCTCGGCGGTGGTGTCACCTCGTCCTCCCACCGCACACCCTTCTTCGGCTTGGCGGGTGAGGCCGGCTCAGGTGCTGCGGAGAATGTGGGCTCGAGCGCCTCGGCTGCGGGCGCAGTCTCGGCCGTCGGTAGATCGGAATTTGAGGCGGTTTCGGCTCCGACTGCTGCGCCCTTAGCTTCCTCAGCCTGTGCAGCACTACTGGAAGTGCCAGCCGCGGGCTCCTTCCCCTCATTGATGTCCAAGCCTGTCAGGCTCGCATAGATGAGCTTGTCACCCTGTCCACTGCGGAGGAGGTCGACGTCGCGCTCGGGGTCGTACACCTCACCGAGCGAGCGGGGGATATACGACGAGAAGAAGACGGCGTCGTCGACTGCTGCCTGGTTCTTAACCTGCGCAGCCGTGTTCGTCGATGCCGATGTGCCCTCGCCCTTGTCCGCTTCAGGCTCGGGCAGCGGCTCCTTGTCGAGCCACTCGCGCAGGATGTCAAGCAAGCGCTGCTCGCCCTCGTCCCCTGCCTCGTCTTCCCGGCTCAACCCCACGCTCTCGTCCACGATAAAGCTCCACGCGCGCCGGATGCCTAGGGTGCGCACCTCGCCGTTTGAGCGTTTGTGGAAAAAGTCCTCCACGTTGCGGATGTCCGAGCGCAGAAAGTCGAAGGCGGATGGGTGGTCCTGCTCCACGGATTGCGACACGTCGATAATGTACAAGTGTGATGCGTGGTAACTGTTGTCAGTCACTCTGTGAAGCCTGCGCGCTCACAGAATGTTGTACTCTGAAAGATCGGCGTGCACGAGACGACAAACATGGTACATCCTCCGCATGGAGACGAGCAGCTCGCCATACAGGCGGGGCAGCTTGGACATGGAGATGTCCGCGTCCTTGAGGCGCGGTGATGCGCTGTTGTTAGTCGCCGTCTTTTGGTCCTCACCGATCGGGCGATCACGATTACTTACATTCCGTCCTTGCCGAGGAATTCCATCACGAGGACATTCTCCCTCTGCTCAATGACAATCGGCGCGCGCACGCCGCCCTGCAACAGGCGACGGAGGTTGCGCAGCTCCTTCTCCGCCCACAGGCGCACCATTTTGCGCGGGTTTTTAGCAGACGAGTAGCCGCCCTTGAACCGTTGTTCGCCGACGATGTAGTTCTGCCGTGCGCGGAAGTTGAGAATACTCGTGCGGTAGATCTTGACAGCTACGGCGGCTGGGTACGGTGATGGCGTCGGCGGGGTGTTGGCACCGGGAAACGCGAGGTACACGTTGGCCTAGTGTCAGTGTGTCGACACCATACTCTCGACTCACTTCTTTTCCGGTGCTGACCACACCGTCGATGACGCCAAAGAACCCGCGGTTGACAAGTGCACTGAGGACGAGGCGGGTACGTGCATCGAGCACCTGTTCATGCGTCGCGCGGTCCGCCTTGTCCTTCTGGTTGGCGCGCTCCGCCGCACTCTTCGGGTTGGCAGACACGCCGCCAAGGATGCCGGGGTTCACAAGCGTCTTGCCTGTCGTTCCGGACTGAATCGGGGCGCGCGCGCGGCGAGCCGCTGCATTGGCATTCCGGGCAGGGAGGGGGCGGGCCGAGGCAGGCGTCAACGAGCCGCTCGCAGGCGCTGTGGACAGTTTGGCGCCCGTCCCGAGGTCAACAGCGGCATAAGACTGCCGCACGCGGTTATACTGCTTCGTGAAGTCTGGTATCAGTGCTGCTCATGTGGCCGCGAACTCACCGCCATCGGCGAGCTCCCAGTCCTCGTCCTCGACACCCCAGTCGAGCATCTCCTCGTCGTCCATCTCGGGCCCCTCCCCCTCCTCGCGCTCCCGGGGCCATCCACCGTCTGGATTCCCCAGCCCTTCGTCGTCAGACTCAAATATCGATGACCCGTCGTCCTCCTCGTCCTCGTCAAGCTCCTCCCTATACTGGGTCTCCTCCTCCTCGGCGCACGGTACCTCGTCAATGTACGCTTTCCCGTCCGCCCGCGCCTCTGGAGGAGCGGGAACCGTATCGCCCACATCGACCGCCAGCTGCGCTTCGTTCGTCGCTGTCTCTATTGTAGGATTGCTCATCGCTGTGTCGGTGGTGTTAGATGTGGTGGCGACTGTAGGATTCAACTTTTTTCGTTCTAGTAATGTCTAGAGAGGGTGTTGTGAGCTTGTGGAGATCTCGGATCCGAAGCGCGTGTAAAGTGCGTTAGCATCGCGTGATACTTGCATGAAGTCCCTGCATCCCTGAGAACCTGAGATGCATGAGATGACCTTGTGAGGATCAAAATTCCCAGGATCCCAGGATCTGTGGACGCGCACAGACGTCATCGCCATCTTATCTGTGGAAAGTCTTTTCCCACATCCTCAGAGCTCAAAGTCTACTGCCACTGACTGTTGGCAGCGGCAGCGGATGGCCAGAGCCCAGAGCCCAGAGCGGCGCCAAACACCAGCAACGTAAACTATCTCCGGAGACCGGAACAATGCCCTACGCACCGGCTCTTGCAGCGGAAATGCGATCAGCTGACGGCTCCTGAACAGCTGCCAATCAGCCGCCCACCATTTGTTGCTCCTGTCCGTAGTGATGTCATGGAGCAGTCGCGGGAAGGAGAGCCGCCGTGGTGATGCAACAAACATGTTCTCGCTTGTCCTTGTCTCTGGCTCGCGGCGCTAGAAACAGGTAGTTACGGTGCAAACAACTACGTAGCTAGGTGCGCTGGCCGTGATCCAGCAACCCTGGGACTGGCATGTGACGTCGCCTGCGACCCACCAGCAGCGCACAGCAAGTACAGTTGTTGTGTCATTTGGCGCAGACATAATTTGCCCAGGCGCGGTCCTGCCCAGTAGTGGGGTTCTCGGCGCGTGTGACCAGAGATTTCTCGCCGATTTCTCAACCTCTCGATTGGACACGCTACACCCAAACGGGCAACAACCCGCTCGTCACCAGCACACCAGGCCACGTATATAAGACTACAGACAAGCGCTGCTAGCACCCATATTCCGCCACCCACCACAACATCCACCATGGTAGCCCTTCCAGAGATCGCCTTCTCCCTGTGTCGCAACCCGGCTGTCGCAGGTATGTTTTAACGCAAAGGCGTAGACCTGGCCGAATGTTGGGGGCGTTTTAGTAGGCAAAGTGATTATAGCCTCCCAGCCCGCCACAAGTCACAGCGCCAACCCTCGGTCTTCTCTGTAGCCCGCTGACCTGCAGTCGGCCTCCCCGTCGCCCTTGGCCTCGCGTCTGGCCTCGTCGCCGGCGAGATCCGGCACGAGCGCACCGGCCAGCCGGTGAGTGGCATCCACACCCTACTCGGTAATAGGCAACTGACATGCAGATGAAGACCGTATGCCCTGCGCACCCCGCGTTCAGCTACCTCTGGACCGGAATGTACGGTCTGATGGGATACGCCGCGCACCTCTGTGTGCAGTCGTTTGATGCTGCCCCGACCCCGCAGGGAACGTGAGTTTTAGAAGCGGTGATTAGTGAGAGCCATCCACTTGGGGGCGGCGCATTATGCTTTTCTCTGGTGGTTCCACGCAAGCCCCAGACTATAGCTAACCCACAGCGAAGACGCGACCGTTGGCCTCGCGTTCTACTATGCGCAGCTGGCGATGAGCCTCATCTGGGCGCCGCTCTACGTCGGCGGCCGCATGCCCAAGCTCGCCCTCGTTGACTCGCTGGTTCTCACCACCACCGCGACCGCCATGACCGTGAAGATGCACGATCTCAACTGGTGCTCGACCTCGCCGACGTGGTTCCTCGCGCCCGTCTGCGCCTGGCTCGGATACACGACCTTCCTCAACGTCCAGTCCGTGCTCAACGAGGAGAAGTGAGTAATACCTCTCAAACTTGGTGAAGAGGGTCACTGACAAGCAGGGCCAAGCCCGGCCACTAGATAACATGTGGAGACGCGCAGCGCGCCGCAAGGTCCAAGTTCCTCACTTCGACCATCATTTTATCATTCGCGCCCGATATGCTCAGTATCGTCAGAAGAAATAGGAGATCTGAATGAATCCTGATAATACGATTGTGACGTGGGCTGTTGAGGGCCGGTAAACCGTGTCCTATCAGAAACTACTGAGTTGCCGGCATTGGCAGACGCCATGATGTACGTATGTAGCTGCCTAGAGGTTGGTGTTGGTTTGATTGTCAGTACATGTCGCTTGCCTAAGATGAGAGAGCAGAACGAGGAGGTCATTATCTTCCCAACACTGGACGCAGCACTGGACTGAAAGGATGTCTCCTTTCTTGACTGGTAGCACCCCTGGTGGTATTCAGCCTGGCAAGTCATATGTTTCGCAATTTCGCGACAATAAAACCCACATGTGGCCTGCATTGGCCGAAGGGAGCGGGACCAGCTATTCGCGGAGGGTCTGGACTTGACGACGCTCCGTCCCTTTGGCGATGCCCGTGTGGAGCAGGCGGTCTCCCGCAGGTGACTCTTCGAGATTTGGCTGATCGTCCCTGGTTAGAGGGTGGCGGGTCGATACATGACGTGTCCTTGACGATAGCCGTCCGCCTGGAAAGACGCGACGCGTCGTAAATTCGTGCATATATAATGCCTCGAGGGCGCACATGGTGTCAATTGAAGGGCTAGAGTGCTAGAGAGTTTTAACGCCCTTTCTCTCGGAGATGGAGATCAGCTCAGTCACGGCCCACCCCCTGTCCGAAGTCGCTTGTCAGCATGTTGTCTGTCGGTATCTCGATACTGATATACTGTCTTGATCGATTGATAAAGTGGTGGCCGTGGAGCCACAACATGCAACAACAAGGACAGGGCACAAGTGGCTGTCCAAGGATTCAGCGGATATATTCGATCCGCCCAAACTCTACAATCTGTGTACTCGTTGCAAAGTGGGGGTCCTCGGGAATGCCGTGACGGCTTCCGCGATGCAACCGTGAGGGGAGTCTGGGGCCCGCTGCCGGGATGGGCCAGGTAGCCGTTGCCTAAAGGGGCAATCCCGGACCGCAGGAGCGGATCTGAAGGGAATCCGGGAAGGGGTAAAGGGGTAATGTAAACATAGGAGCTCTGGTGAGGCGAGAGGCCAGAACGGGCCATTGGGCGTCTGCCGATCAGGTCGATCTGAAGGGGGCAGAGGGGGGGGGGAGGGGGGGAGAGTCGTGAGGGCGCACTTGTTTGGGGCCATTGGTGTGCTGGGATCGCTGCTTGCGTGCTTGCAGCTTGTTTGAGAGAGGCTGGTGCAGGTTGAAGCGCTGTGCTCCGGCGCGCTGCAAGAGTCGAAAGGACATGAGGCCCGCTGGCCACGCCACAGGCAACGAGTGCGCCCGATATCCCAAGACGCATACCTGGGGAGGAAACCTACGAAACGGGATATTGGATATTGGGTACGATGGAGGATGTATGCATGAGCGGGATAGGTATCCGGGCCTTCGAGATCGCTTACAGAGTCAGGAGAACGATTGGATTATGCCCGACGGCTGACCTTGGTCGACGCATGCTTGTCTCAACAGTCGTCCAGCATTTGTTGTCTTCTTCTTATTCTGGCAAACTGACATATTTCTTCGGTGGACATCGCCTTCTTGCGTGGCCCTTTCAATTTCCCCCTCTTTGGACGCCGGACACTGCCCTGCCTGTGCTGCGCGAGACTGCGGAGACTGCCAACTGCGACCTGGCACGCAACGACAAGGCCGTCCCTCGACGCCGCGACGCCTTCCGACGCCTCACACGATCGACCATTTTACCCCCTTGGCTGGCCGCCATCCTTGCAGTGCTTGCAGTTCGTAGTGCGCGCGCACTGTAGCCCCTCGTTTCCATTCAGCGCCATCTTGGCGTTGTCCACCCACCTTCACTTCCCTCTTTTCTCTCCAATCATCACTCCTCTGTCACTCGTTCTCTTTCTCTGGCGATCCCGCTCCTTGCCATCTTGACCACTTTAGTCAAGCCCTCTCTTTCCCTCGTCGCCTCCAATAGTGCAGTGCACTGTGGTATCGAATCTGTGCCATCATCAGGCCTACTGCCATGGTCTTCCTTATCGACATTTTGACGTAAACGGAAAGCATCCCGCTCCAACGCTTCAGCCTCTTCGTCCTCGTGTGCGCGTGGGCCCCCAACAAATACGGTCGGCCCCTCGCCGATCACCACACGCAAGCCTTTTCTCACAACACAACAAACCCCTTCCGCCTCGACGCACACTGTTGGCAGCTCCCTCCAGCTTGCAAAAGTTATCTCTTCTCTCTTATCTGGTCTCCCAGAAGCGATACCTCCTCACTCATCTCTATCCTCGCGGGTCGGCGTCTGACTTGAACCACGCGGACGTGCACAGCATTGGGCACAACCCTGCTTCCCTGCCCCCACACCCCGCCTTCCCTCCATTCCGAGCTGTGTACTTAACTACTTGTCAACCCGGCAACACCAAACATTTCGACCGCTGAGGACCTTGTCAACATGACAGAAGTAGATTCACGTCCCCCTCCCTCGCTACCGGTGCCCCACGGCGTACGACCGGTAAGTGCTGCGTGTTGGTTGTTCAGACGCTTTCGTACTGATAGCGAAGGCTCGCATTCCTCCACGTTCACCAGTTGCACCCTCGGCGCGCCCGCCGCTTCCAGGCCGACGACAGTCAAATGAGTCTTCCGCTACACGTCCTCGACTTGGAGTTGTTGGACCGGGGAAGACGCGCACACCACCCCCACTCCCGCAACGCAATGGAAGCCCGTCGGTCTTCAGTGGTCGCGAAGGGAGCGTTTATACCCGTCGAGGGGAAACCATTACCAGCCCTCCTCCTGCTGTGCGTTGCCATCCGCCTTTGAAAGCAAGCCGTAGCATGTCCTCTAACCTCACAGGAACTGGAGCTATTTGCCCATCACTGCCGCGTCTTCTACCTGTTCCAAGAGGGCGAGGCCGAGTCTGGTGACTACATTTCAAGAACACTTGCACGCTTGAAACCTGCTCATCGCGCTGCGTACACCCGAGTTCAGAGCCAGCTGCGTGCCCAAGCCCACTTGCATCATCTCCGCGTACGGATCTCCTCGTTCCACGCGCTGATCGCTGCCAACGCGCCCAACTCGGGTCTGTCAGGACCAGCTCGTTCTGAGATTGGAGGATCGCGGGCACAGGCTGAACGTGCCGACCGACTGTCATTCTTCTTGCGCAAGTGGGGAGGGAGCGCGGGCGCCCTTGAACCCTTCTTTCGCGGACTGTGGTCAGTGTTTCGTCTTCAGAGTCGTGGCGACCTGTCTCGTGGCGGTGGCGGTCCCCGTTGCGTAGTGTGGGAAATCGACGACGCCGTGTTTCTGGAGTCTGGGTGAGTGGCTCAACATAAAACAAAGCTGATCTTCAGTGGCCCCGAATTTATGCACGAAGCGTTAGTGATCATGAAGGGTGTTCTTGGGTTTGAAGAGCAAGCTCTCTGCGACCCGCCGAGGATGCGTCGCATCCCTACCACCGACGTTTTAACACCACCTGGTACCGACCCATTCACGGACAACTCGCCGCCACCCATGCAGCAGATGCGCAAAACATCGGGACGTGGCCCCGCACCGCCTCCGCCGCCATCGCGTCGCCGCCCAACGAATAGCAGCCTGACACCCGTCGAGGACCCGACGATGCCGTTGCTGGCCGGATCGTCAATTCAGACGGCCCCGGTCTCGCCAGTGCTACTCCCACCGTCTAGTCCGTCGCCGGCTCCGAGCGAGGACGAAGAGGAGGCTGATGCCGAAGAAGAAGCCGACTTGAACAAGGCGAGGTTCCGCATCTGGACATTCCCTGCGCACATTACGGACCAGGAGGCGGAAAACCTCATGAGCCTTTTCCCCCGTTACCTTCAGCGCCCAGATACGCGCTTCCCCTTTCCTCGTCACCGGCTGAAGGATTTGGAGCTGGGCAGCGGACCATGGCACACCGTCATGGTCGAGGGCGTGCAGGTCTCGCTCCCCAAGGTCGAGTGTGAAGATGAGGCCGGTGTCGTGCGTGCTGGCACGGGACGTGTCTGGGTTGGCAACGATGAACGTCTGGACGGATGGATGGGTGGAACGTGGTTCCGATTCAAGCGGTGGTGGCGTAGACTGTTTGGCCGTGGATAAGACCGGTCATGCACGATTAAACGGACTCGAGAAGTTACAGAACGATACCCAAGAGAGTACAGCAGCGAATACCGAAGTGCATACCAATGCCAACACGGAAAGGACAATCGAGCGGAATGTAGCCCCGTCTCGGGAGGCGGTGCGATCCTGGACCACATGGACTCGGGAGTGTAAAATTCACGTCTTCAAACACAAATGCATGTACATTGACTGTGTACAACCGCGATCACTTGCTCGTTTTTGCACGCTTAGCTTCAGATCCTTCGTCACCGTCGGCATCTTCGAGAGAATGTTTCTGTCCCGACGACGATGCTGCAGGACTTGCATCGGCTGCACTCTCAACTGCCGGGGCACCAGATGTCGCGTGTTGCTTTTCTTGCAGCTTGTCCTTGCGCTGTTCATTTGTGGCCGTCATGAACTCGCGGAACGCGTCCTGGCCTGAGCCAGTCGGAGGTGCTGCCGGGGCAGTGGCTGCTGCTGCTTTAGGGGGGACATACGCGCCACGAACGGCCTTGGCACCCTTTTGCGCACGGGGCCGAGGCTGGAACCCAAGCGAGGATGTTGGAGCAGCTGACGCGGCGCTGGCTGCTGCATTGGCGCTCTTCGTAGGCGCTTCCATCTGGCGCCGAGCTCCTTGCTCTCCTACACGGACAGTTACGCCATTAAACTCGAATGGCTTCATGAGCAACAGACCGGCGTCCTGACCATCAGCTTTCGATGCGCATTTCTACTCACTGCTTGAGATTCAAGCTCCACCAAAGCCTCATTCGTGGCCGCAAACACCTCGAGACGCCGTACTGCCACGAGCTTTTCGAGCTCCTGCTGCAACAGGCCCTCTTGGGTGTTTGGCGGGAGATCGTAGAGACAGAGTTGGCGACCGCGGCGGTCCGCTGCTTCTTCCCTTGCGTTGAATCCCGATGGTGCAGAAGTCGTTGGGGCGCCGCTAGGGCCGGGGCGCCTGATGATCAGCATTGCACACGAGCCAAGCCGGATACTCACGGGGCACGCTTCTTGTTGCTATGGTTCGGGTCGCTGATTGTCACCTTGAGGCGGCGTCCGTGGTATTGTGTGCCGTCAAGCCCAGCGATAGCAGCTTTGGCTTCTTCCTGTTCCTGATCAGCAGTGTCCTGATGGTTCAGCGACAGTGATGATCGAAGTCAGGCACTTTGATCCCCGCGAACGTTGGAGCCTCATGAATCACGACACATCCGCCCTTCTATTACGGACCTGAGTTGACATTTCCACAAACGCGATGCCCTTGCAGACACGCTTGACAGGATCCCAGGGAAGGTTGAGCCCGACAATATTTCCGTACTGTGATGTGTTAGTTACGGCAATGTGGAAACTGCCCTGGCAGCACTTGCCGTCTACAAAGCAGGCGTACCTTTGCGAACAGCTGGTGCAGGGCATTCTCAGTCGACTTGCTGTTGAGTCCACCAACAAAGAGTGTGGAGTTGGACTCATCACTGCGCTTCTTCTTTGCCGATGGGTCCGAGATCACCACTGTCATCCCGAACTCGCCCCCGTCCGGCTTGAAATTGTGCAGCACCAAAGCCTCCTGTGCAGATGCCTAGCGCTGTTAGCCCGAGCTGTTCCTAGATGACAATAAGGTCTACTCACAGGGGATTCCATGGTGATGTAACAGAACCGCCGAGAATCAGCAAATTTCCGACTGGGCCACCGAGTTTGCAAAATTCTGCCGTACTAATTACTCGTTAATGACGATCTCGTTTGCCCTCTAGGATCACACGTACCTGAGAGAACAGCTTTCGCAACGCTGCGTCATCTGTGCCTCGACCGAAATTTGTCACAAACAGTGTCGATCGCCATAGCATGGCCACATGAATCTCGTTCCCATCCAGTTTTCTTCTGTCCTTTTCGAGAACGCCGGGTAGAGCATCGGCAAAACGGAATTCCACTAGAGCAACCTCTGTATCCCTGTCGTCGTCGCTGGGAAGAATTGTACATTCCCGGACTTTGCCCCACTACAATCCGTGTCAGCGTGGCGGTCATGATTGCCCTGGTTAATGTCAACAAGAGCACTCACATTCTCGAAGAACTGTTGAACTCGCTCAGCGGTGGTGCCTTGCTTCAGCCCAGTTACTAGGATGGTGGTATTCTCGCGATCACTGACGGCGTCAGCATGGGGGCGGGTCCCTAATGACTCACCGTTTGATATGGGGAACGCCTTCGGATTCATCGTTGGTAGCTGCAGGTAGCGCGGCATTGTCATGGACTGGCTCGGTATGTTGTTTCACCGCTGCCGAAATTGTGACAGCCTCTGCGGCCTCAGCACCAGTAACAGCTGACGCCTCAGGCGCCGCCGCAGCGTACGCCTCTGCTGCGAGACGGTACTGCTCTGCAGCGGCGATCTGCTGCTTTTCTGCCTCCTGTTGTCTCCTGCGATTCACTTTCGCTTGCTCCTTGTCGATTCGTCTCCGAGCGTCAACAACGGTATCCACAGTGCCGTGGATGTTCTCAAACAGAAGGAAGGCGTCATAGACAGCCTCGGGCCAGTCGAGATCTGTCCGTGCAATCGACTTTTGATACGTCGCACGGGTGGCCTCAAAGTCCCCGGTTTGCGCTTGAGCCTGGGCCACCAGAATGACCCGTTGATACGAAGACAAGCGGGATTTGATCGGCTGATCGAGGACGGCAAGGACGCCGGGGAGTAGCTCCGGAGCCGCATTCTCGGCCTGCAAGGTGAGCACGACTACAGTAATGGTTACTTACCCAGGCAATAAAGAACTTTTCCAGTCGAAGCGAAGCATCACCGTCCTTGTGGTCTATCTGAGTTAGCTTTCATAACGACTTCGATATGCTTACGGTGTAAAACGGTCTCCAGGGCTGTCGTGAGGTTCACGAACACTGGATGCTCAACTAAATGGTCAGTATCTTTTAGACTTCGTTACATACGTGTAGGTTCAATAGAGTGGAATCGCCTGTGAAGGATCGCTGCATGGCAGAAGAGCACGTCAACGAGAGCAGATATCGGTTGTTGGTTTCCGGTCATGATGTTCGTTGCTTTTTCTACCGAGGTCTCGATTGCCGGAATCTCGTTGTTCTTCTCCTGAGGCTGTCAGCAGTTGAGAGAAACTTGACGGCCACTTGAACTCACAAGAGCAATCAGGCGACGCGACCACAGGTCACCGCTAGTGGGACACCCTTTCACTGCGCGTTCTAAAACTCGGAAAACCTCTGTTTCCTTTTCGCTGGACTTGTCCTCATCCTGAGCGATCAGCAACGGACACGCTCGATTGTTTCTTCTCGTTCCACAAACTCACCACATAATCCACGTAACGAGCCCACATCAGCGCCTCAGCACGCTTGTACGCGTTGGCAGTTTCAACCATGCTGACACTCTGTCCTTCCATCGCAGCCGCATCTCCGTTGAAAGATGCCCCCTTCGCCGCGGCAGCGGCATTGCTGTACGCCAGCAGTACCCGCTCGAAAATCGCTCGCACGAAAAGAGGATCCTGTCGGGGACCATGCTTGTATTTCGGGTTCTTAGTCATCGGGTCGGTTTCCCAATCAAGATATGCCACAAGCACGGCAAGATGGGTGCTCGAGTCATGGCTGGCCTATAATATCAGAATGAACTGTCCGCGGAAACATTCAGGACACCTACCAATTGGTCCTCGAAGTCCTCACGAGTGCGTCCTCGACGCTTCTCCGACAACTTCTTCTTCGCCAATTGCGAAGCCTCCGTCACTTTGACCATCCGCGCCTCGTACTCCTCTGGGCAGTGCGCGGAGAGGAACGTCGAGTATGCGCTAGAAGTCGCATCGAGGGTGGCATGGGGAATCTGTAGACGGGAAAGATACAGCTCGTGAATACGCTGCATCTGTTCCGTTCTGCGTTGTATGTCAACATGAGTTCTATTAGAACAGCTACAATCACGCACTTATCGCTGCTGTTGGAGGACTCCAGAACCGCGAGTTCCCAGTCCATGGCCGCCTGCCAAACTGCTTGACTCTGACCAAGAAGACCAGACGCAGCATCGACGATGGCCCATATCATCGCCCGAATCTCTTCATTGTCCAGCTGCGCGATGACATCGGCATCTCCATTCAGCTTGCCATACGTCGATTGCTCCATGTCTGTCGGAAACTGAGATAGAGCGACGAGAAACTCGACATGACGCTTGTATATGGCGGCAGCTGAGGTGAGATCGTGAGATCAACAGCATACTGCACGTCACTTACATGAGTATTCCCTCTCGGCTTGATCAAACAGCTCCAGTATGTCGGCAAACGCCTCGAGAGTTACCTCCGTTGTGTGCTGGATCTTGGCATCGAGGAACTTGGTCCAAAGCGCTGCGGCAATCAGAACCCGTCATCGTCGCCCAGACTCTACTTACCTTCTCCGAGAAAAGCTAAATTTTGTGCAGACTCGACTGCACCCGTCGCCTCGTCCATCATGCCAAGTTGGACCATGAGGTCGACTTGTCGCTGGAGAAGGCGAACATTGTATGGGTGCTGCTCGATCTCGTCGATAAGGGTTCCAAGCTCATCCACAAGTTTCTGGGTCGCTGCCACCTCGTCGACCGGTATGTTTTCGTCGATATCCATTCTAGATCACAGGGAATGGCGAAGATGATGAAGATGATAAGAGAGATTAACCACACGACCTGGTGTGCACCAACTGGCCAACTGGATTATTTACTCGGCTCTTTCTTGTAGAGTGTGTTCACATTGGAAACGCGTCACAGCTCACGGTTCATAAAGTCACGTGACTATGTTTAAGACAAGTGTCTGTTACGTAAGTGACATGCCTCGTGGCCCGCCCCCCCATGGCCCCCATACCCTTGGATTCGGAATCCGGGCCGGCGAGCCGATGTTTTCGACTGCCAGCTTCCAGCAATCTGTGATGAGATGGGCTGAGCTCCGTCAGGTTCTCGGCCTCTCGGGAACACTACTCCTGTTTATGGTATATGAGAGAAGCAGGCTCAGCAGGCGTTACCACATATATTCAGCTAGTGACTGTTACGATAGGGGAGGGATTGTCTCGGGGCACGAGAACTGGGCCCTTGTGGCGGTACTCATTTGGGTTAGCATGTGGGTCGTGACCGTCCCGCTCCTTAACTTGCGGATTCCAGCACAACGCTAACTTCCCTCTTCCGGAGGCAGAGTAATATACAGGGCGATCAGACTAGCGCTACGTCTGACGAGAACAACCGTGACCATTCTTGTGGTCGCGAGGGTGGTTTAGATACACACTTCTGGTGACAGTCGCGCGATCGCGCCGCCCGGGATCCCACTGTAGAGGCAGCGCATGTAGCACGAAATCTTGGGGGGCGGATCAATTCGGGGGTAGTCATTGGCACGGGGGGTTTTACAATAACGTGAAGTGATAACGTGAATGCCCAGCTTATTTTCCCGAGCACAAGGACTTTCGACTTGGAGATTGCGAGATCGAGATGCGCAAGATGAGGACCAAGTAAGGGTGATCGAAATGTGAAACCCACGAAGTCGACAACGGCATGCGCTGTCGACAACCCGCTGCAACCCGGTTCATACACGCAAACACTAATCATTCAAACGGGCACCGCGTTATCCCAGAAAGGAAGTTGGTAGATTGGTCCGCAAAGTCTGCGGAACAAAGTTGGACAAAGTAGGCAAAGGAACGGGAGCGTTACTGTACGCATGTACGCAGCCGTACGTACTAGATTGCAGAATTACAGACTGCTCCCGAAAGTGTCGGGGTCATCGGTTTTGTAGATTTGCGCACTTGGAACAGACATGACAATACAATGCACTGACATTCACAATGTCTCGCGTCTCTCGGAACCTGGCTCGTGTACTTCGTGTGCCTTCCATCAGGCTCGAATCTTCTACAACTCGCTTGGACATTGTCGAACCCCATATCGCGCAGATCGCGGCATGTTGTCAACCACATGTCTAGCAATCTTGCAGCGCGCAGCGCAACCTCGTGATCTACTTTTTGAGATTAGGGTATGAGGATATTCAGGGTCAAGGGCCGGGGAATGGAGAACGGAGGTTAATAGCCCTCACAAACATTTCTTCCCAAGATGAACGAGTCGAGTCGTTTCTTGGGAGCATTTCCAAATCGACGGCGTTGTGTTTGTCAGTGTCTCGCGGTTCTCTGGATCTCTGGAGGTCATAAAGTGAGAGACCACACAGCACGCGACTTTACACGCCATATGTTATGGGCCAGGCGCCACTAACCGCTGTGAAGTCAGGGAGCGCAGATTTACAAACCTCAGGTGGGAAGCTCGATCGGAAAGAGGCAACATGATATCCTGCGCTAACAACCACTACAAGCAGGGCAGAAGCAGAACAGGGTGCACGCGCAATCTGTGAGCCTGGTAGCCTGGGGATCTTGGAAGCTCGAAAGAGGGAGGTTAGAGGGAACTGGCCATCCTGGTGGCCTGGTGGCCTGGCGAGCACTACCTTGGTACCTTGGGCCTCTTGGTGTTCACGTTGGGCATGCAGCCAAGGAAAAAAGACGCAGGGAAAAAGATGCCCAGGATCTAAATTACTGATGGGAGCTTGTTCCTGTTACGTCAACACCCCGGTGCCAGGGCCGGGCCAATTCTTCGGCTGTAGCTGGGTGGGCATTTTGGGCACAACGTAGCCTGGAGACACGACACTGTTCAAAGATCAGACGCCCAGAGGCCGAAGCACATTCGTCGTCTTGGTCTTGGTCGTGGACTGTGACAACCAAACCCCCACTGTGGCCGCTACCCGCCGATTCCGGATTCTTCGGCACTCCCAATCCTAGGGTTTCCCATCACCAAGTCTAACATAATTGCATGAGGCTCTGACCTCATTGATCAGTATGCTCCGACCAAGAATTGTCTCGGGATGATGTGAGAAGACAGGATCGTAGGCTAACTGCCCGAGGATGTTTCAAACGGATTGGCCACACCATGTTCATGTTCGGTTCTCGAGGCTGCTCTAACAAGCTCAAGCGCATCAGGTGGCAGTGATGGAGAGAGGTTTTGCCCCATTAGGGCAGCGAGCAGCCTTCCAGGAGCCAGGGCAGGCGATGCAAGAATCGCAGATCCGGAGTTTCAGCGGTAGAGGACAGAGCGTTTGTGGTATACATACGATGGAGAAGGGGCGGCGGAATGATCAGACCTGCGTACGCCCCTCGGCCCTCGGGTTCTCATCACATACAGAAGTCAACCTGCCAGGAGCAGCATAGCGGAATGAGGGAGCGGGAGTTCACTACGGAAAGATCGGGTGCTGTTCTGTAGCTGATGTGGGACGTTGGATTTGAACCAACTTGTTCTCGTTGGAGCCGGTGGATGCGCACAGGGCAACGAGACGACAGCAGCCGGTAATGCAGCGGAATGGAACACCTCGAGGGCAGGGAGCCAAAAGGAATGAGAACCCGAAAGAACCTGGATAAACATGCCCTCCAATATCTGGACAGAACAGTTGTACCGAGATTTGGAACAACGCCGGGTTTGGGCTCGGATGAACAACCAAGGTAGACCAAAGGAACTCACAGATCCCAGGGCTCCCCAGGGTTTTGGTCAAAGTGTTGCATGCACATCTGGTTACGATCCCGACACGTTCTTAGCCGCAACCTACTATAGGCGCATATAAGCAGGATTGTGGTCGTAGAAGCCGTGAATTGTAGTAGCAATAGCACGGCTAGCACGGCACGACGTCCTGTTTTTGTCTCCAATTTCCCTGTTTTATCGACCGAAGAGACCAAGTGAACACGAGCGAGCGCATTATTCAGATATTCGGCGGACACAGGCGCGAAACGACAAGCAGGGAAGAGCTCTAAAACTCTAGTAGCCGGTACCTGTGTAGTGAATCTCACCACTCTACCTACCCCGACTGCCGATCAGCACCCCCCCCCCCCCCCCCCCCGCGGCCCCCCCCCCCCCCCCCCCGCGGTCATCCTTTGCCTTTGGCTGCGCACTCCTGTACGTAGTGTGCTGCAGTTGATCATCCCGCTTTCCCTCAGCTATTCACTTTTGTCAAGAAAAAAGCAGGAAACAACTCAGTCGTCTCACACCTCGATCCGTCATATCCTCATAGCACAGTCAACCTCAGAAGACTCCTCCTCCTCTCCAAGCCTTGCAAGCCTCCGGGGTCTCTCTCATTCCCTGAACATCATCATAGCCAACAGGTCAACAGATTTCTGCTGCGAGACCGCGCGATCCAACACTCGCACGGATCCCTCACGCACGGTGCACAACGCTACCAGCGATCCGACGATCCCGACGATCCCGACGATCCAGAAGCAAGTAGCCGTGACCATTGCTACCACGCGGTGTTGCCCAGTCTGATCGTCATAGCTCTGCACTGGGTCACTGGATCACTGGATCTGGGCGCATCGCCAGAGCTCGATCCCGCGACATCTGCGATCCTCTTGCAGCCCTTTAGCCTTCTTCGGCCTCTTCGCCTCTTGGCCCCTTGGTGACCTGATCCACCCTTTCGCCTTCGCCTGTACGAGTCAAAAGCCACTCTCTGGCTCTCCAGCGATCCACCTGGGTCTCCGCGGCATTCACTCTTCTTTGTCGGTCAACTTGCATCCAAGTACCCTCGACATCCCTTCGATCCTGTTCCCAAGCTAGGGCATTCCTCACCGGATATCTGCATCCTAAAATCACTCTGGCACATTTGTTACCGTGTAGTCTACTCCCCACCCCTTCCCCTACCCCGAGACATTTACACTCTTTGTTTGAGATATTCATAGACGCATTGCCCCCTCCAGACGCCCCACTCAAATTCTCTGGCCAGCCAGCGAGTTCGCACCCTTTGCGCCATTCGATATCTTCCGCATCGCGCGCACACCACATCGCACACACACACAAGTCTACAGCCCTGCTCCCCTTCCTCCCAGCGGCCCAGCTCCCTCCCGATCGCTGGCGATATACAGCGACGCACAGACCACCCAGTGATTGAATCATTCAGCGCTCCTTCCTGCGCTGGTCCCTACTTGTGATTCTCGTCCTCTCGCTCGCTCGCTCTTCGAGCCTCGTTTCTGTCCATCGCACGGTCCGCATACGTTGACGGTCACGATCCCACGGCGCTGACAGTCCCCACGTCCATCCTGGTTCCATTTCGCCCTGCTCGCCCCTTCCTCATTTCTCCTCTTACGACGCTGGCACTCGCTCCCCTGTCCGTTATCCCCCCTCACTCTTCTGCCTCCCTCTTCTTTCTTGGCTCTCCTCCACTTCTTTAACGCCTCCTGTGTAAACGCGTAATCCCCGGCAAGAGAGGCACTCCTCCTCCGTGGCCCCGTGGGACATCGACAGCATCCGCTTCTTGGTCTGGAATTGTCTGTGTATCGTGACCTTTAAGCTCGTTGCATCTTGACAAACTCTTCTGAGGAAGCCATACCTATCTGCTTAGGCCCCTCGGCCCCTCGTCCGCCCCTGAACTGCAAGTGTGGGTCCTTTTCTGCTTTTGAACTTGCAGCTTGCAGCTTGCGGTTCTTGCAGTTTTCAAGATCGACAGACTTTTGCCTTTTTTCTTTTCTGGACGCGTTCCGTTCCTTGCATCAGTTCCTTCAACGCCTCATTTGTCTCGCCACATCCTGTTCTTTTGGGTCTCGTGAACCTCATATCTCATCTCGCGGTCAAACAGTCGCTTTGATCTCGACTGTTTTGTGTGGCACGGAAGTGAAATCGGGTCGCGTGAAGTCAATCGTCCCGCTCCCTTCAGCTCGGTCATCCTGTGCGGATATCCTGCATTGATCATCTCATCAGCTCGGGAGCAACCTCTCGACATCTGGTGGTGTTCACAGTGCCTGTACAACCATGGCATCGGCTGCATCACCGGATCGCAGCTCCCCTCACTCGACTTTGGATTCTTCGAAACAGACCCGAGGCTCTACATCTGGTCGTGGAAAGAAGAGTGGCGAGGGTCAACTGTCCAAAGAGAGCGCACTGCAAGAAGCAGGTGAGTAAGCCCGCTTATCAATACGACGGCTTCCTCTGGGTTCCAGTGTACTATCATCCCCCCGATCTCCCAACCACCGTCGCCACCGCTCGATATTGACTGTCCCCAGTAACCCAATCCTCTCCGCCCCTGCCCTTGACATCTTCTGGTGCGACCAGCAATGATTCATTGGCATACCAAGCATATCCACGACAGCTACCTGCAATGACGAATCCGGATGAGCAACGCCAGAGGCAGCTCTCGGTCCACATGCCCCCGCCTCATCCCCATGCACCCGGATTCACACCGACCGATTCCTCACACTTCATGCCTCCTCCGCACACCCTCGGCATCTCTGGTCTCCCCGAGCAGATGCGCTACGGCGAGCAAGGAGCTTACGGGCCGATGCGACCGGTATACCCCGCACAACTGTACTATGACCCAAACCTTCCAAGCGATTACAATGTTGCTCCAGGTCACCCGGCCGCTCCGCCTCCGGCGCATGGAGCTCCCGTCTACCCTTCGATATCGACGGCGCGTACATCCATCACCGCATATTCTCCCCAGGCTCCAATTCCACCTCCCTTTCATCCAACAACGCCGCCCGGGCCTCAGGCTGGATGGACGAATTCTGCGCCTTTCTACGGATCGTACAGTGTTGGTCCGGGACCGCAGGGCCAGCCTCCTATCTCGGATGAAATGGGCCGTCAGTCTGTCCCTTCAGTATATCTCAGCCATGCTCCGACATCGGCCTGGTCCTCGCCCGTCCTATCGTCTCCATTCCAGTTCTTCAGCCCATTCACGGCGGCTGCGAGCCCACAGATGGATCGCGTAGAGACAATGCCACTCGCTGAACCTTGGGCACCTTCTCCAACCGGTATTCGACCCCATGGTCGGCCACCGTATCCACCGGGACAGGCTCCGACTGGGCCCGGGCCACATGCCCCACCCAGTGTGGGCGCGTGGAATGCCCTTTCACCGAACGCAGCCTCCACGATTGACTCCAAACGCCCCTCGGTCAGTACAGCTGTTGAAGAGCCGGCAAAATTGGCACCCGTACGTCCTCCTCCCGCACACGACAAGGAGCGAAAGGAATACCATCCTCAGCCACCGGCCCGCCGAAGCGAGTGGGTCATGTGGGTTGGCAATGTGTAAGTGATCAGCAATCCGGCCTCACTGACGCAATCCAGACCGGGCAACGTCGCTCACGAAGAGCTGTGGCGGTTCTTTAACACGACTGTTCCGACAAGCGCTCAAGGGGCAGCCGAGGCGTGGAGAGGGCCATCGTCCATCTTTTTGATCTCGCGCTCATCATGTGCTTTTGTGAACTTCTCCTCTCAGGCTGATCTTGATCGTGCTGTTCCTTTCTTTAATGGTCTCTCCCTCCGACCATGGGATAGCCGCTGTCCCCGCATGGTATGCCGCGTTCGTCACAAGGACGATGATCTTAGGGCCGGCGTTGGCGCCCAACGAGGCGTTGGCATGCACCGGTCTTGGGTTGAACAACACAAACTGGAACGCAAAGACACAGGCGTCTCACCCAAATCCAGTCATCTTGAGCTACCAGAGGGCGACCACAGTAACCACGAATCGTCGTCGGCCCACAAGAGCTCCGCGAGCTACGCTAGTACAAACTCCAGTTTCCTGGCCCACCACTTCCCAAAACGATATTTCATTCTTAAAAGCTTGAGCACGCAGGACCTTGAAGACAGCGTCAAAGAGGGAACATGGCGTACCCAGCGTCACAATCAGCCCATCCTTGGTGAGTTGACGATGAACAATCGTTTTCTGACAAATCCCAGACCAGGCATTCAGGACCTCGCAAGAGGTGATTCTCATCTTTGGCGCAAACCGGTCGGGTGAATTCTTCGGGTATGCCAAGATGGCGTCGGCGAGTGTTCGGAGGACACCCGAGCGGCAGAAGGCACGCGGATCATTGAGTCCCAACACTGCGAAACAGGGCAGCACCAACCTGTTGACGGTCAGCCCTGGTGGACCCGGAGATTCTCCGCGGACCCTTCGCCGCCACAATCAGCACGGATCCACTCCTGCTCCCATTCGTGAGGAAGACGATGGCAGCCAACAAGTTCGATCAGCTACGGATCCCTACCGCCGGTTCTCGTACTTGAACCCCTATGCCCGTGCAGCGTCACCTGGCCAGTTGGACGAGGACGAGGTACTTCGCATCGCCAATCTTGAAATCTCTGAAGAAGATGGTGCACTACTACGCTCAGAGTCTCCAGATCTCATGGACGAGATTACCCGGCGTGCAAGCAACGCAACTTTGGATCCGAACCTGCTTCGCGGCGACCGCAGTGACTCTCGCCTATGGTATTTGTCTACCGTGGAGCACAAGTCTTCCCTTCAGATCCAGGTCGGTGACCGACACCGCAAGGAAACACTGCCTCGTCGGCCGTCAGAGGTCATTGCGGAACATGCCGAATCGTCTCCGGACTCTGCCGATCCTCTCGCACCGGCGTTTAAGATTGAATGGATCAAGGTCCGGCCGCTGAGCTTTTCACGTACTCGCCATCTCCGTAACCCTTGGAATGGCGATCGCGAAGTCAAGGTTTCACGGGATGGCACGGAAGTTGAGACAAGTAAGTGCACACCTCACGCTGTGTCAGTCGGGGATCTGTTGCTAACTGTGACCACAGATGTTGGCGGACAGCTTCTCGCTGAGTGGAGTAAACTTGAACTTGAAAAGGAAGAGGGCGATACGAAGAGTAGCGGTGGCGATCCGAGCTCTCCCGGTTCCAGCGGTTAAAGCAAGCATCACATGTAGCTTGTGTTTCTGCGACTTTATTCTCTTCACCTGTACACTCTATATCACTACCATTCATGATCTCATCATACACACGGATTTATGCATATACGATATCACAGTCGGGGTTTGCTTGAGGGATTGAGGAGCCGCTGGGTTGACATTAACGATGGTTCAGTCCCAGCAGCTCTGCAGACCACAGTCGCAGGGAACAGTAGATGAGGTTGATCTACTCTGGATACTATGACATCAATTAAGGAAGTTTGTATTCCTGAGAATTGATGTCATACCAAGAGGAGTAATGAGTTGCACACATTCGACCGTCGGCCAACTGGAGCTGGAGGAATTGGTTTTGACCTATGTAAATAATAAACTAATAGTATTCAGTAAGGTTAAGCCTAATCCTGGACAAGTTATATGTCCGTTTTTCTAATGGTGCCTTTGATTATTGTTCGATAGGATCGGCAATCGGGGCCTCTTACGTTCCTTTTTGGTGATGCGGTGATGGCGCGCTCGGATCCGGAGCTGCCGCCTTTCCGCCCGGTCGTCCGTTGCGGCGCCGCCGGGCCTCGTGGGACGGAATGATGATCTAGGCGGGGGATCATCACACCGGATGACTGGGCCCTAGTCACCTCTCCCGGCGTGCCTCGGTTACAGTGCATCACAACTGGCGCCTGGCCGTGCCGACCAGCTGACTAGCCTATTAGCCCTGCCTGTCTGCATGCCTTGGCTTGCCTAGCCACCTGGCCATTTGTGGGTACCTTGCACCTTGGTTCTAGGTGGGGTGTGCCGTTTGTGTCATGCGCCACGACGGTTCTTGGACTCTTTATCGCCAAGACTGTTTAGATTACTTGAACACACACACCCCCATCCACCCTACATCCGTCTTGCCCATCCTCCTCAAACACCCCACATCCACCCAATATGGCGCCGTCGACCCAGGAACTCGTCGACAAGCTAAAGGCACTCGGCATCTCGGAGCGTTCCGCTCGCTTTGCACTTGCGGTGCGTATCTGTGTGTGCAGGAAGGGAAGGGGCAGGCGTGCAGGTGTGCGACGCGCTGCAGCGTGCAGCGTGCAGATGGATCCGGTGCCTCGTGGCGTGGGATCGTTACAGACCGGCCGACCGGCGAACGCAGCCGGACGTATGGGAAGAGCGAGGGCGAAGGCGTTGCGTTCTGGTCTGAGGACGGAACATGGAGCCTGAAGAAGAGCACAACTGGGGACTCGCAGGACATGGGATATGAGGGTCTTGGGGAGGGCAATGACCTCTCCTTTATACGAATTCTCCTCCCGGATGCTTGACATCGCTCGTTGAGGGGGGCGGAGGGGACCGGCATCCGTTCACCGGGCTCCATGGCGTCCGCGGTCCCGACGGACGGATCCTTTCGCTCGAAACCGGGACGCGCTGGATTCCCAACCGGTTTTGGATCCCTGCTGCCCGCTTCACAGGCCTTCGTGAAGTGAATCCGTGGACCCAGCCTGTTCCCTTTTACCACGAGCGACGTTGCAGCGTCACTTGGCACTCGGAGCTGTCGAGGACCTCGGTTGACGACACAAAGCCCCCGGTGTGGACTCCTGGAGACAAGATGTGACTCCATCTCTTCGCGCAAGACCGTTTACATACCATATGCTGACAGACAGAAATGCGGAAACAATGTAGAACAAGCAGCTGAATACGGTAAGTGGAGAGATCAGATCATTCGGGAATTCGGTGAGAGGGACCGACCACGTCCTTACATCGAGTCGCCCGTGTCGTGCAATCATGCCCTGCACACGTTCTTTGATCGCATGTGCGACCTCCACAGGCCACAGGTCCGCAGCTTCACGTTTCACAACCCCAGTGCACCACTGCAAGGTGTGGCGTGTGGGGGTGTGTTGCCTCGCCGATTCAAAGGGGCTGTGGCATGATCGTCCATGGTCAGCCGAGTGGACGGCGCGGTGTGGCTCGCCGGCTCCTCCCTTGCCGCAGCCTCCGGCGGCAAAGGGACTTTATTTACCTTTCTGCCTTTAACGATGCTGATACCCACCTCTCTCTATCTTGATTCTCGCTTTCGTCTCGTCACATCGGGCACTGCACATCGACTTCATCTCTCCTGACGCCGCCCCGTGGAAACATCATAATTCCTTCCGCCATCCTTCGCGTCCTTGCCCACGCGCCTCGCCACTGATTTACATCCGTCGTGCCCTACTCACTGTCCCGGATGGCACCTCTACATCGTTCTCTATCATTACCTTCGCCACTATCCGACTTTTTTGCGCCGTTTAAAGTGTTCTCTGGCCGGGCGAACAAGGATGAGGTTAGTGGATTGAGTTCTTGTTCAGTGGAATGAGCCGGGACATGTGTCTCTCGGCCAACAGACCGCAGCTGGGGCGTCCGCCTTCATCGCAACTGCGCCGGAGGTGTGAGATTGATCATCTCCGGGAGAGCAGATTGACACATGTCTCGTGCGACGGATAAGAAGTCAACCCACGCGCATGATGCTGACGCGACTTCAGGCATCCGACTTGATCATGAACGCGATTGCGCGACCTGGCACACCGCTCAGTCGCTCAACGACCCCTCAGCCTCGCACGAAGGATGAGAGGAGGGCTTCGCTCAAAGAGGCTAAGGTCGAGGCTACAAGCAAACCGGCCGCGGGCGCCCTGGCTGCACTCGGCCTCCGAGCCGCTGGGATTGCTGGTCCAACCGTTCAAGCCCCCACTCCTGTCGAGGAGAAGAAGGTGGAGCTGCCCAAGCCAAAGAACAAGTCATTCCTCATGGCTTCCCGCCCTATCGGCAGCTCGTCCAAGAATAAGTTCGTTGAGAACGAAGACCGTCCATCTCGTTCGCCGTCGCCCTTCTTCCGTGCCCGAAAGGCGCGCGACGAGCGTCGTCAGCGTGACACGAGCCCAGAGATCGGAGCTCTGCGTAAGGACTCTGTAACGGGCGACTTCAGCGCGGCTGAGAGCGACGGCGAAGGCATTCGTGGCCGCGGCCGCGCATTCCGTCCACAAGCGTCGGCGTACGAATCTCCGGATGAAAGCGGAGACGACAGTGGCGGCCCTGGTCCGTTCATGGTTGTCGACCACGATCATGATGACCACCACGACGAGTTGGAGTTGGGTCATGACGGCCAGGACGATGATCACCACGACCACCACGACGACATCCATGATGACCATCACGACGCGGACGATGACGCGGATGCAGATGAGTACCCGGATGACGATGATGACTTCTTCGACGAGGAAACCAGGGAAAACACGGAAGCCAACGCCGTTTACGAGGCTCCCAACTGCAAGCCTGATGGTGTTCAGAACAATCCAGCTGCGCCTGATACTTTCGATGTCTATGGCGAGGAGGTGGAGCAGGATGTTCTTGGGGAAGGCCCGAACGTTGTTATTCCGCCTGAGCCTGTCTTCCAGGCGCCCACAACGACAGGTGCCAAACGCGTTACATCCAAGAAGGGTCTCGAACTGGTGACTGGGCGTCCAACCTACGCTCGTGACCGCTGCACAATCGCCATCACACAAGGAGATCCGGATGGATCGCTTGAGAAGAGCGGTAAGCGCATGCGCCGCTACGTCGTCCTGTCCGATCTTTCTGAGGAGTCTCGGTACGCGGTTGAGTGGGCTGTGGGTACTGTGGCACGCGATGGTGATGAGTTGTTCCTCATCAACGTGAACGAAGACGAACACAAAGTTGATCCCAAATCGTGGTCTGCAAAGGACCAGCAGCAGAAGTTGAAAGTACAGAAGGAGCGCCAGACTACAGCGCTGCTCCTTGTTCGCCAGGTCACGTCACTCCTCTCACGGACCCGTTTGAACATCACTGTGACTTGCCAGGCATTGCATGCCAAGCACGCCCGCCACATGCTTCTCGACCTGATCGACTTCTTGGAGCCGACGCTGGTCATCGTCGGATCTCGCGGTCTCGGCCAGCTCAAGGGGTGAGTCGAGTCAAAAAAATATAGCCAACTAACTGTCCAGTATTCTTCTTGGATCCACATCTCACTATCTGGTACAGAAGTCATCTGTACCCGTGATGGTCGCCCGTCGCAGAATGTACCGTCCTCTGCGCAGCACCGACCCCGAGCAGCTCCGCCACTCGCCACGTGTGTCTATCGCATCTGCCAACATCGAAAAGTCCGCAAGCATGAAGCAGGAGGACGATATTGTCGATGCTGCCGACCAGGACGACATGGACGATGCGTCGGCGCCGGAGAACACTGCACACCACGGATAAGTCATAATTGTGCGGTGGTTGATGAGTCTCGATTCATTTACTTGTTCGTTGTAATGTCAAACAGTATACCTTGTTATCCAGTCGCGTCTCTCACAGTCAAGGCATAGCTACTGATCGCCTTCACTTCGTCCAGCGCTTTAGCCTAACAATTGACTACTGATCATTCGCCAAACCCTCTTGTGCCCAGGGTCTCCCGCAGCGGTATGGCACTCGACTTGATCCAGTAGCTGACCCATCCAGACGCCGACATATCCAGACGCGGACATATCCAGACTCGTATGGACACGACACACTCAACTTCCACAGATCAGCTTCCACATGCCGCGTCTAGTCCCTCCAACCGACAGACGAGAACGCCACTGACATATTTAGCTGACGCTGATTGGAGGTCGCTCCTCACTCTCATCGGATGCGATGCCAGAGACGGCGCCAATTCTGTTCGGTGACGGGCTCGCGGGCTCGGTGCAGTGCAGGCAATTGATGCTGGGCGGGCTGCGTGGTGTGCGTTGCCAGACTGCTCCGACCTCCTTCTCAGCACACATTACCGCTTCCCGATTGCTTGCTCCTCCCACTCTCCAGTTCTGTGGGTGTACCCTATGTTCCTCACTACATGTGCTTTTATCCATTTCTGATGCTCAGGGCAAGGTCTAGCGGATAGTCTGGGACAGGGGTTGAAGAGGATGTTGATCGCACTCGGCTGCACACTGTCCGATTATGGATCGGCAGGCTTACTCGGCGGCCGAACCAGCCGAGCGGGCGAGGAGGATCGAGTTGGCGACGAAGGGGAGAGCAAAGCCCGTGCCGTACAGGACAATCATGCGGAGGGCGAAGGCCTTCTTGTTTTTCGAGCCACCGGGAATGGTACTGCGTCGTTAGTAGACTGTAGGGCGAAGTGCAAGGAAAGGGGGGTAGTCATGGATATAGCCGGAGTAGTGCACATGAGTAGGCAAAATGGCAAGAGGACATCGGAGAAGTGTATGACGGGTACACGACCGTACTGGCCCCGATGACCCACTCACTTGTCAACGGTATTCTCGATGTGGAGGCTGCGGACCTGACGGAGGGCAGGGCGGGCGACCACGCGGCGGAGGTTGGCGGTGCGGACGAGCATGGACATGGTGCGTGGATGAAGCGGGGTGAGTGCCAGTGGAAAAGTGAGTGGTGAGTAGAGTGAGTGAATAAGAGTGAGCAGTAGGAAGAGGCTGGGGCATGCCATGTAGCACCCCCCGCACTGTCCCCCATTGTCGAGCCTCGCCAGCCTGGTTCGTCTTGAAAGTATACACGCAAGACTCTGGTCGCACACACAAAGGGAGAGACACCGGCATTTTCCGAGCTCACGATTCAGCTCGTCACTCTGCTTGATTTGCGGCATGTGTGCCGTGGCAACCGGTGGCGTTGCGCCTGTGTTGGGCTGCTTTTTGAGCCAACCAATACCTAGGGGACCTTTGATCCTTCGATGATGGATTGTGCGGCTCGAGTTAGCACGGGGGAAGATTTGTGTGCTGCATAGAATGCTTGCTCAGTGTATTGGCTGTTGTCGTCTCGTTGTTACAGGGGGAGCCGTTTCTCGACCAGGCCAAGAGCCGCGAGGCAATCTCGATTGGTGTCTACTCACAGCCATCGCACATAGTTCTTTCGACACCCAAGACATTGCCAGCGCCACGATCATCCCCGAGTGCAGAGAGGCGCAGGAGCACAGCGGCCTCCTTTGGAAGTTTGCAGTGGGCTGGCTGTGAGCGGCCTCGCTCGCCAACCATAACCACAGCAAGCGCCCAATGCGCAGCCACAGGTGTGTCCTGCCGCTTCACGGGTATTGTTCTGGGACATGAGACTACAATAGGCGGGTTTGACAAAGGCTCCCGTTATAGAGGAAGGGAGAAAGAGGAAGGGAAATGGAGAACAATGGAGAATGGAAAACATGGAAAAGGGCCGCACCACGCGACATTGTCATTGCCTGCGGACATTCCATGATCTGATCAGTTCTCAAAGCCCCTCGAATATCCGATTCGACCATCATGAGCATCCGAAAATGGTCAGCACTGGTACAATTCTTGCAGCTGGAGTAGAGGCAGTACGGAGAGATCTGATCCTGTCAGGAACCTCGGCGCCGTCAGCCAGGTGCATGGAACAAGGAATGGCGGGGCCCACAAAATGTCTGGCTCGTATGGAACCGGGGCGCGATGGCAACATCGTAAGTCTGATTTAGGCATTGGTGAGAAATTCATTACTGATATGTATCCCTATGCGTGGTCGCGTGGTCGGCGTTGGGGAGCATTTCGACTTTTTGAGCCGAGCAGTTCACCAGAGCACGAGCGGAGCGTTAAGCGCCGGCGCGCCCACATGTGAACGTGGCGTTGCGGTGATGTGGGAAAGGATAAGGATCGAAAGATCCAGAAGGGACGCGTGATGGAGGATGGAGGATGCAAGGATGGAGGTGGTCCTCCACTTAGCGCGTTTGATTTTATGATGTCAACGCAAACCTCTTCATCTCGGCCTCTCTGTCTGTCCTGCTCTTGCCACTCGTCCGCGCGACCCCAGCATTTTAACGTACACATCTCATCTCTTTGCATGGTCATCTTCTACATCGACCACAACAGTTTCACGCCCACCGACAGCACTGACCTAGGTTCTCCAGTGGCTGAATCACTCCACGCGTCCACCCTGGCCAACTCGGGCATCTCCTGTGTCTCGAGTGTCTCCCCATCACTGCACGTGTGCACAACGCTGGAACCAGAACCGGATCCTCATCTCCCGCCTCGTATCATCGTCTGTCTCACCACCAATTGTCGCTCCTTGTCGCTGGACACTACTGCAACCAAGAGGCCACTTATCTGTGTCATTCAACGACCCCTGGTGTGCGCAGCATCCCCTCACTCTTCTCACCTCGTGCGTAGGAACGGGTCCCGATAAGTCACTTTCAGAGATCAGCAATCGATATCGAGTGCGATCGCGATCCAAAGTCCCGGCTGATATCTTTCGTTTTATCACCACATTTCGTCAGCTCGACCCAGATGGAGTACCCTCATCCCCAGTACATCTCGGCCGCGGCGTACAAGGCACTAGACCGCGGCGACAACAAGGCTCTTCCAGATGTGCGCCGGGAGATGGATCGTGTTATCAATGCCCAGCCCACACAGCTACACCCCGAGCAGCGCACAGAGTTCCTCGTCGCCATTCTCGATGACCTGCGCCCCGGAGGCGTGTGGTCGTTGTGGCCTGAAGATGGTACGCGCGGCGAAGATACCCGGAAATCGACTGACGCACACAGTGCACACCCAAGCTCTGGTCGCGGTGAAGGTGCTGGGCCGCAACCCCGTGGGGTCGGGTGAAATCCTCCTCAAGAAAGAGACGCTCAACACCCTCGTCTCTCACACTTGCCTGTCGTTCCCTGGCCGTGGACAGGGCTTCGACGAAGCGGTTCAGGCGGCTCAGCCTCCAGCCTTGGAAGCTCTGCGAGTGCTCGCGAACACACTCGTCCTGCACCCGGTTGCCCGCAAGAAACTATCTCGTGCGGGCGCCGCCGAGGCCGTCGCACGCGCATTGAGCGACAAGCTCTCAGCTGACCGCCTGTTTATCCTCTGCCGTATCGGATTCCTCGTCACGGCAAACGGGTCGGGTGTGCAGGAACTTGTTGACCAGGAGCACATTGTTCCTCGTCTCGTCTACGTACGTGCAGGACGGTTTCAACATCACTGCTACTGACATGACCAGCACCTCCACGCCACTCATCCTATTCCACCGCACTATGATGCCCTCTCAGAGCTGCTCAAGTTCACTGGTAACATCGTCCGCTGCTACCCCCGGACGGGGCCTGATGAATGGGATTCGGTCCTTAACCCGTAAGTAGAAAAGAGACAATGACATCAAGTGCACTGGCCTCTCGGCTCCAAGACTAATGCCGCAGGCTTCTCTACCCTATTCTGTGCATTGTCTACAACCTCCAGTTCAACGATCTTGTTCCGCCATTGACGCATGCGCTGAATGCGCTGCTCTCTATTCCTTTCACAAACGACTTGCTGCCAACATGGTACGCTGTGCCGACGCCGGCAACCGAGGACATGCGAAAGAAGTCCCAGTCCAAGTCCCTCTTCGGTCGACGGAAGGGATCCCCGAAGGAGCTCTCTCCAGTACATTCGCGGCAAGGTTCCGCCGCAGACGGACTGCACCCTCAATCGCCAACAATGAGCAGGTCTCCGTCCCCGACGCCGTCTGACGATCACACACGGGCCCATCTCACCCCGAGGACAAATGACCCGCACGCCCTCCCACGACGCATCCTAACCATCCTGAATGGGTTTGTGGATAGCCACCTTCCCGGTGGTGGAGAGCCGCAGACTGACATTCCCCTGGACGAAATCCTACCGCCTGTCCTTCTGCTTGCCGCATATGCCTCAAATGGCTCCTCTAAGATGAGAACAGAACTGCGCGCTGGGCTTCTCCCAAGCGACTTGGACCGATCCCAACAGGCCGGGCCGCTCGAGACCCGCCCGGGATTGCTTGGCACGCTACTGCGTTTCATGAACGGTCACACGTATAGGCACTGTCGAGACACTGCAGGCGAGCTCATCTGGGCGGTGTGTGGCGGTGATGGTGAGTTACGAAAACGGCGAATGGTACAGGCTGACAGTACAGCAGGAACGGTGTGCGATGAAGTTGGGTACGGTAACGCAGCTGGACTCTTGTTCCGCAAGGGTATCTCTGGACCGCCCGCAGCACGAGTCCAGGAGGTATCCGAACCGTCCCGTCCTGCAGGCCATCTCAGTAACAAACATACCAGCAAGCCGTCGCCCACACCGCGTGCCCCGAGCAAAGGCACTTTGGGAAACACGAGCCGTCCGGTCTCTGGATCGGCCGGCTTGCCTCCACGACCTCCGCCTTTGGGGCCTCTTCCCTCGCCACCGATGGGGCCTCTTCCCCCGATTCCTCGGGCAAATGTATCAACGGCAGAGCGACACCCCATCACGTCGCTCCAGACGCATGATGATGGCAAGAGCCCGTTCGCGGGCATGACGGCTGAGGAGAAGGAGCGCGAGGCGGAGAAGCTTTTCGTGCTTTTTGACCGTCTAGAGCGTAACCCTGTCATCAAAGCCGGGGCGCCCACTGCCGACGGGGCTGGCACACAGTCCCTCCGCGCCGCAATGGCGGACAAGGTAGCCGAGGGTGTGGCGGATGAGTGGGAACAGCAGGACGCCGAGCAGGAGCGGATCGATGCCGAGCGCGAGGCGGATGAAATAGAGGCTGAGGCGATGAGGGAGCTAGCTGAGTACAGGAGGCGTATGGGTCGGTATTAGATGCTGCCTGCCGAGCACAACGTCATCACTGTTTGATCTGGTCACAACAAGGGTTAACATAGCATAGCAGGGTATAGTCAGTCTAGTGATGCATATTAGCGTTGAGAGCTTGGTAGACATGAGCAGTGATGAGTAGCCTGTGGTGTGATATCTGGCATCGCCGAGTGTACAGTCTAGGCTGTCTAGCGCCTGTGCTTTAGTGTGCTACTACGAGACATGCCGGTGCATGCCCCTCGTCGACTCGCGCTTCGAGTGTCGTTTCTGCTTCTCCATCGTCCTCCTCCCTTCCTTCCCGACCGTCCGCTCACTCCTTCATGGCCTCGTCGCCACCGCCCGCGCGCTCGACGATCGCCTGGCGCAGCTGCTTCTGAAAATCGTCCTCGACGTCGTCGTCGTCCCAGTTGTCCTCCCATAGCTGCTCTGCGCCGGACGCGCCAGAGGCCAGACCGTCCGCAACAGTCGAGCTCTGCTCAGCTAAAGGTCAGCATAAATTCCGCATTAGCGTCGCGCAGTATGGGACAAAACCTAGCCATGGATGGCGAAGGAGCTCATGATGTACCCCCTTGGCCAGTTCACGTTCTAGGCTATCCAATACCGCATAATAAGTGATATGCTCACCAGAAGCTGGGAAGTCCTGTCCGTCAGCTCAGCTCAAATCACACCTCGCACTATCCGCACCAACTGTCACTCACCTCAAACTCGTCATCATCCTCGAGTGCGCCAAGCTGCGGAAGCTTCTTTTTCTCGGCCGGCGGCGCCGGAGTGGTGGTCTGCGCGTCCTCGGTCTTCTTCTCGTTCTTGTCGGCCATCGTGATGGGATACGGGTGGGTGAAGGACGGGGAACAAGACCAGCAATGTTAGAAGTTGCAGTTCGCGCAATGTGTGTGTGTATGTAGGGACGACGCACACAAAGCATTGAACGCATCGTTGGCGATCCTCTCGTGGGCTCGTGGCCACCCCATGGCTCTTGTCACGTGATTTCGACATTTCCGCCACTCAAGATTTCGGTGCCGATCCACAGTTTTCGGTGGAGGTGGGTTCGGTGGATCTTTCATCGATCCAGGTTTCTGGAACACATCCCACCCCATCATACATTCCTTCATTCTTGCGACACTCATCGCGAGACCAATCGCGAGAACACCATGTTTATAACTCGCACGCGGGTGGCCGCAGCGCACCGCGCCCGCCGGCTGGGATATGTCCGGAGTCTATCGGCTAAGGCCGCACCGAAGGTGAGTCGCGTGCCATCTGCGCAAGCTAATGTGCACCAGGTTCGGACGCAGACACTGGAGCACGCAACGCCGGACTTCAGCGAAACGGGGGCCATTTCTCACAAGGATCTGTCGGCACAACTCAGTGCTCTCGAAGCTGAGGCGGCTCAGGAGCTTGAAGGAGGGAAGCTCGCGGAGCGTATCAAGGAGCTGCAGGCACAGTTTTCGGAGATGCGTCTGCGTCTGCAGATGATGCGAAAGGTAAAGGCAGAGGCGGATGCCGAGAGGACACAATTGGGGGATACACCAGACAAGACGAAGTCTGCCTCCGAGATGAATAAGCCTGAAAGCGTTGAAACGCCGATGTCCGCAAGTGACCCCCCGGTGGAGACTGCTGTGCCCCAATCTGGATTCCGGGTGGTCGGGATGAAGCCAAAACCCGTTAGGGAAGTGCAAAGCTCAGGGAGCAAGCTCTCAGAAGACCCAAGACCCGTAGGAGAACTGGAGGGCGCTGAGAGCAAACTCGCCGGAGAGTCGGGACGCAAGGGGCTGGAGGACGATGTGAACGACAACGAACTCATGGGTAAGTGCTGCTGTTTCTGGCTGGAGGCTGACCATCCAGAGGCGTTCAACACGGTGGTGTCGGAGGCAGAGAAGGATGCAAAAACGAATGTCAAGATATTCAACTTTGCTGAGAGTGGCGCTCTCCGCCCCGCCGAGCTCGTCGTCCAGCCAGTCGAGTCACCACGCCCAGATGCGAAGGTCGCGCGGCTATCCCACAGGCTCAACCGCGTTCTTTTTTCCCCTGGCGTACATTATCTTCGTGATCCTCGAACTGGAGTCTGGAACTTCTCTCGCGATCTTGGACACATTGTCACTCCCGAAGAGTTCGCATTCCACCGCCTGCCGCAGTACATTACGGCGTCGGAGGACGACGAGTTGATGAAGATGGCCGAAGCTCCAGGGCTTAAATTCGTCGGGTCGACCTCGACACTCACGTCGTCTCTTTCACAGCTCTACTTCACGCTCAGTGGTGACAAGGGCGTCGACGTGTCGCAGCTATCCAGTGCCTTTGCTAGCAAAAGGAACGATTTCACTTTTGGTGCTCAGCTCCCTGCGTCTCTTGTCGTGCGATATCTCCCCAATGGCCGCTACGCCATCGATAATAACAAGGAGCATGCGATCGACGAGAACGTATTGAGCGACTATGGTCGCATTCTCGAGAAGCTCCTTACAGCCGAGCAGAAGGACTTCAGGCGTTTCCTCTCATCGTCACCCGAGGAGGCTGTGTCTGAAGAGGAACGCAAGGAGCGCGAAGCGTATTGTTACAGCCGCGGTTCGAGTCTTTTGATGCGATCGCAGCTCGACTGCCACGACGACCGCCTGCCTGGTAACGGCACATTTGACATTAAGACGCGCGCAAGCTTCCCGATCCGCCGAGACCGCGCAAACTACCTGGCCAACTCAGCATACGAGATCACCGAGCTTTACGGCGACACCGGCTCGTACGAGCGCGAGTTCTACGACCTCACCCGAAGTGGCATGCTCAAGTATTGCTTCCAAGCGCACATCGGTCAAATGGACGGCATCTTTGTTGCATACCACAACACAGTCAGCTGCGCTGGATTCCAGTACTTGCCGCTGAGCGAGATCGACACGCGGCTTTTCGGGTCGACGGAGATGGCCCAGCAGGTGTTCCAGGCCACTGTTGCACTCATGGAGCGCATTTTGCTCATGGCCACGTCAATGTACCCAAAACAATCGATCAACCTCACTCTCCACCGCAAAAAGCGCAAGAATGCTGGCTCGCCCAAGGAGCTCATCGCGGTCGTACAACCGACGGAGTGGGACCGCTCGTCAGTCCGTCCCGCACGAACCATCTCGCTCGAGATTGAAAACGAGCTGGACTCGGTCAAGCACGAGGACCCCGTCTTTTCCTTCTCGTCCGACCCCGAAGTCCGCAAGGACCACAAATGTACGTGCCAATGAACACTCTCCCAAATGTATGGCTGACGTTCCGAAAGGGGTTCTCAACTACAAGATGAGCGTCACGCCCGAAGACATGGAGGGCTACCACATCTCCCACCGGCACCTCGACCAGCAGGTGGCGTTGCTGCGCGCAGTTAACGCGCTGTATGTCCCCGAGGGCTCGACGCCAAGCGATATGGCGCGCATCACCGCCATCAAACGCAGGAGGGCAGCACAGGCTGCCAAGGCAGCGGCGGCGGCGGAATCCGCTGCGGCTGATGTCGATACCAATGCCAACGAAGGCGAAATCGAGGGCCAGGCTGAACCCGAACCCACCGCTGCAGAGCCAGCGTCCACCACCCCCGCTGCTACTCCTTCCTCTTCGCCTTCACGTTCGCAGCACGCGACCATCCGATGGATGTCGCCAAACGACAACATTATGGAGCTGCGCAATGAGGCCAAGGCAATCGGAAAGGCAGTCGCTGAGCGACGCAAGATGTGGCGCGACGACGTGCAGCATACCATGTTCTGGATGGATGAGGAGAAGAGTGCGCTAGCGACGTCGTTCGCCAACCGCGAGATTGAGCGGACCAAGCGTCGAGAGAAGATTGTTGCGGCCCGACAAGGGCGCAAGAAAGGGAAGAAAGGAGACAAGCAGAAAGGAGACAAGCCCATGTGGCGGACCGGGGCACCATCTGGTCCGCGCAAGAGCTGGGAGGAGAGGGCAAAAGCAACGAAGGTGGAGAGCGCGGGCAAGGACGGCAGCGCGGACCCATAGATTGTTTGTTATCTTGTTTGTACTCAATAGATATAGCTGGCACCGCTGATTTCCTGCATTATGCATCATCACACTTCAGACTTCACCTTTTCTTAACTGAGCTTCACTCCTTCGGGCAGTGCCCATGCAATGGTCTGGGGTCTGATGGCTACGAGTCGTCTTGTCACTTTTGACGGCTGTGACATGAATTATTGTATTCGTCACTGGGTATGGATGTACAGGAGAAGAACGCGCACAATGCAATGAACGCTGCGAACGAGCCATGGAGCAGCGGGAGAACGAAAACTGAGTAGAGGTACGGGCCGATCACGCCAGATAGTTGCTTGAAAGTCAGCATCGAGTCTGGGGGAGAGTTCAAGTGACTCACTAAGTGTCCTTCTCGCTGCCACGCTCAAGATACTCCTTGTCGATAAGATAGTCGATGGCCTTCTTGATCTCCGCCACCTTGGGGGTAAACTTGGTCGAGATCGTAGCGGTGACTTCCTGGATGAGAACCTGGTGCTTCATGGTCTGGCGTCAGCGGTATCCATGCAGCTGACATACCTTGCGAGCCTTCATCAGACGGACGATAGTTGCCTGGTAGACAAACTTGCGGTCCTCGTCGACAGCCTGAAGGACCTCGGTTGCCTCTGCCTTTTGCTCGGCACGGACGGGCTGGTTAAGGTTGACACGAATCTTCTTCGACTTGAAGTCTAGACATGTTAGCGCGAGGATGGGTAATAGCACTCACTGAGGTTCAAATCGTACGTGTCACCAGACTGAAGAAGCACCTTTGCTTTGACTAGGAGAGCCATCTGCGGCTTGAGAATGTTTTCGGAAATTTGAGTTCCAGTTTGAATATCCTTGAAGGTCAAGCTGTCGTTTTCATTGAATTGAGTGAGAATCGCCATCTGGTACGCTGAGGTCATGAAGATGAACTTCTGCGACAAGTAGGTCGTCCGCAGCTCCGTCTTGGACACATGCCAGAGCCATGTCAACTTGCGTCCGGAGTGCACGTCGTTGTAGAACTTGGTGAAGCGGTCGTACAGGCCCTGGATCTCACGTGGAACGGAGAAGTCGGTGTTCTGGGGCGCAAGCGGCCAGAAGTTTGTACCCAAAACCATGATCGTGAAGTCGACGTCGTCGGTGTGGTTACCGTTCCGCTCCTTCTCCTTGAACTTCTCAGTAACATCCCGCGAGAGGCTGACGTCCGAAAACATGCGAGTGAGCTTGTTGGTGTAGTCGTAGCCGGAAACCTCTTTGAGTTTGGAAATCATACTACTCTCCGCGTCGTCCGAAGCCGACCCAGCGTTGACCAGACGTTGAGCAAGCTTCTTCTGGTAGAACTTTTGGAACACGTCCTTGTCGTCGATGAACTTGAAAATCTCCATGGCCTGGTTGAGGGCCTGCTCAAGCGAGTCGGCATCAAGGTCCTTGTTGTTCTTCCGCAGAAGCTGGTCGCAGTAGGACGCGAGCAGCTCGGGTGACTTTGTCGAAGCCTTGGCAGCAGCATTGGAGTTTGTAAACTCACGGCAAGCCTTGTCCAGGCTCGCGTTGAAGCCAAGCTCTCCACGGAATGGCCCATTGACAATCTCGCCAAACTTGCTGTGCACACCAAGCAACGCCTCGATGTAAGCCTTAGGCTCAAGTACCTCGGCCTTGCCCGCCTCATTAACTGCCCCAGGTGCAGGGATAACACGCTCCACGGCGGCCAAACCCGCCTTCTTGACGTGCTCCTCAAATTTCTTGCGCAAAGGCTCCAAACCCGTCGATACCCGCATAAGAAGGCCGTACATGCGCGCAAGATCGGCCTCGCGGTCCGCATCGAGCAGCGGCTGGAATTCGTCCCACATGATCCTCTGGTGTTCCTGGATAAGAACCTGCTCGCACTTCTCCTTAAGCTGTGGGGATTAGTATCGAACAGCCAGATGATCGATTCTCACCTCCTTCCTGGTACTGTCGTGGAGGTAAAGGTTTATCCTGTCCGCCTCTTCCGCCAGGCGTCCCTCTGCCTTCTTCATGTAGTCCGGAACTGAGTGCGAGGTCACGAATGCCTTAGACTCGTCGCGGTAATAGCGTTCAGTAGCCTGGATGAAATACGTCTGGAAGTTGTTCTGATAGACGTCCAGGTTCTGACGCTGAGCGTCGGCGTCGTCAATGCCAAGAGCGACTAGTTCTGTCAGCACCTCGCGCGTGTTTATGAGGTCTCACCATAGCTCTCCACCACCTTCTTGATGAGGCTGTTATCCACTGGCTCGCCGTTACGCTGCAGCTCAATCTGCTTGAGTACCGCCTGCGTGAGGCGGGAAGCCTCACCAGTCTCCTTCTGGATGTGGTGGAAGAAGTGGTGCTTCCACTGCAGAAGAGCAAGCTGCAAATGTCAGAGCCAGTACGGAACTGGACACTTACAGTGTAGACGGTGTAGACGTCGCTCCGGTTCTCGTCCCGCTCACGACGAACCCAGTGCTTGTTCAGGTAGTTGAACAGTTTGTGGACATAACCAGCTCCGGTCGTGTAGCGGTCCCACTGCTTTGCGTAGTATTTGAGGAGCTCAAGATCATTGAGCTTCTCGCCCTCCTGCGCCATGTAAGCTCGGTATTCTGTGAACGCGCCCTTGACACGCAGACTCACCTCACGTATCTGTTGGCAATGCTCAGTCAGATACATCCGCAACTTGCGGTACAGGTCTCCGCCCTGGAGGCTCGCGCCGCCCTTCTGGGTAAAGGTGACGCTCGTAGTCTTGCTGGACACTGTGCAATAATCGTAGATCGACGTGTAGAGCAAAATGTAATACTGCCAGGACATTCCGAGATGGAGCCTGGACTGTCAGTGGGAACCGTGGGACGCAGGACGCGCAGCTAGTGTGCAGTGGTGCTCTTCACCAATACCCACCTTGTCATAATGTGCTCCACGCCTGTCTGAAGGAAGAGCCAGGCCGTCTAAACAATCAGCATTGATCAATCAGTCATCATCACGAGCGCGCCACTGGCGAGATCGCTGCACTCCAACGTACGTTAAGGTCGGCATCTCTGGAGGAAGGTCAGCGCAACTTCTCAATGAAGGTATTGGGTGTCAGATGTGACAGAATATCCCATGTTCTAGACGGAATACTCAAGCAAAAATGTAAATATCATCGGCACACGAGTCCTTGGGTCCTCGAGGCAATAACACTCGGCCAAGAAAGGTACCTACTTGGGAGGCTTGTCCGCCTTGGTCGGCTCACGCCACGCGCCGGCGGAAGAGGACGCGGCGGCGGACATTGGTGTTGTGAATGGGAGTGTCTGTAGGTAGGCGTAATGGGCTGATGACGAGAGTAGAAACGATGGAGGAAAATGACTGTTGGTGTTGAAGAGAGTTGAGGATACGGCGTTGTCAAGATGGAGACAAGAGTGAAGTGAGCAAACGAACAGAGTCTAGTCGGCGCGTCTGACGCTGTCTTCTGGCGTGTGTCTCTCGAGTGGATCACGAGTGGCGGCAGCCTTGCGGCCCTCGGCGCAGGTTGAATCATCAGGAGCAAAGGAGCACACACATCAGCACAGCTTGGAAGAAAACGGAATCAAATCGATTTCACCTACTTAGTACTCAGAACCTGGGGGATCTCGGATCCCACAAGACCACGACCGCGTTTCTGTCGCCGAGCGACCACGGAGCTCGGAGCCGCGTCGAGTGAGACCACTTGCTGGTGAATACGGTATAACCGCCCGTCAGTCTTGACTGCTTACGGCTGGCGTTGTGTCTCTATATACTGTATGCAGTGCAACAAGTTGGGGTACATGCGCATGCCAGCCCACTGGGCCACTCGAGTTCGACTGTGGGCTCCTCCCTCTCTTCTACCCCTCTTCGTCCTGAGCAATGTTGGGGGTTGAGTGAATGACATTGTACATGGCGCCTATAGTAGTAATAACATAATAACAAGCCTTCGGAGAACATCTACTTGATGAACCTGTAATGTCAGCACTGACCGACAACATTACAAAGCAGTGTGGCGCCTTGCCACATAGCCCTGGTAGCTCAAGGACTGATCGCAGTGGCTGGCGACACTAGATAGAGCCTGAGGCTCAAGATCCATAGACTCACTTGTGCATGAACTTCTTGTGAAACTCAGACCGCAAGAGATCGTTGACAAATTCGCCCTTCTTCGGCTTGTCATTGACGCCAGCCGCCTGGTTCTTGAAGATGAGGTCGTCGTCCCAACGGCGCTTGACAGTAAATGTGGATGTTGTGCTAGCGGCGGATGGGGATTGACCAAGAGCAGCCTGAAGATTCAAAAGGGGATTTCCTGTGGCAATCTCGGCCTCGCGGTCGGCTTGGGTAGCAGCGTTCGCCTCAGCCTCCTGCGAATGTCAGGTCCAGTCGAAGCAAAGGCCACTCACTAAACGGGCCTTCTCCTCTGCTCGTTCCTGCTTAATGCGTGCAAGTTCTGCCATCAAAGCCGCTGTGTCATCCTCGTCGTCGCTGTCGTCGCTGAAAATTAGCGCCCACAGTCCACAAAGGACTCACTCATCCGAATCGTCATCGTCATCATCATCGTCGCCATCGTCATTGTCACCGGCAGCAGCCTTTCCCTTGTCCTTGTCCTTCTTCTCATCCTCTTCATCCTCATCCTCCTCATCACTGTCGTCCTTGTCTAGTTCGGCCGCCTCTTCGAGAATTTTCCTCCGCTTCACGCGCTCGTCATCCTCGTTGCCGTTCGAGCTCGTACCGTTCTCAATCTGCGCCGCGCCAGCAACGGGAGGCAGTGGGGGGAGGCCAGCGGCCTTTCGCTTCTTCTCCTCAGCCGCGCGTTCTGCCGCCGCCAGCTCGGCACGCAGATCACGCCGCTGCACGTCGCCAGTGGTCGTCTGGCCGGGCTGTCGGAACTTGAGCTTCGTGTGGGACGCAAGGCCATATTTCGAAACTTGCTGTGACCCGACCTTGGTCTCCTTGCCCATGGCCGGGGCCCATGTGGGACGATGCGCGTCAGACATGATGCCTTAGTGAGAGGTTGGAGAGTATGGTTGAGAGTGTTGTGGTTTTGATGGAATGGATGGCAAACAGCACTCAAAAGGCACAAACGAGGAATTCTAGGTCACGACTCGGCCGACTCAGTAGTGATAAGCATGGACAAGAAGGTGGTACGGTGGTACAGTTGTGCAATGGCATTTTGCTTCCGTCGCTAGGCGCAACTTGGGGGGGCCCTCCGGCCCCTTTATCGGATCTCGGACATTCAAAGCCAGCCAACAAGGAATGCAAGGTGCAAGGCCTGCACTTCCTGCAAGGAAGCTGTGGTCACGCGTGCGATGATGCGGACGTGCATACAAATCGTGAGTCGAACCGCCAAGCGGACCAAACCAGACGCCGAGGTATGCAGCAGGAGTATACTAATGCAATGGTGAGCGAGCTATGTACCCGAGTGTCTACGTGAATGTCTACAGAACTAGGCCTTAATCTGGCCCAACCAGCCAAGAATGCCGCCCTTGCTAGACTCTGGCGCGGCGTTGTGTTTGGTTTCAGCCGCCTGAGCGTCCGCAGCGGCCGCGGCAGTGGCAACCTCCTCCTTCTCAGCAGCGGCAGCGTGGGCGGCGGCGAGCTGGGCTGTCTCGATAGCCTGAAGGCGAAGCTTCTCCGCGCGGCTAACCCGTGGGGCGGCTTCCGTCTTGGGTTCGTCGACCTGGACCTCCTTGACTGCTTCAGGCGCCTTGGGGGCGCGCTTCGTGGGCTCGGCAACAGGCGCAATCACCTCCTCCACAACCTCGGAAACGACTTCCTCCTTGGGTACAAGCGGCTCCATCTCGAGGTGCTTGAACTTGTCAGCGACCCCGGAGAAACCACCGTTGAAACCACCGTCGAAGACTGCGAGAGCACGAACAATCGCGTCGTCTTCCCTCCGCTCAGCTTCGGTGGGCTCGATGCGCTGTGTGCGGGCGCGGGTAGGACGCGGTTCGGTTTTGCGGAGTTCGACGTTGAAGCGGATGGTGCCCTTGCCGGGCAAGGACCGTGGGTCGGTGGGGTGACGGAGAGCCGCCTCGATCTCGGCATACGTTGGTCCAACGGCAAGCGTTGAGGGACGAGATAGGACAGGAGAAGCGATTTCAAGAGTAAGCGGCTCCTCGAGCTTGGCGGGACGAAGGAGGGTGAGGAAGATGGTGTGGAGTGGCTTGAGGGTGTCGGCGTCCTTGGGTACCTGAATGGAGAGGACGGGGCCGAGGCGCTCCTCCACTGCGCGCAGCATAAGCAGGGCATGCACGGTGGTGGTAATAGGAGTATGCGATTGAATCACATAATGAGATTCTCCTTTCGACGGGTCAAGATCAGGATGCGGGATGGTGACTAGAGAGCGCGATCCGTTGGGAACTCGGCGGGCGACGACGGGAGCGAGGGATGCCTTTAGAGCCGGGCGCGATGTCGAGGCCACGGGGGCCGCTACCCGGGATGCGACGGCGCGCAGTTGCCTCGAGACAGTGACGGCGGGACGCATTGTTGCGGTGAGAAGTAAGATAGTTGTGCTTGTCAACTCTCAATCGCTTGATCTCGGATGTCCCAAATCGCAAAGTCGGTATGGACATGGAAAAGTCGGCCGTTGGTTCGGGAGATCCCACTTTCCATGGTTTTACACGAATCATTAGGATGGAATGATTATTCATCCCCGGCATGCCGGCATCTCCCATGCCAGGTGGGTCAAAACGGAATTAGAGTTATCATTAGAGAGGCAACAGGGCCCAGCCCCACACGAACTTCTTGGCCTCTTGGTGTGCTAATACACGCTAGTGGGATATTGTGGAACACTGCGCAGCCAGCAATGACGTTGGTCGTCGTGCAGTTGTGCATCCCACACCTCCCTTCGATACCAATCTCTTGCCACCAACATTCATATTGCAACATTCAACATACCTTGTCTCCCTCGTTCGTCTCATTCATCTCTCCTCCTCTAGTCAATCCAAAGCACAAATCATGTCCAAGTTTGGAGGCTTCTTTGACAAGGTCAAGGCGCAGGCGACAATTGCAGGCAACCAGGCGAGCACCATGTTCCAAGTGAGTTGCTTGCCATGGACAAAGGGAGGCGAAAGATGGGTCCTCAACATTGCGGCCTGTGTCTGGTGCAGGGATGGAAGTATTGATCTTACCATACTGGATACGTCTCGCTTTATTCCAGCTCTCCCAATTCCCAGTTATATTTGCTTCTCTACTGGGCTGGGGTGCAGTGTCGGAAGACATTGGAGCTACACACAACACACGTGCTCTAAGGAGCCATCCACACGCTGACTACGATCGTGCACCAATACCTTCGTTCCGTCGAGAATTGATGACCAAGCAACCACAACAGCTCTGAATTCTGCAACGGCGTGTGATGAGATCTTACGGATCTCAAGATTGTGCAGAGATGTGAAGCCGCATCAAGCTTCACACTTCCGAACCTGTGCCCAAGGCCCAAGGAATTGAGGATCCTATACCATGGCATTGTGCCCCAACTGACACATGTAGGAGAGCAGCACGCGTGCCGCTGAGGGGTCCTCCTCATTCATGCAAGGATTCACCCTTCCCGGCGAGTGCAACAAGGCGGCAAAGATTCTCCAGAGCTTCCTTGGTACGCTGAGTGTGACGGATGGTTACTCACAATGTAGCGGACCCTTCGCACCCGGACTCGGCGCTCAATGCTATTCCCAAGGAGGTGCTTCTTCGTTGCAAGGGTGAGTGTCGGTTGGGAAGCGTCTACTCATGCTGTCACGCGTCGTACCCATCTCCCACGGTGTGAGGCGCAAGCTGACATCAGGTCTCGCGGTATTCACCATCCTCAAGGCCGGCTTTGTATTTAGCGGGAAGGCTGGATCTGGTATCGTTGTTGCGCGCCTCCAGGACGGCAGCTGGAGTGCACCTAGCTGTATTGCCACCGCCGGTGAGTGAACCTCCTTTGGTGGATCGGAGAGGGTCTCTCACTCACGCTTAGGTGTTGGATGGGGTCTTCAGATTGGTGCCGATATCACTGAAGTTGTGATGGTGCTCAATTCTGAGGAGGCTGTTAAGGCGTTTTCCCGTGGTGGGAATGTTACTATTGGTGGCAGCATCTCCGCTGCTGCGGGTCCCATTGGAACAGGTGGCCAGCTGGCAGGATCGTTGGTTAACCCGGCGCCGATTTTCAGCTACTCGCGTTCAAAGGGTGAGTTGTCTTGATTCTCCGTTGGCTGTTTATTGGTTTGTTGGTGTGGAGAAAAGCCCTCGCAATAGGTGTCCGCTGTCTATCGAGGTCATGTGGGGTTGAGAAGGTGCTACCCACAGCACATCACATGTCCATGCGCATCTGAACAACACACAATCAGGTGTGGTGCAATACGGTTGCCCCATTGAGAGCAACATGACCGTCATGTCTTCCGAGCTACCTCGAATTGGAGGCATGAGTGTCATCAGGAGTCTGACGCCATGCGGACAGAGTCTGTATGGTCTATCGCTGTGGGATCAGGCTCAGTGCCATTTCCTAGGATGGAAATGTGGTCGTTGCCGTTCGACGTCCGTGAAAGCCAAACAGATATGTTGCAATGTTGGATATTGAACTGTGATGATCCCTGTGGTGTTGATCACCACTTGATCTTCGATTTCTGCACCTTGATGTATGCAACTGACGCACCCAGGTCTGTTTGCAGGTCTGTCGCTTGACGGCACTATTCTTGTCGAGCGGTTCGACGCCAACCACTCCTTCTACGGAAGTAGCATCTCCACAACGGATATCCTTACGTGCGTTTCATCCTCGTGCCCCCCATGTTTGGACGATGCTGTTGATGTCCTATCACTCGGGCGACAATGTGCAGCAACAGGTATAGCGCTAATTGATACAGTGGCCGTGTGCCTGCTCCGGAGATCGCGTCGCCGATGTACGACGTTATTGAAGGTTAGTTGCTGGCCGCACGCTTTGCGTATGGCACCCTTCCCGTCCTACCCTTACTAACTTGAGTTCAGCCGCGGAGGGCCTGGACGAGGCGAGTTACCAGGAAGGATACTCGACAGGTGCGCAACAGGGTGCCGCCGGCGACAACAAGAACACCGTATTTGACTCGGCTGGTGCTCATTGAGAGGCCAAGTAGTGTGCGCGTGTTTTATGGGATGCCGACGATGGATGGATTGCACCAAAGCCCTTAACTGTCTGCCCCTTCGCAATTGAGCGGGAGGCCGAATCGTGGCCCCCCAGCATAAGCCGTGGAGTCTTGGGCTCATTTCATTGAGGTACTGAGGCGCGTGGGGCACTGAATTTGTCAGTGGCAGGAGTACCATGCCAAATATCGCTCTAAAACGCGTTCAGTATATCGCGCACTGCTGGCTAAGTATCGCTCATTGCTCGCCTACAGTATATCGCTCACCATGGTATATCGCTCACCATAGTATATGTCGCTTAATCGTCGTGAAACTGCAGTATGCTTCGGCGGCATTCCCCATCCTGCTCATGGGGACCCCATTTCTGTTGCCGCACTCATGTTACGACGGAATATATGACCATCGGGTGAGAGCGAGGCACAGGGGTAGCACTTTCTCGCCCAACGACCACAGTTCCTGGACCTCGTGGTGAGAATAGCGTTTGTGGTGGCTGGCGAGGGAGTCTCGACGGCGCTGACGGAGGTGGCTCCGCAAGCGTCTCGGTAGGTGTCACTCTCAAACTAACCTTGCATGAGCGGGGTGTACGAGCAGAATTCCGAGGAATGTGATAGTGCAGCGTAAAAACGCTCAGTGAGGAGTTGCGGAATTTCCGCGGGAGTGTTTTCCACTTCGCTATTCCATGTTTATCTCGGCCATCTCGCCATAAATTGGGAACGGCACCGCCCGCCCGCGCGTCGCCGGCCATTCGTCGTACTGACCTCGTTGACTTCGCTATTGATACGAATTGTGCGGAATGCTGGAACTCTATTTCAGAGTCCGCACACGGCATGAATGAATGACAACGTGAAAGGGCACGGTGGGGCGCGTCGTTTAGCTTGTCTTCGTGGAGAGGATAGTGGACCGCGGCCAAAGTAACCGACAGGCGGTCGCCTTCCCAGTCCAGAGGGATGAGTAGCTATTGGGCATTAGAAAAATCTCGGTGTAACCTACAGTACTGCGGGAAAGGACCGACATGCCCCACGGCTCCACTCCTATCTAGACCTGAGGACTGATGACAGAGACAGTAAGCTGGAGATTGACCACAGGCATGTGAAGTACAGCCGCATGCTGAGTGATACGCCGATACGAGTCGGTCAGGCTACGACGCGGTGCTCAGTGTGGCGAAATGCAGTTATCACGAATCCACACAAGCCAATGATGTACATGGCGGACGCCGAAACTGTCTGCGGTTATGCGACCGTCTGGTAGCTCATGACCATGAGTGCACTGAGCTGTAACAAAGGGCCATGGTAAGGAAAACAGGATATATGATTCTAATCGAAGGGAATGAAACAGAAAATTAAAAATGACTCGCGAAGAGTGGGCCTGAGGTCTGCACCACCCTCTGAAGGCTCTCCTGCAGGCCAGGGGAGGCAACGAAAAGACAGGCAACGAAAGGACAGGCAACGAAAGGACAGGCAACGGAAGGACAACAAAAGTGGAGACCGCCGCTGAGGAAGCCTTTACAGTCTAGTAATATAATTCCCACTACAAGCCAAGCTGAAGCGACAGCTCGCAGGAGGCCACAAAGGACAGTTCGCCGGCAACTACAGGGATGTGGGGGTGACCGGGAGGTGATGAGCGGCCCTCTCTGAAGTCGACGCTTTGTTATTTTGAGTGAACGCACACATCGTGAAAAATATCGACGTGTGGTCCTTCAGTTTGAAAGCATGATGAACAAGGGCGGTCTGGCACTTGTTGTGTGGACAGAAACGCGCTCGACTGTCTGGTGGTCCATAGCGATCGGTAATGGACGGCCAACACCGCCACCTGCTTCGCGCCAAGATGACGTAGCGGTGATGCCCTCATGACACTGATCACACGATGCCGGAGGACGGCATCGACTAGCTGTTCCTAATCCCGTTATCCTAGTGCAACTCTGTGATGTAAATAGATCATGTGGACGGTCCGTCCGCACGCGGTCTGGTGTATAATATGATAGCAACCACAATAACTGGCGAGTTAGCAGAATCTCAATATCGCAACCAGGTCGCTGATTCGATCACGGATCTACCGTCGATCTGCCGTCGATCTGCCGTCGATCTTCCGTCGATCTTCCGTCGATCTTCCGTGAGCGGACCAATACCGGAACCTGATCGTCAGGCAGCTAAATTCCAGGCCCCAGAGAAACAGGAATTCAAAGGCAAGACATAAACTTTTCTCCACCAACCGTAGTCCCACCGCGTATCTGCGTCATCTTCATCCTCACACGAGTTACATCACTGCGATAGCCTACAGCCTGCCGAACGAAGATGATACTCCCGAGGAGGATGAAATCCGGGCCTGTTAGCCATGCACCCTGGTATCGGTAGCATGTCCTGTCCGCTATCACGGCATTGACGATCAATGCGTGACAACTCTCCTGAAGATCGTCAGGTCATGGTCGCACAGCATGAATTGGTCCTGATCGTCGTAACTGATCAGCTGCGAGTGCGAAGACCCCCCGATCTGCTCCCTCTCAGTGGACTACCGGGAGAATAGCGGCGTCCCAGTAAAAGCCAGTACCCGAATAATGTTTCCAGGCCGTCGTCCAGCTCCGCGAGGTACGCTGGCGATGTGTCTACGCGACCGTTACACGCGGAACCGCCTGCATGGTACAAATGTCCAGGCTTTGCCCGATCCATGCCTGATCTTCCAATTCGGTTTTCATGAACTTGCATGATCTTCAAATTCAGTCTCCCGGACATGTTTCGGGAAAGCACGGCCGTTGACGGTCTGAGAGGAGAGGAGATAAAGCTGCTGAACTCGGAATCCGGATTCGGGGGCCTGTCGGCCGTATGGACTAGCCAAGACCCAACAAACAACTGGTATGAGGGTACCGCTTTTGCAGGCGCAGTTCTGCCACTACAAGTAACCTAAAAGCAAACCAAGCCGGTTTGATAAACTGAGCCTTAACGTGTCCATTGTGCGTTTATATGGATTGTGGGTCGGCAGTGGACTTAATTGTGGCCCCGAGCTTGAGAGAAGTTGTGTAGTGCCTGAGTTGCGACTCCGTCTTCTCCCCGGCTCAAGCTCTCCCAGGACGTACACGGGACTTTAAACCTTGGGTGCGACACGCCGCGGCGGCCCCGCTTGGCCCGGTCGAGCGTTCGCTTCTGGTTCTGCGTCCGTACCTCCTCCCGGCGATGGCGTGTGCCGTTAACGGCACCGTAGGTGCACTTTATCTTTACACAGCCAAGCCTGCTGAATCCTGGACGATTAGCTTTGCAGCCCTGCCATGCTATCAGGAAGCAGCCCGGAAGCAGGGTCCTCGTGCCGAAATGGACCGACGTAGAGAAGCTGTGCGGGCAAGCAATCGCGGGGAAGCGGGCAACAACCAGGGAGGCGGGCAAGGCCACAAGCACCCCTTTAAGGGCCACCCTCGGCCTCACTCTATGGCCATCATCAGATCACTTGTCAATCACAGATGTCCATGTCATCAAGAAATCGTCATGTTCCCAATCTTTGCAACCCCCGGACACATTGCAACCGTGATTGGAACGCTGCTCGCAGCCATGTCAAACGTCTTCGATAACATTATTGGACGGGTCGTTGATCGATTACCATCCGAAACTTTTTTTTCCTCATGCCCGGCACTCGCCAAATAATGCCAAGATATGTCGTGCCACCGACAGTGGCTTGGTATATGGTATGTCGTGCTCGATGACGATGTTCTAGCCAACGCCACAAGTATCGAAACGACAAACAACTTGTTGGCTCGAGGCGCGAGCTCGCATCCATGTTGCACTCGTCAACCTGGTTGAACGCCATGACCAACATGCACTCAAATCGCTGCCAAGCATTGTGCGTCAACTTGATGATCGCCGCGCCTTGTCTCGGAGAAAAGATGACATGCGCGACGCATTCCACCGCAGCTATTGCCGCCTACATACGTGATACGTGACATTGAATCCAACTGCCCAGGCCAAGCTCCGTGCATAATGTCCGTGCAGATCAGGGACGATCGATCAGACTAGTTTCTTCCTTATCGTTGCTTCCCAGTGTGGAGCGGGCCATGAGCGGTTGCATGCAAATGATGTTGGAGCTGGCGTCGATGGCGCTCGCGTCGGTGGAAGTCACCATCATAGCATTGGAATGAGCTTTACTGCCGTGAGATGCTAGTGTAGTGTAGTGGCCCAGTGTCTAGTGTGGCAGGAGTAGACTGTTCTGGCATGTGCATTCCTCATGACCGAGCTATTGAGCCATGCTGAATGATGAGAAATGGGCCGAGCCTCCGATTGACCGAGTGCTGTGAGGCAAGACCAAATCACAAATTCATGATAACCGAATTGCGTGGGCGAGATGACGGGTCTTGTGTTCGTTAACGTTCATTTTGGCACATTGAGCTTGCGACGCTCGGTCACCAAACCATCGCGACTACTGCTAGCAACCCATGGGCATTGTTTTGGTTTACCAAAGCCTGTCTGATAGCCCTCGACTGGGCCGGTATCACTCCGCTCGTGTATATCGGTAGCCTCTAGAGACCGAGCACCTTATCGTATCGAACAGCTTTACTTCCATCCTTTCTATTGTCGTTGACAAGCTTTGGCGGCGTGTGACCGTGACGCAGGCAGGGGAAACAAGGTGTCAGTGCGGTGGCCGTGCGGCGTCACCGGTGCCATTCTGACACTCGTAGACACCACCTCGGTGGTGCTCTGGGCGGATTCCAGGGGAGAGAGTAGCTGAAGCCTGGACTTTTGTGCATAGAGTTTGTTTGAAGTTTTGCCAAGGTGAGGGGGGGCGGCGATCGCCCCCACAGCCTCCGACCCCCCCTGCTCGTCCGGCGGACCTGACTGGGTTTCGTGGCGCTGCACACGTTCACATATGCGCCCCACGGTTACTGCCTCTCGACACGCACCAGGTAATCATTCCCGAGTCCGAGCCAAAGGTGAGATTGCGGGTTTGGCACAGGCAACGCAACGGCATCAGGGGAGAGGGGAGGCAAAGTAAGCATCACGGGCGGATGAAAAGCCTCTGCTCCCTGGGGCGGGTCCCGCTTTGGGGAGTATTGACCGCGGGCTCGCTCTGGCCTCGGAAGATACCTCTCCTCGTGTACTGTGGCTTTATCCCTGCGGTGCTGCGACTCCCCTCCCTCCCCAGTAACGTTTGCGCAGTGTCACCCTCAGGTTTGGCTCGGGTGGTTAGCAACCATTAGAAACTGGGCAGGAACGTCAAACCTTGCCGTACAGCTTGGGTAACATGCCTGCAAAATTGAACGTCGACGGAGGACGGAAGGCGGGCAACGAATGCGGTGTGCAACCCAAGACGGACTGTGCCTCACCCCCCATGCTTTACCTCTGCTCTCTGGCAGAACAAAGGCTATCGCGGAACGCAAGGGGGGGCGGTAAAGGCCGGACGGGTCTCCTGCTGTACAGCAGTTGCCGCAACGCCGCAATGCTGCGCGACTGTCTGCCCCCTTTGGTACCTTGTATGTAGCCCGCAACAGTTGGAATGATCCGAGAGAGGATAGCCAAAGGACAGAAAGGTGCCAGGACGGCAAGAAACCAGAGGAAATCGTAAACGTAACTCGGAAAATGAGTGTACGAGAAGGACAAACTATCACCTGACCGAGGTCGTACATAAATGTACAGAGGCGGATTCGGAGTCGCAGTACTCCCATGTCCTCCTCGCAGATAACAACATACAACACGTAACACACCATACACACAACCACAACCCGCACTACACTCCTAGTAACTGCTACTATACTGTACTGCTGTGCAGCCCTTTCGCTCAGCGATTGACACTTTCTGCTGTTCAGAATTCCTCAGCAACAGGATTCCGGCCTGACCTACTAGTCTGGCCCCACCACAATAACAGTGTGAACACCGCACCTTCACAACGTAAACCCCACTCCAGCAACGTCTCCCATACATAGCATATACCTGGAAAGCATCACATCACTACCCCCCACGCGCACCGCAAAGCATTTTCCTCTATTTTGTGGCATACCGTCGTAACATCCACTTCTCTCCCACATCCCCTTATATCTAGATCCCCCAGTCATCCCACAACTCCGCTATGACCGGACTCTACCACTACAACACCTTCCTCAACATTCACACTTCGATCCACAAGCACCACCGTATCCACTGTGATTCCTTGGACATGGATATGGACATGGACATGGACCTGGATCACCACAACCTTGTCATGGACGCACCCGTCCTCGTCAACGACCCTTTCGCCGCTCCCCCTCTCGCTCCGGGCGTTTGGGATCTCGAGTTCTCTCCCCAGAAGCTCCAGCTGGAGCAAACTGAGAAGCTCTACGACATCCCCCCTATGGCTTTCGATGGTCTCTCCGCCGCTAGCTCGGCTATTCCTCTTCCCCCAACTCCTCGACCCGCCAGCCTCACCCTCCGTGAATGCGATGCCTCGTGCTCGCCACCTGCCAATGCCTCCCCAGCCGATGACGACGAGCCCATCCGTGGTCGCTCTCCTGGTCCCTCCGGCCTCATTCCTCCTCCCGCCCCCCGCCTCGTTTCGCGCGAACTCCCAGGCGCCAACCCAGGCCCCCCGCCCCCTATGTGCGGTACACGCCCCCGCATGGGACGTGGGTACTCGGCGTTAGGCCTCGACCTGAGCTCTACGCCGTCGCCCGTCGACACCGCGCGAGACAAGCGCCGCCGCGTATCATGGGAGGGCACCCAGACCACCCTCCGCGCACCGCCTTTTGATCACCGTGGCCGCTCTGATGACTTTCATGACCGCGTCTCGAGCTGGTCCCGGTCCGTCGCCGCCGCTACTTCGCACATGACCCCCGTACACACCACTTCATCGCGTCCCTGGGCCGATGATCTCGGATTCGCCCTTGCTCGCCCGCACCGCCCCATGGAACGCTCAAAGTCCAACCGCTCAATCGCTTCGTCCAATGTCAGCCAGCACGCCGACCAGCTCGACCCCTGGGCTGCGCGTATCGGCCGCTCCCGCGGACGCACAGTCGACATGCCTACTGTCAGCCGGAGCAGGCTCCAGTCCTCGTTCTGAGCAAGCGAATTTCGATATCATCCCAACAGCGATCGACAGGGAAACCAGGGATTCGAATGGGATGACGCCCGGTGTGCCGGCGAGTTTACCGCCCACCACTCGACCTCGATTGGTTGGCTTGTGAATGGCATCTACCTTCATTCGTCCACCAGGAATCCAAATACAGGAGGACAAAGGGCATCCCAGGTGCGGACTTTACGGCAAGGCGTCGCCATGCCGGGTCGGCATCGTTCAGGTCAATCCATGCGGTTCTTATGCCGGGCTTGCGGAGACTACGAACACCACTTTGGATGGCATACTGCCGACCATTCGACACACTGTCCGGACACAGGCCACATTCAGGGACCTCTACTACGACGTCTCTTACTCCTACCACCTCTTGGCATATTCATAGATTTCATCCAACACTGCAATTACCATACAATACAATCTAGTACCATCATACATCAATCAACAGCACCATCGCTACTGCCTCTACGGCCACCACGACATCCACATCAAACCTTGTACCCAATTACAGATCCATACACAGCACTTCACCCTGTATAGATACTTTTATTCAGACCAGCAATGTAACCGCATTTATCCAACCATTCAGAGCGAACGAGCCTAGCAGAAACAAGTCATGAGCACATGGTCCAGAATAACAATAAAGAAAAACTGCACAGGGCCCTCGAACAATCGCCATGGCGACAACATAGCCAATCAATGGTTCATGTGGGATGTGGGGGGGAGGGTCTAATGTTTGATCGTCATGACAGCTGATCCGGGGTCAGCCCATCAGAGGACCCGACGCGAATTTTGGCTCGCAGTTAGCGCCGACGATCAAACGCCAACACGCAAGCACCGGTCCGTGCACCGTTCCTACCGTTCTTCTCCATGGTGCTCGAAAAGCTGAGTGCCACGGACATAGGACGCCACATGACAGGTGGACGGCTTAGATCGCCAAGGGCATTTTTCCGAGATGTCTCGGATCGCAAGGAGCCGCGGCTGTCGATGCGACATACCGCCGATACAACCGTGTCCAGACACACAAATACCATGTGTGGACGGACTCATAGTGTGCATGTCGGTCTTTGCGCGTGCATCATTTCTTGGCATAAAGATAGCGGCTTGATGATGATTGGCAGCGGTGGCCAGTGCGGCATCTTCATCACAACGACCGAAACTCATACTTTCGCCTAGGGCGCCAGACGACGCCAGTGCCGACAAACTCGCAGTGCACAGCGCGCCGCGCGGCATCTCTGGTCCGCTCCTGAGCCCATCTTCGGCGTTATCATCCAGCAGGGCCATTTGTCGATTGATTGGGCGTGCGGGGCCTCCTTGTCCGCGTATCCGCATGCCAGATCATGAATTTCTCCTTGGCCGTTGTCCGTTGGGCCCTAGTCTGGCTCAGGAAATGGGCCAGGAACGCGCACAGATGAGGCAAAACTAGTCTGCCATTGTTGCAGGTTTCGGCAGTCGCAGCGCAAATCAGCTTGGCGTCGGGGCGTATTGGAACATGCCAAAGCTCCGATAAGCCCAGTTTGTCAAATCACATCACTTTCTGCCGGTGGAATCTTGGGTCTTGGCCGGATTGCGTGCTCTTGCATCGAACTGGCATGCTCATTCCACCCATAAAGTCCATCAAGTAGCTAGCTCCAGATGGCGCGGTATGAGCATACCACTGCACTGGACACGACGACCGAGATCATGACGTTCTTCACGCTATTTTGCAACTCTCTGCATTGCTATGGTATTATTATGCGCTGCTCCGTCCTCCGTCCACCGGAACATGGAACAACCAGGCATGGTGGGCATGTGGACGATGTGGACCAGCCAGTCAAGGCAATGCTCGAGACCTAGATCATTGCAAGCCGAATAAGGCCATGACTCCCGGCTCCTGAGGGAGGCGTTACCAGGCCAGACCATCGAGCACGCTGCAACGCCCTTTGCGCCTGCGTGCACCCGTACCCTCGACGCCACCGTCCGGGCCGTCGGGAGCCGCGACCAGCGTGGTGCAACGCGGTCGTGTATTCGTGTCCCGTGACGAGGCTGACACGGCCGGCATGGCCAACCGCCTCAGCGGATGCACTAGCGCGATCCAGTACGTTATGCACCCTGCCCGATGCATTGTTCGCCCATCATAGAGTTGGCGGTCATCCTACTGTACAGTCCAACACGAGTGTCGCGGCCTGTCGCTTCACCCTGCGTACCTGCGTACGGCATGTACACCAGGCACAGACAATTCAGCCTAATAATACAGCCCTTTCTATGTGTCCTGGACCCCGCGTTGCACAGGTACAATCATGTTGTGTTTCTGTGTATGTACGCGACTACGCAAAGCAGGCGTTTCGTGTCGTACAATTTTTAATCGAGTGTTTTCTCCCAGTAATTGGGTGTCAGTGCAAAGTCCGACATCAGCGCTGCTCTCGCTCGCACCCTCTGCGCAAGATCCGGTTCTGCCATCTAGACGCTGGACCTGTGGTGGCAGCCGGCGGCGACCAAATGTAAAATGTGGCACCGGTGCATGCGGGCAATCTATGTATCTCTACCAAAGTCGCCGCAGTTTGCTTACCGCCGTGCCGATGAATCAAAACACGAGCGTGTCGAGCAATCTCTATGTTCAGGGGTATCTGTTGTTAGACTCAGCACGATGCCCGGTCCGACGTCCGGTACAGGGCTCATAGGGCTCAAGAAAGGTAACTACATAAACAGGCTCGACGGCGCTCAACCCGACATGACGGCGCTTGTCCCGCCCAGGACTCCGACGGCGAAAGTGCAGTAAAACAGACTCGACGGTCCTTGGTTAAGGACGCAACCGTTCAATGCCCAGTTCGCCGCCGACGTAATAAGCTAATCATGGTGAGGAGCTGACCTGCCATTGACGGGCACGCCGCGGTATACATCGCGTCAACCATTTACGGCGGAGCACCGTCAGATGCCCCCAGGCAAACTAAAAGTTAGAAGACTAGAAGCTGAAAGCTAAATACTAGACTTACAGACTCACGTTCAGCCACGCGAGATCCAGCGCCCCGTGGCGCACATGGCTAATCGAAAACCGCCATGCAAGTTAGCTTTAATCTTATCTCACATGGCCGGCCAGGACCAGCGCTCGTTGTCGGGCCCAACCTTGTTGCCCTCGTCCACCATAGCCCCGTGAAGACCGCGGTCAAGGCCAGGTACCTAGGTGGCCACGAATTTCCGCGGGGCCATGGCCAAAGCGCGAGGAGTTCAAAGTACCGCGGAGTGACCACGGAAAGTCCCGGAATCTCCAGAAGCTCCAGTCGCTATCGGGATCACATCGGAGGGGGCTTCATCACATGGGACGGGCGATCACGTCCGAGGATCGAGGACAGGGATCCAAGATTCAAACTTCCAGGTAGCGTATCTACGACTCTTCGTTGTCGCGGTCCGTGGCGGGAGCCGGGCGACATCGCGTTCACTGCTCCGTAACGAGCTCGGGATCTTCGCTCCGATCCCCGATGCAGCAATGCAATCACATCGTAGGATGAGGCAAGCTTGGTTCGAGCTACCGGCAACATAGGTCCTGGGTTGAGCCGTAAATAGAATATTACAATCAAACGTCTGCGGTGAGATTGCTTTCAGTATCTCTTCCGGTCGGATCCCTCGTTCAACGAGAGCAACCCGCGATCACTTCGGCGAGAAGAGTCACAAACCTCAAGCCTCCTTGGATACGTACTTTTGCCTGACGCGTCAGTGATGTCTATTGCGTTCAATGGCAGGCTGTGACTCTGAGCTTTCCAAGGACGAGAGAGAATTCTGTGGCTGCCACAACGTCGCAACTGTTCCCCATCCCGTCCACAACGTTACCCCGCGCAATGCTAACCGTCGCATACAAGGCCAATTGCGGCTCGCGATCAATGCAAACGTGGGTCGGAACCTCGCTCCGAGCTCCGAAGGCGCAAAGCGCGACCGCTCGGACGACGACAAGGTCTGCTCGTGGAGTACGTACTGTCAGTGCGTGTCCATCGCGTCAGTGGCGACGTGCTACAGTAATTATTTGCGTTCACTGGCTCCGACGTGAGTCGGGACATGGTTTTCGGGCTCCACAGGGGCTTGAAGGTTGAGAGTTGTCCGGCGAACACGGCGTCGCACGCGTGATAGGAACCAATGGAACAATGGTGTGCACGAATGGCTCGCATCGGCGTCGGGAGGTTTCGTGCTCAGAGAGTTTGGTGGCGGCCACGGCGTCGCAAGTGCTCTTGCCCGCTTGCCCGACGTCCTCCTCGCACTTTGCGGTCGGTGAGTAGCCAATGATGGTGCGGAGTCCTCAGTGTGGCTCGCACGTTCGGGCTTCTCGCTGAGGTGGCTTTGATCCCCGAGAGGGAGGGCCGAAAGGGCTTAACAAAGTTTTGTGACTGCCACGAACGGCGAGTTGAAGCAAGAGTTCAATTCGAGGCCCGTCCATTGACTGGCCCCTGCTGCCTTATCTCTGCATGTAACGCACCCCATATCGCGTCATTCGCCGTGCTCGTCCTGCGCTGCGTCTGCGATCCGACGCAGGACTGGAATCGATCGGAGTTGTACAATACATCGTCCTGCCCTCCGATGCCTTATCTCTTCCATCGATCACGCTGCGCCCCTACTGTAACGCCCTTGCGAGCACGCCACCTGCACCTGTCTACCAGTCCTAAGCATTGTCTCGATATCCCCACTGTCCCATTGTCCGATGCCAAACAAAAATGTACATCCCAATCGTGCTCTAGTCGCTCGTTGCGGGAAACTCTCGGACGCAATAACCTTGATTGCGTCCGAGGATGCGTCCGTTTTATGTCCTGAGACTAGCAGCGACGGCACTGCTAGCGTGCAATAGTATTTTTGCCCGTGCCGGCGCGTTCGACTCGACACGTGCGATTAGACAACACCAGCAATCGCTGGAGTCGTATCCTCCAAATTCTACATTCCCACCCGGCAATGTTTCTACCGACCTCATCCTCCGACGGGTGTGCGCCAAGTGTGTGCGAGTTCATCCGCCACACAGCTTAGATGTTCCATTTGTCGAGGTTGGTGTACTGAACACCGGCCTGGGCAGTAACGGCACCCATGACAAAGGCAGCGGGCTCGCCATTCGTGCGGAGGCTCTCGAGGGCGGCAGCAGCCTGATCCTTGGCAACGATGATCACCATGCCGACACCGCAGTTGAAAGTGCGTGCCATCTCGGAGGGCGCAATGTTGCCGGTCTTCATGAGCCACTGGAAGATTGGCGGGAGCGTCCAGGTACCGATGTCAATGTTGACGCCAAGCTCAGGCTGGCCGACAAAGACACGCGGGATGTTCTCGGTGAAGCCACCGCCGGTGATGTGCGACATGCCCTTGAAGAGACCGGCGCGGATGCCGGGAAGGAGCTGCTTGATGTAGATGCGTGTCGGGGTGAGGAGTGAGTCGCCGACCGACTGCTCGGGCGCCCAAGGAGCGGGCGAGGCGAGGTCGAGGCCAGCAATGGAGACGACCTTGCGGATAAGCGAGTAGCCGTTCGAGTGGGGGCCAGACGAGGGCAGACCGATGAGGACATCGCCAGCGGCCATGTTGAGCGTCGGGAGCATCTGCGAGCGCTCGACAGCACCAACAGCAAAGCCTGCAAGGTCGTAGTCGTCACCGAGGTACATACCCGGCATCTCGGCAGTTTCACCACCGATGAGGGCGCATCCGGCCTGCAGACAGCCCTCGGCGATACCAGTGATGACGTCGGCAGCGACCGGCACCTCGAGCTTGGAGCAGGCATAGTAGTCGAGGAAGTACAAGGGCTCAGCACCCTGGACGATAAGGTCGTTGACGCTCATGGCGACAAGGTCAATGCCAACAGTGTTGTGCTTGTTGTGGTTGAGGGCAACACGAAGCTTGGTTCCAACGCCGTCAGTGCCGGAAACGAGGACGGGGTCAACAAAGCCAGTGGCCTTGAGGTCGAAGGCACCACCGAAGCCACCAATCTCGCCATTAGCTCCTGGGCGGCGAGTGGCCTTGACAACAGGCTTGATCGCGTCAACGAGAGCGTTTCCGGCGTCAACGTCGACACCGGCAGCGGCGTAGGTGAGACCCGGCTGGGAGCTGGGACCCGCCTGGTTGTCGGCCGCCAGAGCACGGTAGGCGATGTCGCGGCGGATGGTCTTGCCCTGGAACTCGACAGTAGCGACACCCTGGTATGCGAGGTCGACAGCGGCGCGAAGAGTAGGGGCGACAGCAGCAACGGCAACAACGCGGCCACCGTCAGTGACAGTCTGGCCGTCCTTGGTGGCAGTACCGGCGTGGAAAACCTCAACGTCCTGAGGCACGGCGCCAAAGGTCATCAGCACACCCTTGGGGTACGACCCGGGGTAGCCCTCCGAAGCGCAGACGACGGAGACAGCGTAAGCGTCCTTGTACGAAAGCTTGACCGAGTCAAGGCGACGCTCTGTGCACGCGAGCATAACCTCAGCAAGGTCGGTCTTGTCGTCGAGCAGGAGCATGAGCGCCTGGGTCTCCGGGTCACCGAAACGGACGTTGTACTCGAGGACCTTAGGACCGTTGGCAGTGATCATGAAGCCGGTGAAGAGCATACCGACGAAGGGGTAGCCCTCCTGACGCATACCACGGATGGTGGGCTCTAGAGACTCCTTCAGAACGCGCTCCATGACATCGGGGGTGGCGACGGGGGCCGGGGCATAGGCGCCCATGCCACCAGTGTTGAGACCAGTGTCACCCTCGCCGATGCGCTTGTGGTCCTGGGCAGCGGGCATGGGGACAATGGTGTAGCCGTCAGAGAAGGCAAGGACAGAGATCTCGGGGCCAACAAGGCACTCCTCAATCACGACCTCGTCACCGGCGCTGCCAAACTCCTTGTCGACCATGACAGCCTTGAGCGCGGCGAGAGCCTCAGCATTGTCGTTGGGCATGAGCACGCCCTTGCCGGCGGCAAGACCCGACGCCTTGATGACGCACTTGCCCGAGGGAAAGGGGTTCGACTGGATGTACGCGACGGCGTCGTCGTACTGCTCAACAGTGAAGTTGCGGAACGCGGCGGTGGGGATGTGGTGGCGCTGCATGAAGCCCTTCGAGAGCGCCTTGGAGCCCTCGAGCATGGCAGCGGCGGGCGAGGGGCCGAACACGGCAATTCCCGCTGGTACGAGTTAGTATCAAGAAACACGACACGGCCGAATGCGGGGCCCAGAGCGATAGAAGCCGGAACAGGGTGAGTGGTGACGACCATGGTGACGACCACGGTTACGACCATGGGCCGACAATGATGAAAGCATGCCGAGGATTGCAGCGACACATTGATAAATCCCTCAAGACCGCCATTGGTCTGGGGCCAAAGGATATTGACAATTGGCAGTGCGCGAATTCCTCTTCCCCACCCGACTCAATCCGAAGTCCTATATTGACTCACCCTTGCGGAACTCGCGCTCGGCACCATCGACGAGAGGCTGCTCGGGACCGGGAACGACGAGGTCAACGCCCTGCTCCTGCGCAAACTGGACGACGCCGGCGTAGCCAGCCTTTCCGCCCCAGGGGACGACGACGTTCTGGCACTTGCCGCCGATGAGCGCGGTGCCGCCGTTTCCGGGAGCAATGAGGACGCGCTTGACGCGGGGGCTCTGCGCAAGCTTGAAAGCGAGCGCGTGCTCGCGGCCACCGGCGCCGAGGAGGAGGACGGTGAGGTCGCTAGCGGCGGCCGGGAAGGTGGTCGGCTCAGGCATCGTGGACGGCGGGATGAAGAGTGCCCTCGACGGAGGTGATGGAGATGAAGATGGAGGGATCAAGTCCCGATGTGGTCGGAGATGAGGAATGATTCGTCTGGTTCGGTTCAAAATTATCTGGCGCTGATCAAAAGATAAAAGCGGTGCCACGTTCGGTATTATCAAATAATCCGGAAATCGCTCGCATCGATAACGTCTGGGGGGCTCGAGCTTGAGAGCGGAGAAGCAGCTCCGCTTCTGGGGTTCTGGGAAGGAGTGACCCCTAATCGATCGACTAAAACGTGGGATCGTCGTGGAGGCCCTTGGACTGGAAGCGGCATTACGTATTTGGGAGACAATCGCTGCGGGAAGAGCGCCGGCGGTGTCCGAGGCAAGCTGCAGAGGATAACACGTCACCGGCCCGGTATGCCGAGGTACGCGCACTTTCACTCCGCCTGCACCTCTCTTCTGGTGCTCTTCCGCGTGCACCCCACCTTCTCTCCCAGCTCCCCGGCGGCAGTCCCCACCAAAACAAGGGACGAATGAATGACATGCATGTCATCACCACCTGTTTTACCTGTGTGAGGGGCATGAGGGTGGGGGGGGGGCGCGCGGCATCATACATCACCCAGATATACCACTGTCTGCAGCTGGTGCCAGCCGATACCCATTCCATACGCCCAATCCTCGTACTTCACTTGCTCTCTTCACATCTCTCATCAAGTCTCTTCCCCTCTTCTCCATTCTCTCTTGCTCACCCCCCTCTCTCCCATTGTCAAAAGGATACCAGCGGGTTCGCAAGCTTTCACCCTTCCATCTTTCTCAATCTCCTCGCGGCCCACCTCAATCATGTACGTGTCAGCAACACCCACACCGCGCGAGCGTCTGCCTTTTCCCCCACGTCGCTGACAGTCTAGGTCCGTCGTGACTGTCCAGACCAAGCCCTTCGAGGGCCAGAAGCCCGGCACCTCGGGTCTTCGTAAGAAGGTACGTCTAGCAATGGAGCAAGCCGAGAAACCCCGTTGTCTTGCACGTGTGTGCCAGAACATCCGGCAGCTGCGTGACTGGACGAGCGAGGCGTGTTGCGGGCTCTGCCTCCTAGGCTATGGGCGCCTCCAGGACTAACACTCTCCAGGTCAAGGTTTTCGAGCAGCCCCACTACACCGAGAACTTCATTCAGGCGATCTTCAGCGCCATGCCTGGCGGCAGCGAGGGCAAGTCGATCGTCGTCGGTGGTGACGGCCGCTACTACTCGCCCGAGGTGTGCCAGAAGATTCTGCGCATTGCCGCCGGCAACGGCATCAAGCATGTTATTGTCGGCCACAAGTCGATCCTCTCGACCCCCGCGGTCTCGGCCCTCATCCGCGAGCTCAAGACTGACGGCGGCATTCTTCTTACCGCATCTCACAACCCCGGTGGCCCCGACAACGACTTTGGTATCAAGTTCAACACTGCCAATGGTGGACCCGCGCCCGAGGAGGTGACGAACAAGATTTACAAGATTACGACTGAGATTAAGGAGTACAAGGAGGTTGAGCTCCCTGACGTCAGTGCACTCTTGACACGTTTATCAACAGAGGGTCTGTGCTGACACCCCACAGCTTGACCTCTCGAAGATTGGCGAGTTTACCCACGGCCCTCTCAAGGTCACCATTGTCGACTCGGTCGAGAACTATCTCAAGCTGCTGCAGGAGATCTTCGATTTTGACCTCATCAAGCGTTGGCTTCACGAGACTAGCCCCAAGCCGACCGTTCTCTTTGACGCGCTCAACGGTGTCACCGGCCCGTACGGACGTGCCATCTTTGTTGACACCCTCGGTCTCGGCGAGTCGTCGATCCAGAACTGCACCCCGCTTCCCGACTTCGGTGGCCTCCACCCCGACCCCAACCTTACCTATGCCCACACCCTCGTCGAGGCTGTCGACCGCGACAACATCCTCTTTGGCGCCGCCTCAGACGGCGATGGAGACCGCAACATGATCTACGGCGCCAAGGCGTTTGTCACCCCGTCCGACTCCGTTGCCATCATTGCCGACTGGGCTGAGAAGGCCATCCCGTACTTCAAGAACGGTGTGAAAGGCCTCGCGCGCTCGATGCCCACTTCGGGAGCCATCGACATTGTTGCCAAGGCTCGCGGTCTTGAGTGCTTTGAGGTTCCTACTGGATGTGAGTGAGGGCTTTGTGGCGAGCTCAACGGCGTGCTAAGCCGGGGATATAGTGTAATTGGGGAAGCCACAAGAACAGGATGAGAAGACAATTGCTGACGTTGTAGGGAAGTTCTTCGGTAACCTTATGGACGCCGGTCGTCTTTCGATCTGTGGTGAGGAGTCGTTCGGCACCGGATCCGACCACATCCGCGAGAAGGACGGTGTCTGGGCTGTTGTCGGTGAGTATTGACGACTGAGTGGAGAACGTCTCCGCACTCCTTCCCCTTGTCCCCCGAACACTGGCTCACTCTCATCAGCGTGGCTCTCGATTCTTGCCAAGGCCAACGAGGAGAAGCCTGGACAGACCATCAACGACGTTCTGCTTGCGCACTACAAGAAGTACGGCCGCTCGTTCTTCTCGCGCTACGACTACGAGGAGGTTGAGTCGGAGGGCGCCGAGAAGATGATGGACGCGCTCCGCAAGCTCTTCGAGTCGTCCGACTTTGTTGGCTCCACCCACAAGGCCACCTCGTCGGACACCAAGTTCACCGTGGAGTCGGCGGACGACTTTGCTTACACCGACCCAATCGACGGATCTGTGTCGACCAAGCAGGGTCTGCGCATCAAGTTCACTGACGGCTCGCGCATCATCTTCCGTCTCTCGGGCACTGGCTCGTCGGGCGCGACCGTCCGCCTGTACGTCGAGAAGTACTCGCGCGACGAGAGCGAGTACAGCCACGATGCGCAGGACGGCCTCAAGCCGTTGATCGAGGTCGCCCTCGAGCTTTCCAAGCTCAAGGAGTACACTGGCCGCGACAAGCCCACCGTCATCACGTAATAGGCACGTGATGGGAACGCGGCGGGCATTTTCAGCGGATGCGAGTGTTTTGATGGGGAGAACTGGTCACGAAGGTCGAAGATGATAACCATGCAGCTCATGTTCTATTCCTGTGCATTCCGTGGACCATGGTCTGGGACGCCGTAAGGAGGAACAACTTAGAAGACACCGGGAAGCGGATGACTAACAGCGAGCGACCGGAACCTGACCGAACCCCAATAGAATCCAGCACTAATTCCAGGCCTTTGTGCAGATCCCGTGCCGGCAACCGCACGGCATGCGTTCCCACCCTCGTCGACATGGTGACTTTGCCTTCCTGGCGGGATGGCGGTGATGGGGGATAAGTCAGTGGAGAAAACTGATCAACCTACTACTGGTGGCCTCATGGACGTGGGTAGGGATATTAAGGCCTCGAGGGTTGGCGTGGTAACATGTGGTGTCCATGTGCACAGCGACACCATCATTGCATGCGCGCGGTTGTGGCACTGAGCGCCACAGATCACCACTATCGGGCGCCACACCCACGAAGGATCCTCCTCACTAGTGACAGTCCGAGTGCGGTCGCCGACTGCTGCCTGGCGGTATTCGGTAGATCGTACATTACTGGACCGTGAGGTTTGTGCAGACGCCATGGAGTCAGTTCGCGGCTCGTCGGAAAATGTGATGAATTCCACACGACGTATTGCGGCGGCGACCGATCTCTGCCACTGTTTGTTTGCAGTTTCGTCCATGGACTGGCGCCATGAAAGGAAGAAAGTCGGCATCAAGGATAAACCGTTACACTCGATATCCACCCCCAGCGCAGTAGTTAGCGGCGAGTCGTCGTCTGCCCAACAGTTCGGCCGGGGACGGACGCCGTTAGATTGTAAGCGGTCAGAAGGTAGTGTGTCGTGAGTGACTAGCAGGGCCCGTCTTACACGGAAGTCGACATGCTCCACAACCCACCATGTCAGCCAAGGCCGCCATGTCTGCAAATACGCCTTCAAGCTACGAGGAATGCAATCGGTATTCATACCGGTGCAATATCAGACGGCAACACTGGTCCAGTTAGCCCGATAGCTTATAGCATGCCTCGGCCGATTCATCGACGCCGCACATGGTATCAGGTATACTCTCGGACCCCGGTCGCGGGAAGTCCATAAATCCACAGATCAATACGGTGGCATGGGTGGCACTGGAAAGAACAAACAGACTAAATAGAAAAAAAAATACATTGGTAGAACCTCCATTAATAGACGAAAATCAACCTCAATGCAGATCACCGCACTAGTGCAATAGCACACTCGCTAGCTGCACATGACGGCACGCTAGTGCACAGCCTGGCGCCACCACTAGATGTGGCCCCGGATGGCGGTGACTAACCCTTCTGATGGGTAATCCGATGATGTTAGCGCCGGCGCCCCCGGTGGGAGTCGTGGTTGCGGCTGGCGCTGATGTTAGTTGTGCATAGTGCGGCACTGGCCGCGCGACCCGCTGTGCATTGGAACACGCACAGATGCAGTAGCTCACACACCCGTGCAAACAGCGAATGTGGGTATGAATGATGGCAAACTCGATCTGGATGGCTGCTCAACTGCCACGGTTGTCGGCTGCCACACGCCACATCAAGACACCATGGCACACGCAGAAGTGCCACACCCAGATCGAGGTGTCCGACCCAGCCTTGCCCACGGCCCACCTATACGACTGTCTTCTGACTACGTTGGCCCCGAGGCTCCAAGGATCCAAGGTCCGAGAAACACGACAGCGCGCCAAGCCAGCCAAGAGCCGGCCCTCTGCGACTGTTCAGCCGCCAACGCAAACCACTTTGGATGATGTAGCATCTTCACATCAACAGAATCGCCAGTCGGAGATTGCGGTAATCGTTCCCCCAACGGTTCTGTGTCGTTGATCTCAGATCCTGATGTCTGATCCTCTGATACTGTGACGATGAGCCGTGGATCCGTAGATCCGCTGAATTGTACTTGATCCCACGGAGCATAAGGCCTAACGCGAGGAGCTGTGGGTCGGGTGCAAGTGGGCTTGGTACCTGCCGATACCAATGCCAAACACTCACGCACGCTCCCGTCCGCTGTTCCTGTGCCGGCACGGCCAGGCCTGCGCCACGGGCCTGGTTCCCCGCGGGAACGGTGGATCAGTGGAGAGCTGGAGTGGGAATGGAATCAAGCTGAGTTGAGTTTGCAGTTGTGGAGGAGCCACTGAGTCACCGAGGGGGAACATCCGGCGTACAAGCCTCGCACGAAGCATCAGCCTCAAAAGAAGCACAACTACGCAACTTCATCAAACCATCCGCTCGGCCACCAGCTCTGCACCACCTGAACAAGAATCGGACCTGGATCTCGGGGCTACCACCCCACAAGACGCGAAGATGCTGCGCCCGTGCCCTGCGGCCGAGTTTATTACGTCCATCACGGTTCGAGATTCCTTGCCAATGGAACCGATGTACCTCGGCCCGCCGCGGCTGCGGTTGGCTGGCCCTTGGCTTGCATCAGTTGATCAGTGTGGTCGCCTGATGGAAAAAAGACAGTTGTCGCTTTCAGTTTGCTTCTGTGCCATTCCAAGAGACTTGCGCGAATTGCCACATTCCGAGTTCATCACAGTCGCGGCCAGACCGCGCTCCAAGAGCTTCGGTACGGGAGTGAGAATAAGGTGCAGGTCCCTAGATAGGTGACAACTGATCTCGAGATGGGGATCTGTGTGTGTGGTCACCCGGCGGCGATCAATTCATCTGGACCCATACTTTGTCATGGTCGTCGTATGTGTTGCCTCATGCTTGGCCAGGCCCAACCGCAACTTTGAGTATTCAGTCGGCCACAACGCGTCATGTAAGACAAGGCGGCCGCCAGTCGCTGTGCACTGCAGTGTGGTCATAGAAACTCCAGTGGCGCAGCGTGCCGTACTGCAGGCACAGAGGCTTGTGGAGACGATGACGGAATGACAGCAGGGCGGTTCCATTCGCGCCATTCAGTATGAGCGTATCGAGCGCAGAAGAGGACATTGGTAGTGCGCAGTATGCATCACGCCGTACGCCACGTTGGGCCCACACCGCAACATACCAGATGCAACCGGATTGCGGCGAGCGGCAAGAGGATTGGGTTTGCTTCGCGGTCCCGAGAGTCGGCCGTCCCTGGTCCCTACCGTGACCATATACTCTGTTTTTGCAGGCAGCCAGATGAAGACAGAGAGCAAAGCAGGGCCAACAACGGCATCGAGAGCGACAATGTGCTGGGTGCGTGGAAGTGCGAGCACAGATCTGGGGTGGGTCACCACTTAACGACGTTGTGCATCTTGCAGGATATGTCTCAATGACATGCATGCGCGCAGGCAGGATTTACTTTATGTATGCAACTTGTTTTGATAGATAACCCCCCCTCCCTTGTTCTTCAAGGACTCGGAGACCTCGAGACTGGACACCGAAGAAACGGGGTGCGGCGGCGTGTGTCCTCAAGGTTGGCCTTCCTCAGGGCGAGCTGAGGTAAGGACCTGATCTAGTGCCGGTGGATGCCGGAGGTGAGTGATCGTTCTGGATTGTGGAGAAAGCAGACACGAAGGGCACAAGGACGGAAGAGGAGAGGTCGACGGCCTGTACCGCGTACCTTTTTTTCCTTTTTTTCCTTTTTTTTTTTTTCCTTTTTTTTCCCTTTTTTCGCTTGGCTGGTTCCTAATCTAATAACAGGATGGGGCCAGGACCGTACACAATTAAATGCACCGCACGGGCCCCCCTATCCGACCCAAGCATCGCGCAAAGTGGCAGGCGCCCGCGGCCATCCTCCTCCCGTCCCCTGTCAGCGGCACGGTTCCTGGGGGTGCTTGAACGGACTCCAGGTCTTGGCCCTTTTGCTCCGAGGCTCCCAAAGCTCACGAAGCTCTCCGCTGTTTTGCGTGAGCTCCCTCTGGAATTCCCCCCAGCTGGACTTCAGAGAAGATTTGGGTACTGCATCGGCCTGTACAAGACAAGAAGGAAAACCTGCATATGCCACCACCTGTGGCCCTGCGGCCCTGCGGCTGCACGCAAGCCCCCCGTGCCGTGCAGTCTGAGGGTGGTACTCACGTACTCTCAGTCCCCCCCCTCTCTCACCCCCCTGGCATCCGCTTAGGTTAAGCCTCTTCCACTTCATGCCTCACGCGCGTGCGCAGACAGAAAGAGAGACCCAAGGCCCAAAAACAGCAACAATAGCAGAGTACGTGAAGAGATGGGTGGATGGGATGGGATGGACTGCTTCTGGCCTTTTGGACGCTCTGGACCCTGTGCCCTGTGCCGGTGCTGCTCACCCGCGGCTGCCCGGTGAGCCACAGTCGTGAGCTTGCTCTGCCTGTGCTGCTGTACCCCGCCCGCTCCTTTCTCCCTCTCCCTCCCCTTGCCCCCATTCCGATACCCTGCCAATCCTTCCCCTTGCTCCTCTCCCCTCCGCCTAGGTGGTCGTGTCGTCGTCGTCGTCGTCGCTGTCCTGCCCGCCGCCACCGTTGCTCAGTGCTTGCTCGCTCTCGTCCACTCACTGTCGCTAGTCACTTGTCCTCTTTCTTTTCTCTTTCGTTTTTCTTCTTCTCTATACCATCCTAATTCAACCAACAGTCGCTCTCTTTTCTTGGCCCCGCCACAGCCTACGGCGCACACCCAAGCCCTTTCGCCGCGCCCCTCCTCCTTTCTCTCCGTCGCCCCCCCCCTTCTCCGACCTCGACTTGCAGATCAGTCCGCCGCACATCCCCCCTCACAAATTCTCCGCCGCGTCGCATTTGTTGTGTCTTTCTTGTCGTTGGTGCTCGTTGTCACCGTCTCCGCGCCGCCCATCGAGTCGCCTTGAATTCGTCTCAATTGTTCGACACGACAGATCGTACGCAACTGCGGTTCCGCATACATCTTTCCTGCTACCAACCTCTCTCCGGTCGCCTGTGACATCTTCTCGACCGTATTCCTATTCTTCGTCGTCACGCTTGATATTACTCGCTGTCGACACTTGATTCCTCTGATCCCGCCTCTCCCAACCCCTCCCCCACATACTTGAGGTGGACAGAGCCTCATCAAGGATCTCCCCCTAGCTCCCCTCGATCTGATACCTAGAACAAAGGCTCCCTGGGACCGGCGATTCAGAGGTGAACCTCGTAAAGCGTCTTGAGCTCTCACACTCTTTTCTTATCCCCCACTACCCTTCTCTTCCGCTTGACTTGCTTGCCCGCCACAACCTCCCCGGATCGATCGAGATACCACCGCCAATTGCGATTAAGCATCGATTCCGTGCCACACAAGGCATCTCTCGCCTCACTCCAGTGTCTCGAGCAATTCCGCCGTTTAGTCTCCGCAGTCTCGACCTGTAGTGGTCTGAGCTCCATTATCGACCAACAGATCGCTCGTCTTGAGCGCACTGATCGCCGATAAACGGACATTGTAACCACACAAGCGTTGGCTTGAAACCCAGCATATCGAGCATCATTCACTCAGGATCTTGGGCGTACACAGCCTTCCGCGCACGGGCACCACTTCTCCGCCACCATTGCCACTTGCAGATAAAAGCGTCGTAGTTCGACTTCTTTCCAGCGCGCTGCAACACGCTTCTGGTCCTCATCTGGTCGCCAGTGTAGTCCTTGCACTCGTCACTCTGCAAGACTCAGCCACCTGCCTACACACCCTCCACCCTCCTCACCATGTCACTCATGAACTTTGACGGCATAGCCCCCGAGCTCTTTGGCCGCGACGAGAAGTGTCCTCTGAAATGTCCCGACGAACACCCCCCATGCGACTGTAAGCCGACCGAGACGTGTGTGATTGTTCCGAGGTGAGTCTTGCTTCCCCTGTTGTCTCGCGGCAGCGGGATACCATCACGTTCTTTGCTGACAGTCAAGACAATGCAACAAGTGCGCATACATCACTTGCACACCGAATACTCCATCCAGCGGTGGTGGTGGTGTCAACCCCGGCGTGATCGCTGGTCCCATCATAGGTGTTGCCTTGATCGCGGCGTCGTTGGTGCTCTTCTGGTGGCTGAGACGGAAGAAGGTACGTGCTACGTGCGAGGCACCACCGGGACTTGGTACCCCTTTTTCAAAAGGCACAAGTTGCAGAGTCGCGGCGCGGGTCCGCAGTGTGGTGCCCTTTCCTGTCACGATGCTCGTTGCAATGCTGACACTCGTGTAGAGGCGCGATCTGGCGCGTCTTGAGGATCTTGCCGAACGCGCCCGCAAAGGCGAATCATCCGCCTTCCACCTCTCGACACCAGGATCTCCGACCGCAGCCGTTACACGATCCCGCCATGCTTCCCAGGTCTCGCGCTCACCAGTTCCTGGTGCCACCACGATGCAGCAGACTCAGGCCCAGCGTGCAACCCTGCCCAACGTCCCCGCCGATGCAGAGTACTACGACGAGAACGGCACGACTATCCGTGTATACACTGGTAAACGCGGTGCTATAAATGCCGATCCCAACCACCCTGACAATGGCGGAAATGGGGATCCGTTTGCCGACTCGCGCTCCATGTCCACTGCTGGAAGCGGCCATTCCACCAACGTCATCCCCATTCACTATGTCCCTGGTAGCCAGTCCAGCGACACTCTTGCGAAAGTTCTGCATGACCACAACATTGACCCTCGTGTCGCCACCGCGGATCAGCAGGCTGCCGCTGCGCGCACACTTGACTTGGCTCGTCAGAACCTCTTCCGTCCGCAGAATGCCAAGCTTCCCCCACCTCGTCCTGCCCGTGCTCCGGACCTCGATCTCCGTTTGAACCCTCCGGTTGCCAAGGGCCTCGGTCAGCTGTCAGATGCCGCCGCATCGCGTACATCAGTTGGATCATTCAACTCGGCCTCGCCCTCGTTCCTCTCCACCAACACATCGGATGTCCATCTCGACACGCCAAAAATTGTCACTCGCCAGCAGGTCCACGTCGGTCGTCTTCACACGGCGGAGGTCGTTCACGTCTCAAACCTTCATCGTTCACCTGCTACCCCTCCGGAGAGCGCAGGTCCTTCTGTTGTGACGGACCCCTTCGCCTCCGAGGGCGAAACCCGTGGATCCCTGGACTCACGCAACTTTGACGATGACGCACACCCCATGTCCCAGCCCAGCCCGACAGACCTGCGCTTCTCGATGGGCTCGCTCGCCTTTGACCGGGCATCAGTATCCACGACCAGCACCACGGGTCGTCGGCCGCCGGTGCTTCCGATTGAGCGCCACCGCTTCGAGTCCATTTCTTCGTCACACTCTGCTGGTGGCGAGAGCCTCGGGAACTTCCCCATGATGATTATCCCTGTTGCCACAACGGGATCACTCCGCGCACTCGGGGCCGTTCCCCAGAACATGTCGACAGCAACCCTGGATATGGCTGGCGCCCCCGGAGGGCCGCCAGTGTCGCGTGGTGTTCTGCCGAGCGATGGAGACCCCCGTCCGTTGACAACGGCGTCTTCCCACTCTGCTGCCGACTCGTTCTTCGGCAGCTTCCCTTTCCTCCCGCCTAATATCAACGCGGACGGATCTCCGGGTGTGGGGCGCACGATGAGCAGCACGAGTGAGGGACTGGGCGGATTCGAGTTTAGCTTTGACGGACAGGCGCAGGACGCCGCGGATGCTGCTGGCAGCAAGGAGCATGTAGAGGATCCCACGACACCACGGGCACCTACCGCACCCCGTCGGTGGTAAATGCAGTTATAGTTTGGTTTATCTGTAGGGCTGTTGTTATGAACCACCTTGTGGCCTTGTGGATTATGTGAACTGCACGGAGAGCAGAAGTTCAAAGTACGCGGGGTCCCAGGTCGAGGGATGGGAATCGGTGTGTGTGAAACGTGCATACGTGGTATACGTGCATACGTGTATACGTGGTCTCTTGATGAGATTCACGTGCATTCCATATGGCAATTCCTCTTCCTCAAAATCCGCCAAACCTACCTCATGACCCGCCGCTGATTCCCGAGTTTGTATCCTCTCTGGCCTCTATTGGCTAAGATCATGTGTAGTATCTGTTCTTAAAGCTGTGAGAAGCTTTATCCGAACTACGGTTCGGCTCTTCTCTAGCAATCTTTCCTCGCCCGAGTCACCGCTGCGGCTTGCCGCATGTGTCTCGCGATGTCGCTGGCCATACACTACCGCCTTCTGATGTCAGGGTACCACAAATCACATCTTTTTGCGTCCTGTCGCTCTTGCATTCTTGCATAACTGTTCATGGCGATGACTGCTGTACCGCTGCAGACGATCTCAGATGCAAAACAACGCCCCAGATTCCAAGGTCAAGTCGTCTGGGACATTTGTCCCCCTGTCAGCCACGAGTCTGGACCTCCGTGCCGCCTGTCACGCGCAGCAATGCAACTCTGTAGCCTAACACAAACCGCAAACTGCATAGCGCCAACAAGCGCGGCTGACGAGGCTTCATTCACGTGCATGGAGGACAGGTGGGCGTGCCGCGGGGCGCGTCTCGCTGCGCATGAGCTTCGAGTTCGGTGAGTTGATGCTTGGGGTAAGCTTGAGACCTTGGGTTTAGTGGTATAGTGTTGTTATCGAAAACATGTGGGAATGGGTGTGCAGCTCACAGGTCAGCTGTTAGAATCTAGCTCACGCACGGTCTTTGGGATACAACAATGACATCCGCTACCAGTATGCCCAAGTAAAAGTACGCCTCGGACTATCCCAAACTCTCTTCTCCGCGCCCTTTTGTTCCGAGTGGGAACCGGGAACCGTTCCCACGAATCTCTCTTCCACATTTCACGTGTCTACGGCCCCAGCATTCCGTCCGCGCCGATGCTCGTGCGCGGCGTGTGCCGCCCGCCTGGAGATGGCGACGCCGCGGCCGCTGAGACTGGCGCGGTTTCGAGCACCACGCTGCCCCTCCTACTGGCTGCGCGGCTCGCGGCGCGGCTGGCGTGCACGCTGGCGTGCGCGCTGGCTGTCGTACTGTTGAGAAGCCCGAGCGAGTTGCCCTGCGCGAGGACGACGAGGCACGTCGGGCAGTAGCGTCCGCTGAAGCCGTCGACGTGGATCGCGTGCGTGCCGCAGAAGACACCGCCACAGCCCGCGCAGAAACGCCGCGGCTCGAGCAGCCCGAACCGGTTGTTGCAGCCGGCAGACATGCAGCTCCCGATCGAGTCGGGGACGTGCCGAGCCGGACCGTCGGGGAGCGACCATTGGTACAGCGTGTATTTACCCTCTGCGTCGACGGGCTCAAAGCCTGCGTACAGCGTTTCCCTGCCCGTTAGCAACCCACAACTACCAACGGCTCACCCAATGAAGCGCAGCGCGCAGACGTCTCCCTCCGGGTGGGTGTCGCTGCCGTTGAGGATACCCTGCTTGATGAGACGCCAGGGCTCGACCTCCTGGTCATCGAAGCGCCGCACACCGGGCACACAGCGGTAGAGGGCAATCTCGGAGCCGATTCCAATGACCAGCAGGTCCCCCCAGCGCAGGAACTCGCGCTTGAGGAAGGAGATGCCGCCAGTGTACGTCGGGGGGCGTATGGATTCGCCCATCTCTTGGTCAAACTTTAGCACCGGCAGACGGATGCGGCCGCCCTCGATCGATGTCGCCGCAATTGGATGCCCGTTGAGGCTGAACATGTACAGGTGGCGGTCTGATGCCATAGCAATGTGGCCCTGGGGTCAGAACTGTCGTGTCAACTGCACTCACGTTCGCCTCGTTTACGGCCAGGAAGCGGACAGGATCGTCCCGCGGTGTCTTGAGTGTGCGGATGTACCGTTGCCCATTCATATCCCAGACCATGGCGTTCCCGTCCTGTCGTCAGAGTTGCACTATCTAGCAGCTCACCTCGCCGCCAGTGACAAGCAGGCTCCAGGGCGCGCTAACAGCGAGACAAGTGACCTTGCGCGCGCCGCAGAGCGTGGCTTCGCGCGTAAGCGACGTCTCGCCGCGCCGGAAACCGCTGCCCTTGATGTTCAGACGCCATACGGTGATGATTCCAAGGGGAGAAATGGTGACGAGCAATGTTGCCGACGCAAACGTCGCGAATGCAACCTCGATGCCTTCGACAATATGCACAAGCTGAGAGTTAGCAATCTACCGTCAAGCAAACCCACCCGATGCACAGTGTCCTGGAAGTAGACGCGAAGCGACAGATCCGCAAACCCGTACTGCACGCTGAGAAGTGGGTGGCCCGGCACGACGAGGCGGTACTTTTGCTGCACCGTCGGGCGACCGTCGGACACTGGTGGGTCGAGAATGTAGTGAATACGCGTCGTGGACTCGGTGACGGGTAGCGCCGAGCGGAGCAGCATCTGCCAGTGCTCAGCGACGCCGAAGCGGGTGCCGACAGGCAGCGAGCTGCGACTGTTGACCAGGCGCGGAGGGTGCGGGCTCTTGAAGATCTGGGGCGGCGTCTGGCCAAAGTTGTGGATGATCGCCGTGGACGCCGCCTTCTCCGCCTCATCCTTCATCTTGTCGAGATCCACGGCTCCGCGGTATGACAGAGGATGGAAACAGTTGAAGCTCGCGGGGTCGCGCTGCTTGTAGCCGAACGTGAGATCGATCCACTCAGGAAGGTGCCGCGAGACGTACTCGCTCTCGAGCGCCTCGCGGTTCCAGTGCACGAAGAGCATTGGGTCATCCAGCGCCCATGGTGGGAGCACGACATCATCCACCTGATCACCCGACACCTGCTTCTTGCCAAAGTTGTGGTGGTTGATGTTGATAAGGAACATGGGCGAATAGTAAAACTCGGGGATCAGCTCGCGCACATCGCCACGGTTCGTGTGTGAGGCAGAGTCCCACGCGCGCGCGACGCTCGAGAACAGACGGTCTGCGAGGTCGAACGAGCCGCCTTGAAGCGTGAGGAAGATTTCCGTGAAGGGCGACACGCGGATCATGTATCCGCACACGATCATGGACGACGAGTAGTGGGTTCCGTAGTGGCTGCCATCAGGATATGATCACGTTTATTTCACTCACAATGGGGTCTCGCCCACTCCCTCGGTCGCCTGATACCTCTCCACCGCTGCGTCTTTCCTCGAGGGTGTGAGAGCGCCCATCGGAAGCCCGAGGTCACGGAACGCGGACTGAGTCGTGAGGTCGAGAATGTGGCTGGTATAATCGGAGAGTACCCAAGGGAAGACGGGGTACTGGGTCACATCGTTCGGCGTGCGTCCCGCGTGCTGATTGATCATCTGAAGGTAGGCAAAGTTCGAGATTTCGCGATTCTGCCAGCGGCGAGTCATGTCCTCGAGCTGGTCGCCACGGGTGACGCGCGCGACTGTGTCAAGCACAAACGAGCCGATGACGGACCGCGCCAGCGCATCGCGCCCCTCGACCTTGGCCTGCATCTTGGCAACAACGGCCTGGCGCTGTCGCTTGTCCTGGAATACAACGAGGAAGTTCTGCTTGTCGGCAAAGTAAAGCTCGAGCGCAACGTCACGGAAAAGGAAGGCCCGCTTGTTGGTCTCCACGATCTCTGCGTACGGCCAACGGTGGGATCGCTGGTCGGAGGGGTCAAAGTCGGCGAGGGTACCGGACGGAATAGAGAGGACGTCGCGCGGCGCCTGGTCAGCCTCGACGACCTTGCCATCGGGGGTTTTGACGAGGCCGTCGATAAGGTATAGATTGCGCGAGCCGAGAATCAAAAGGCCGGGAAGCGCATCAACACCCATGATGCGCACAATGTTGTACGCCTCCTCGACAGCGTCTCCTGCCTGGAGTGCCTTGGCCACCAGGCGCATCTTGTTGTTGGAGTACTCGTACAGATCCGTGAACGACTCGTCGTCGGAACCGTCCTCGCCAGGTGTGGCAGTCGGGGTTGGCTCAGCGAGCGGCTCAGCAGGCGTCGCAGGGTCTGGCGGTCAATATCACGTTAAAAACTACATCGTCTAAAACTCACCCTCCTCGTCGATGGGAGCCGCCTCGCCCAGGGACAGCGCAAACGGGTCCTCCCACGGCGCATGGTTGATGCGCGAGACGGCGCTGCTTAGCTCGTCGTTTGACGGAATCGCATCACGTTGCCGGTTCGTCTTTGCCCTTCCATCATGAACCACATGATCGATTCGCTCGAGGCGGTTGCGCATGCGGAACGGGCCTTCGCTCCCATCCATGCGCCAGATGACCTTTGCGTTCCGGTCGGCCCACACGCCGTTCTCGCTGCGCATCGCGGCCACCTTGTTGGGCCAGTCGACCTGCGAGAGGCGGTGCCAGTGTTCCTTCCGGTCGAGCGCCATCGCTGATTGCTGTTGTGAATCCTGTCGTCAGTTGCTGTTAAATACTCTCACACGCACTGTGGAGAGGATAATTAACCGCCACCCGGCATTGCGGTCCTGCTCAGCCTGGAGTATCGATTCGCCAGTGAGCGTGCGCCGCAACACAGGGCGTTCCATACTGAAGCGTGCGCGCTGCAGCTCGGTCGACGGGCGGCGTTTCAGCGATGCGGGGCTGATGGGAGAGCTGGCAAAGCGCGAGCCAAACGCGTTGGAGGTCGGCAGGGAGCGTGGGAGTGGCGACGCGGGAGAGATGGGAGTCAGGGCGCCGGGGTTGGACATGGACGCGCGGAGCTGTTCGACAAGGAGCTTCATCTGCAGAGTAAGCTGTGTAACAGAAGTCTATAGCTTACCTGAGTGATAATCGTCGGCGGGGCCTTGGACAAGTCTATCATAGCCGTCAGCCAGTTCACGGCCGCGGCGCGCTGGCTTTCTGCGCGGGACGACGCTGCGTCCGTCACGGACAGCGCTGCAAAGTCCACCAGATTCGGCAGCATCGTCTCGATGCGGCGGGCGGTGATGGCGCGGCGGAACGCTGAAGACTGACGGTACACCTCTGCGAGCTTGTTGAGCAGGTTTTCTAAACGGTCGTCGTCTGCCTGCTCTGCTGGGGCCGTGGCGGGCGAACTCTGCGACAGGGCCGAGGTCGGATCCCGCTCACATGCGACCTGAATAAGCACGTCGAGAGCCGTAAGTAGCGACGCGACCGCAGGGGGACACGAGAGAGACGCGCCGGCTGGACCGCTGGGACCAAATACGAGACGAAAGATGGTCTCCTGCACCGTGGCGGTCCATATCGGGGCCAGTGTCTTGGCGAGAAGGGCAAATCCGCCCTCACCCTCAAATGAGCGCTGGAAGGACTCGAGGCCAGATGTTGAGAGGCAGGTGGAGATGATGTCGAGACATGGCAGGGCAACGAACGGTGCCGGATTGCTCTGGAGGAACACCACCAACAGCCTGTGAAGCGACAGTGCCTTGTTTAGTTTTATCAGCCGCTTCGGCTGGCGCAGAACCTCGGCCACCATTTCTAGCACCATCGCTCCTGGCAGCTGGGAGGCGGTGGGCTCCGCCGATGTGATAATGGTCGATGAGCCGGCTTCGGTCAGGATTTCATGTTCTTCGGAAAACTCACTTTGACACAATGAAGATACAAGGAAGGCGAAAACTGGCTTTATAGCGTCCTCTGCGCTCCAGCGCGACAAAAGGAACAGACGCAACGCGTTCACAGCGAGGGGGAGTGCGTCTTCCTGGAACCAGTTCTGGCGGATGGCAAACAATAACTTCTTAACAGCATTGCTCTTCTGGAAAGTTCGCAGCATGTTGTAACGTTTGTGCTGGGACTTGGAGAGAAGCAGCTCAAAGTGCTCAAAGTACACGGTCGCGACGTCCAAGGGGGTATGTGCCCACAGCTCAAACTCGAGGCCAATGGCACGGTACGCGGCCGAGTTATGCACAGTCGCGGAGCTGACGTCAGGTTCCAACCAACTGAAGCACCTACTTAGACTCTTCTGAAGGGATACCGAGGATGGACAACAAGATCTTGGCGCAGGTGACGTCCACCATTGTGGGCATCTTGCGTCTGAGGATTGCAGCGAGCAAGTCGAATCCGTCTGATGTCAGCCGCGCCTACTCGTCTATTTCCTCACGTATACGCTCCATCTCCTCACTCGCGCTCCAGCTGCATTTTATCATATCGTGGAGGATGGTGAGCGTCGTGGCGAGCTGCTCTGTGTCTTGTGCGAGGTCGATGAGCTTGAGCACGACGATGCCGCCGCCAACGGACGAGACCGAGTCATCGAGGTCGTGCGTCGCGAACGGGAACACGGTTCCTACAAGGCGGGCACGGGCGTAGGAAAAGTCACGGGCACGCACCGCGTGCGGTACGGCTGCATTCAGGACGTGGTCTGTGTCGAGCATGTCCTTGGCGCAGAGGGAGAACATGATGTTCTCTTCTGGGATCGCGTGGCCGAGGCGCACGGCCCGGACAAGCGGCGAGTTGGCCGGCACGCTCTTCTGCTGTGTCGAGCGCGTCAGCTCGTGGAGGTGGAGATGAATTGCAGCCTCGCCGTCGTATGACAGGAACTTGTTCAGCGGCTCCTGGAAGTTTCCGTGATAGTGCGAGCCGAGGCAGTACATGAGCATGACAAGTTCTTCCGAGATGACCTCGTCGAGCAGCAGGGCACGGCCTAGAAGCCACTCATTTCGTCGGTGGTTCAGTCCATGCGCGCTCTCGGCGCTCTGCGCCCCGTCGACCTGCCACGGTCTCCCGACGCTTGCACGGATCGAAGGCGGCGGCGGCGCCCGCGGGTTGTGGGGATGCGTCCGGGTCTCGGCGCGATGAATCTCCATTTTCGGGACGGGGTATGCCAGGCGCACGGCGCTGACGCGTTTGCCATTGATAAAGACACGCGCTTCGCCGCCCCCTCCTGACGTGCTACGTCCTTTACGACACCCGACAGCAAAGTGGACCCATTCGCCGTGCGGGACGAGCGCCTCGATCGCACCGCATATAACCTCTTCAGGTGGCCCCTCCTGTCCTTCGACATAGGACGACAGCCCAATCTGGGAGTTTTCGAGAATGCGGATCTGGAGGAGAGGATGCGGCGAGTCCTTCTGCGAGAGCTGCAGGAGCGTGACATTATCATTCAGGTGCTTGATATGCACCCAGCACGCAAAGAGGAAGCCGCGGGTGGAGGACGGCCACGCATGGCACAAGTCGCCCATTTCGATACCACCCTCGACGTCATCCTTGCCACCACTGAAGACGAAGGTGTCGGGTGTACGTGACGGCATTAACCCGCGAATGAGATCGAGCACTTCGAGGTTGAGGCTCTCCTCGATCGTGGGCGCGGGAGGAAGGACAACCCTCAGGACCGACGTTTTGCGTTTCGACTGTTTTGACTGGGACACTTCTGACGCGCTATCTGTCGCCGGTGTCGGTGCCTCGGGGGTGCTGGCCGGAGTCTCTTCCGGCTTCCGTTCCGGGAGAACATTGCGCACCAGTGTGAACAACCGCCAAGTCTGCTCGGGCGTGACCCCACCCTTGAGAAGGTTGCGGAGTAGCTCGAGATACATCGCGCGCATGCCCTCCGTGGGTTCTAACCAGTCAGGGCGGGGCGGGACGTCGTCTGCTTCGGCATTCTGGTACCATTCGTCTCGCGGGGGGAAGGTCACTTCGATCGGGCGCGGGGGCTCCCACCCGTAGATGCGCGTGATGAGGAAATCTGGCAGGAAGGGCAGGTGAGTACGGATGAGGAAGAGGTCAGCAGTGCGTCGCGAAGCGACGACGAGGATCTGTAGCGTGATGCGGATAAGCTTGCTGTGAGTGACGTCCCCTTCCAGCTCTCCTGCCAGTAGGGTATCCGGCCAGAGGTCTTCCTCGCCCGCCCCACGCAGGCCCCAGAGATATGCCCATAGCAATGGAAGTCCAGACGCGCAGCGCAGCGTGATGTCGCTGAACTTGTTCTCCAGGGTCTTTGGATTCGCCGCCAGCTCCTCGAGATTCCCGCTGAAGAGCGACAGGAGCGCGTAGTTGTTTCCCAGCAGATGCGCAAGCAGCAGGCCGAGTACGCGCGTATCCGGCGCCGTACCACCCTCTTTCCGTTCCGACAGGGCCCGCAGCGGTTTTAGAAGCGACGCGTACCCGTACGATTCCTGCCGTCAGCCATTAACATTATGCACGACGCACGTTGAACATCCTCGCGCCGCGGCGGTCTTCCGTTGCCCAGCCCAACACTTCAAGACACAGGCGCTGCGCCTCATTGCGCTGCACCTCCTCGACCTGCCACTGCTCCTCGTCAACGTCTTCCGGCTGCGGCTTCCACCTCAGCGCGGCGAGGCAGTCCAGTAGGCGGTCAAACCCCCGGTGATGGCGGAACGCGTGCAGTGCTGGCGGCGTCGGGCGTACCGACAATATTTCGGAAAATGTCTGCGTGTCAGCTCTTGTTAGTATCGTTCGCTCACTTCAACAAGATACATCGTGCCAGTGACATCCTGAAGGCCATGGAGGAGGCCGAGGACCTGGATCGCGGTGGGGTCCGAGTCGTCTCCGTCGTCGTCATCGTCCTCTTCTGCGGCGTTGAGGTTGAGCGCCGCCAGGCCCGCCGCAGCGGAGAGAAGCGCGGGGTCCGCCGCTGCAGGTCCTGGGTTCACGAGCGAGCTGGAGCGCGAGCGGTTGACGTTAGAACCGGAACGCGAGCGTCCGCCGAACGCCGCTGCGATCGGAGATGCTGGCTGGGGCTCGCTGCTCACTGGCGAGCGGTCGGCGCCCGGCGAGTCTGGCGGGCGCGCGAGGTCCTTGAGTAGCCGAAGCATGGGTGGACCTGATCCTGGTCGTGGAATGAACTGGGAGCTGCGCCTACACGACACGAGTGTGCCGCCACGTCAGAGAGGGCGACTGCGAGAGGTGATGTTTAGGAGACGCGGAGTGTGGCGTGTGGAGAAAGGATCCAAATGGAGAGAATGGTGATGAGAAGGGGAGAGAGTGAAAGGCCGACTGGATAATTTCTCAGAGCGAGGGGCGACAGCCTCGACAGCAGGAGGGTGCAACACGTCGAGCTCGATGTTGAGCTCGGATGTCGGATGTCGATGTCGAGTGCGATGTCCAGATGGTGCAGATGGTCCAGCATGACGCAACAGCCACAGAGCCAGACAGGGCAATCAATCTCACAAACTCACAATCCAGGGGAAGAGGACCACAGCCATCCAGCCTGATACAGTGGTTTCCCACGGTGGACTGCTCCTGTGGAGGCTCAACCTCCCTCTGGGATCCTCGTCCGGGCCATCGGCAACGGCGACGACGGCCCAACCTCCAGCTAGCAGCTATTTTTCATGTTGATATTTGTTAATTCGTTGTGCATGTATGGTCACACAAGCACAACCAGAAGGTTCCCTTTACAGTACATACATCACATCATCATCTAGGCGTCCGTCTATAAACAATCAATTACACCGGCCTGTCCGGGAAGCTAGGGCAAGTCTAGAAGAGAGCAATAGCGCCGACAGCGACACCGACGACGGCGCTCGAGATGACATAGGTGTGCGCGCCCGAGTTGCTCTTGAAGGCGTCGCCGATGCCGCCGATAATGTCGCCGGCCTTTCCGGTGCCCTCGGCGAGGACGCTCTTGACGGTGGAGCCTGCGGGGGAGTTGACGAGCGACTCGAGCACAGAGTGGGCGTCGGACGCGACCTCCTTGACATTGTTGATGCCGTTGCTGACGACCGAGGCGGTGTCCCCGCGCAGGTTGTCTGCTGTCAGTATTTGTTTGCGTCTGGTGTTCTGCAGGACTCACCATCGTCACGGCGCACAGGAGCAGGGGTGACGCGGGCCTCGGGGGCGGCAAGCGCGACAGAGGCGACGGCGGCGACGGCGAGGATGGAGAGCTTCATTGTGGGGTTGTAGGGGTGTTGGTAGCGGGGTTCGAAGGGGTGTGAAAGTCGTTGGAAGTCGCTCGGGTTGAAGATGGGGATGAGTTCTGGTCGCCGTTTCTATTCTTATACCCTTCGCTCCCTCGCACACAAGAACACACGATGTATACGGGGAATAAGTAACAGCTGTGCCTCCGCACGCCTCCGTGCTGTGCCCCGCCCTCGCCCCCTTCCCTTGTGGACGCAGGGGCCAGGCCTCGCAGGCCACAACGCAGTGCCGGCTGCCCCGAAGGCATCGAAGGGGATCCGGAAAGAAGTCTGCGAAGCTGTGACTGGCCATGACTGGCTTTGGACAACAAGCTTCGCCAAGCCTGCGCGACGCCTGCAGTGCGCAGTGCATTGCATTGGGTGCGGTGCAGGCACAGCGATGGCCCTGCTTGGTGCTGTGGGCTGTGACAGTAGTAGTACGAGTGATGTTTCATGTTCCCCCTCGGGGTCACAGCGCGCAGCGTACAGCCTGCACCGCTCGAGCTAGGCGGCGCTAGGGCTCTGCGGGCCGGGCGGGATCGCCCTCCGAACAGCACAGACAGCACGGACACCCCGGGCAAAGCTGAGCACCAGAGAGGTGCTGCAGGCGCGCAGGCCAGCTGAGTGCTGAACGCCACATGCTGTGAAGCGCTGCGGTGCCCATACCAAGCAGTGGCTTCGATCCCCGATGATCTATCTATGCGATGCGCCATCCTTGAAATATTGATATATTGCCTTGACTACCTAGGCTTTTACATCTGGCCAGGCGGTAAATTATTCAGGTATACAGTACATTCCAGAGGCCAGAAATAGGAAAGAGGGTTAGGACCGATTGGGTCAAGACAGAATCCAGGATTCAGAACATACAGGGATCTGGATCGAGAGGGGGGGCGGAAGGATTGTGGGAAACGGGTACAGTACTGTACAAGCTGCAAGCAACAAGCATTGCCGCTGGCTGTGCTGGCAGTGTATAGTAAAAGGTGCGCCGAGTCGCAATATAACGCCCTTCTCCCCAACGAGACGTAGATCGATCTCTTGGCATTGCGCATTGTGCCGCAGCACCTGCAGATCAGTGCAAGAAGGAGTACAGATCGTACAGAATCATAGGATGTACAGGAATCACCTGAAGGAGCACCCCGAAACGGTGGTGCAGTCCTGTTCCTATGATTCCTACAATTCCGATCACCAGACACGTAGGTACCGCGCTTGCCTCTTCCAGTAACTCGCAGCCTGTGAGATGTGGGATCTGGCCACAAACATGTCTAGCTCGCCGGTACATGCTGCCCCGTCGCAGCTCTCGGGTCTGAGTATCTAGGGGAGAGGGTGCGGCGGGCGGAGAGTAAAGAGTGAAGAGCAGAGTGTTTTGGAGCTTGTCGGAGGTCGTCGACAGGCGCGATTGGTGTAACGCGCACACTTCTCACACTCCCCTCTTCACCGCTTCACGCTTCACACTACTCACGAACCTGTCCCTGTCATCTTCGATTGACCAGCAGCCAGAATGTACCGGGCCCAGAAGATGCTCACGCACCGCATCTTGCACCGCCTGCCTGGCCTGTCGTTCGGGTCTCGCGAGTAGTCGCATTCTGATTTTCGATCTCTTCCATTGCAGAACCGCCGGCCGAATTGCTTTGGCGGATAGTCCTAGGATGTCAAGTGGGAACGCGAGCGCGTCGGTGGGACATGTCACCTGACCGAAACTGAAGCCTGCAACAGCTATCCTGACATATCCTGGAGATAACCGCGCGTTGCGTGTATTTCTGTTTCTTGGCCTGACGTTTAGGAGTGGGCGGGTGGAGCGATAAAGACGCCGAGATGCGATAAGCTTCGCGCCTCGGCTTTTGGACGATGATCTGTTGATCGTCTGATCTTCTGCCGATGCAGCGACGCCACGCCTATCCGCTGCCGTTATTACTTCGCGAGATTGCGAGAGATCGCAGATCCTCATTGTAGTCTGGGTATCCCGTATATCGGTATATGACACCATCTTGGCCTCCCAGCCGGAAGTCTGGCCCTCCTAGACTCTGCATCGCATCTTCAGGATACAATGACTGATTAATAAATGTATGAATGAATCCTGCGCAGTAGATCAGCAGGCAAACTCTCACAGGCACTGCAGAACATGAACATTGCAATTGGGAATTAATAAGTCTCACACATCTACGAGCTGCGCTGCTAAGCATGCTGATGTGTGCCTGCCCTGCATGCACAGCAAACCCCTCACCCTCCAACTGCCACTCGTCACTTAACGTGGCTCATGAGCCGCCACGCACTGCATGAATGCCGCCACGGATGAGTCGGGGTGGTTGCCACGGTCCACGCTCTAACTCAAAACCGCGTCCCAGTTACACGAATCGGCGAGCTGGCCGAGATGTTGTTCAGCCAGGACTGTAGAGTGGCGAGACTGGCTCGCAGACAGATTACATAGAGAGTGGGGGGTGCAACAAAGGACATTAGATGACGCAGTGGCGGAGACGGCCGCCGTCTGCCCCAACCCATGGGCACCCGGGAAAACCCCGCAGTCCTGGAAATTGCCCACTTATACCCACATGGAGAGTCGGACAAAGACGCGAGCTCGCGAGACTGGAGACGAACAAGACCTCGCTTGGTTTAACATCAGCAGTAGTGGGGCATGCAGCACGCGAGCCCATCAGGTATTCAGTATTCAGTGCTCACCCCGCATCGGGGTATGGTGCCCCCCCCTAAAGCCTACCGCCATATGGCCCATGCATTCGAAGAGTGAAAAAGTGGCCCATATCTCATGGCTCACCATCGCCGACGCCGAGATGCACGCGGACACTGTGGATGAGGACGCGATCTGCAGCGACGTGCACGTGACAAATGCCCGTGGGGTCGGGGAATTGGCCGGGGTTCGGGAGATGAGGCAGATGAGCAAGATGAGCGAGTGGCCGAGGTGGATTGATGGATTGATGGACGGGATGTGGGGGGCCGGCCGGGGCAATGTCATGTCGCGTGTGGAGGGCCTCTTCCGATCTCTCGACCCTACTCAAGACTTTACCATCACTCACAACACCCCGCATCACATTCTATACCCCACCTCACCCCTCCTCCGTCTCCCCAACTCCGCCCGCAATGGAGCTGTACATCCCGCCGCCGACGCACTACCTCCCGCGCCTCGCCCCCCCGCGGCCGATGGTCCCGACCGTCCCTGTCGTGCCCCCGCCCGACCTGCCCGACACATTGGCCGCGCCGGAGGGGACGTACCACTTGGCGCCAAAGACATTCTTCCCCGAGGTCGAGGTTTCCGGGCCCTTGCCGTCCGAGGTCAGCCGGCCGGGGACGATGCCCATGGGTCCCGGGTCCGCGTTCATGGGCGCCGCGGGCTTCGGGATGACTGGGCCGTCGTTCACCCCCATGCCGACGCTCACCTCGCCGAACATCTTCGCCGTCTCCGCAGGCTCATCCCTCGTCAACGGCCAGTGGCAGCCGGGACACTCGCCCAAGATGACGTTTGCGGATGTGTGGTACCCCGCCCGAGTGCCCGGCAAGGAGAGCAGTTTTGGCACGCTTGTCCGCCTCGGCCTTGGGAAGAAGGCCGAGACGCCTGCGCCGCAGGCCCCCAACGCCGCGCCCAAGGACCTGCACGAGGAGGAGTATTCCGACACTGAGAGCGAGACGTCGTCGACGGACGTCCCGGCCCCGGCAGCCAAGCACAACCCCATCTCCCCCCACGGCGAATGTGGCCCATCAGCCGCAAAAGGCAAGGGAAAGAAGCAGGACAAGTCGCTGTCGAGCTCGCGCGGCGGCATCATCACACGTGTCAGCCCCAACCTCAATCTCGGGAGCATCATGGACGAGAAGGGCAAGAACGGCGGCGAGCGCGTTCGCTGGGCGTTCTGGAACATGGGAAGGCTGTTCTGCTGGGCAGAAGAAGGTGGTTCATCGGTATGTGTCTTTTGCTCGGGATCTGTGGTGCGCGGCCGGTCGGCCGATTCACCCGTAGTCATTGTCACCACCATGTGGGACCGTGCTGGGCGGTGCGCGGGTCTGTGCTGTCTGTGCGGGCCTTGCAGTGGTGCAAACCATGCATTGCCTTCTCAGGTCCTGGTTCGACTCCAAATCGAAATGTCGTCTTGCTGACTCCTAGGAAAATCTTGCGACTGTCGTGTTCCAGTCGCCGCCGACTGCGCACGCCATCTCGCAGCTCACTGTGGGCCCCGAGCGCCAGGACATTGTCGTCGGGCTCGAGACGGGCGATCTCATCTATCTCGACTTTATCAATGACCGGATGGAGCGCTTCAATGCCGGGGTGAGTCATGCGGGTCCGAGCACGCGTTTGGAGTCGACCAAGTGTCTCCATTTCATGACTCCAATTTTCTCCATTGGGAGTCACACTAACCCCTAGGGCAAGGTGATCAAGTCGGCCGTGACGGGTGTCTACTTCGACCCGCGGGGCGGCGACCGCTTCGTCGTGTCCTTTGCGGACAACACGATAGTGCAGGCACACTTGTATGGCGAGGACCCGTCGGACGCGGCCATGGCGATTATCGCGCCGCTGCCGCGCCCGTGGACGAGCCACTTTGACGCCGAGATGGCGCGCCTCGCCGAGGAGGACAAGGAGCGCGCAGCGGTCGAGGAAGCTAAGCAGGCCGAGAGCGGGCCGCCGTCGCCGACAAAGAACGAGCGCAACCGCAATCTCGACCGCCTGATCGAATGGGTCAACGACGAGTGGGCCGTCCCCGCCTCGGAGCGCGACAAGAAGGGCGAAAAGTACCCTTGGGCAGGCAGGAACCCGCTCGCCGTCGCGCGCCTCGGATGCGACACGGTCATCACCGCCATGGCGTACTCGCCCGACGGCCGCTGGCTCGCCATCACCACCAAGGACGGCCTGCTCCGCCTCGTCGACACGGAGGTCAACCGGTGAGCTAGCATCTCCATTATACGAGCTGACAGCAGGGTGACGGATGTGTTTGAGAGCTACTTTGGCTCGCTCAAGTGCGTCGCGTGGTCGCAGGACAGCCGCTTTGTGGCGGTCGGCGGCGAGGACGATCTCGTAACCATCTACTCTGCGCGGGAATCGCGCCTCGTCGCGCGTTGTCAGGGACACACGGGCTTCGTGACGGGTATCGCGTTTGACCCGACGATGCGCTCCGAGGGTCGCGGATACCGCTTTGGCTCGGTGGGCGAGGACGGCAAGCTGCTCCTGTGGGACTTTAGCGTCGCGGCGCTGCGCAAACCGCGTCACCACCACCTGTCCAACGCGTCGCACTACCGCATCGCCTCGAATGCCAGCCTTCCCCTCGCGGTCAGCGACGGCGCGACGTTCCATCCCGCGCCGCCAAAGTCCGAGGTCGCGATGCTCCAGCCTGTCCTTGCACGCGTCGTCGAGGGCAACCTCATGAGCGCGCTGTACATGGGCCCCAAGACGATCGCGACGGTCAGCCGCGCTGGGAGCATCAAGTTCTGGACTCGGCCGCCGAGGCAGCCGCGGAAGAAGCGCTCGAAGAAGGTCCCGAGCGAGTGAGGTGTGTGGATAGGGGGTTGAGCAGCGGTTGTCGAGGAGGTGGGAGAGAGTGTTGAGATGCGGGGATGTGGATGCTCGTTGTATAGATGTCTGTAGACTGCAGATGTCGCGTATATTGTCAACTGATGTCGCGGTATGGAGGCTGCAAATTCGGTTTGCATTGTTGCATTACCACTACTTCTTTGAAGCTATTGTACTGTCCAGCGACTGCTGGCGAAATATTGTCCGTCTCGCCTGCGATCCGCTTAGATCTCGCGGCTCTCGTCGACATTGACGATAAAGTTGATGAACCACCTGACCTGCTCGACGAACGTGTCCGCCTCCTGCCCCGTCAGTCCTTTCATCGCTTGCCTGGGAACTCACGATAAACTCGTCGACGGTGTGCACGTTGTTCAGCTTTGGCCCCAGCATGGTGATGTACGCGAAGCGGTAGATGTTGCGCGTCAGGTTCCAGTACCGCTTCGTGTCCGTGTTCTGCCGTCAGCTGTGGACTCTGCGATGCAGTGTCTACTCACGCCAGTGAACTGCGCAGGAGCGACGAACACCTCGCCGCCCTCGGCCTTGGCATCAGGGCGCGAGTCGTATACGCCGCGGATCGTGCCCGCAAAGACGCGCCACGCGGCCGAGTCGAGCGTGTATGGCGACACGGGCGCGGGGTTGAGCCTATTGTCAGAGTGACGCTGCTGTTGTGACTCACGTCGAGTTCCACGCCACGTCAATGACGAGCTTGCCCGCCTTGTAGCCCTTCCTGCCCTTGTGGCCCTTGTGGTCGCGCATGCCGAAGCCCATGCCCATGCCGCCGCCGTGGCAACCGCTGGCGCTGGTGTACGCATCAAGGTCTACGGCCTTGCCCCACGCCTCGACCTCAAGGCCGAGCTTGGCTGCCGTCGGGGCTACTGTCTTGACAATGCGCTTTTGCACCTCGTCGACCGACGATGACACCGAGATGCGATGGTTGACAATGGCGGTGACAACCTCGGGCTGCGCGTTAGAATTATTTCCACTGTACTTTTGATTTTGCTCGTCACTCACCAAGGCATTGACCTTGACGCCGCCGTTGATGATATCCACGGCCTGGGTCGTGGAGATCATCGCGTGTCCCATGCCAGGGGGCATGACGCCGTCCTTTGCGCTGCCCTCCTCCCACCACTTCTGGACCTTTTTGAGGGCGCCCTCGTCGAGTTTACCCTTGCCGATGCTGCGGGTGAGGCGGTTGACAGCCTTGCGGAGGGACGACGGCGCGTCGGGGGCGTGGTTCGCCGCGCACGCCGTGTATGCGATCAAAGGGGAGGCGGGGCTCAGTGACGCGGGGTACGGGTTGCGCTCGAGCGCCGCGATGAGCAGCGACGCCATGCCGATACCGGTGTGTGGGGCTGGGGTCAGGACTGTAAAGGCAAGAGGTATACCCACGGGGAATGGACGAGTGGCCACCGGGCGTCTCGACGCGCATTTCGACGTCGAGATAGCCCTTCTCGCCGACGGCGGGCATGGCGAAGAGCTGGCCATACACCTCGGTGAGGCCGCTGCCCTCGTCGACGAGGAGCGCCATCGAGTCAGCGCCGTACTTGTCCTCAAGCCAGGCCGAGAGGGCCGTCGCGCCGACCTTGCCGCCCGTCTCTTCATCGGTGCCGAGCGCAAGGATGACGGTACGTTTGGGGGTGGACTGCCCAGACTGGAGGAGGAGCTCGATCGCCGCCCTGTCCCGTCAGCTCGCGAATCCCGAATTCAATGCGGCACTCACATCGCGCCGATGAGGCCCGACTTGTCGTCCGTCGATCCGCGTCCCCAGATCCGCTTCCCGTCATACTCGCCACCGTACGGCTCGTGCGTCCAGAGATCGCGTGTCGAGCCAAGAACAGGAACGACGTCTGCGTGTGAGCTCCGAACCACCTTGCTGACCCACCCTGGTGCGCGGTCAGGAGGAGCGGCTTGAGGTCGGGGTCGCTGCCCTGCCACTCGAAGATGAGCGCGTGCGTCACGACCCGAGTACGCGTCAAATGCTTGTGCAGCAGGGGAAACGCCGATTCGAGGTCTGGGTATGAGTAAACATCGTACCGTGGTGGATTCAAGCCACCTACAGTCGGCAAACTTGTAGAACACGTCCCAGCGGGGATCCTCGCCCACGGGGCCCATGACGTCGAAGATCTCGGTCGGGACGCGCACCGCGTCCGCGAGCCAGTTGACGATGCGGTCCTTTTCGCCCGCGATGAGCCCGCTAGCATTGAAGGAAGGGAGGACGGGCTCGGCCTGCGCGCACTCTGCCGACGCCTGGACGCGAGCAGCCGTCGCGGGCGAGATCGTGTACTTCTGGACACCGGCCGGGAGGTGGATCACGCTCACGGCACCCAGAACGAGGAAACCGAGGAGGGCGAGGAGGACACGCGTTCGCGAACGCCCCGCACGGGCGGGCGCGTTGGTTGGGAGTTCGAGGTCGGGGCGGCCCATGGTCGATGACGCAATGGGCGAGAGAGTTATGTTTCGGTGCGAGGTCAACGGTTGCCAGGGTGTGTCTGTTCGACTGGATGTGATGAGAAGGTCGTGTCTCAGGCGACAGCGCGAGACTCGTCAGTGGGCAATGTGGTTTGCCTTGCTCTGTTGGTCGGCTACTTTAAGTTGCTTCGCCCACCCCCTCTGACAAGTTATAACGGGCACCTCGGACCGGTGATCGCCGATATCACCATGTGGGTGCGTTGCGATCTGTGTCTGTTGTGTCGTGAATAGCGGATAACGGATATCCGACGATTGTGGCACTCGATGAATCTAAGTGCTGGGACTACCGATGTCATTCCGACCTTGAACGACTCTGTATGTGTTGACGGAGGAGCAGTTGATGGCGCCCGGTCATTCTCTGCGGGGACAGACGAGAGAATGAATGGTGACCACAGTCTTTATATGCGCCGGGAGTCGTTGATAGATTTCCCTCTCTTATTCCCATATTTCAGTAAAAAAAAAAATCCATTTCTCCTCCCTTGTGTATCTGCGACTGACCATTGATCCTCGAAGCAGCCCGGTAGGGTCAGCATTCAGAAAGATAATGGCAAAGAAGGCCAAGAGGCAACGGATCACTTTGAAGATCAAAGATCAGAAACGTTCACATACGAACTGAAGTGATCGCGGCGTACCTGTTGACACCCCCATTGCTCATTTGTCGTCGCTCTGTGACGATGGATGCGCCTGTCACCCCTAGCTGGCGAAACAGTCATTTGCAGAGGTAAATATTATCATTTCAGCGTCATTTGGACGTTAAGATCTACATTGCGGCCAGAAGACTACCGACCACCAGTGACATGGATCCGTACAGGATAACCAGGATGGCAATGTCATAACATTTACCACAACGCACCCTCAAACGAACAGGGGCCCCAGGCCAACCACCCTCGAGTAATTCAACGACGACATTCCACACGCCGCAGACGAACTAACTCTCGACACTCAGCGGATCCTTCGCCTCCCTCTTCTCACTCGGTCACTCCGCGACGCCATGGTCTGCCGCCTTCCCCTCTCGGCTTCTGGCCACGTCGCCACAAGAAAAAGTGGACCCTCCGTGCTCGCTGTCACGGAGGCCAGGTCCCACTGGGAATCGAACCCAGATTACAAGAATCAGAATCTTATGTACTAACCGTTATACGATGGAACCAAGATGTCAACGCCGTTGGAATGATGGTGAGGACGATTGGAATGATGGCGATCTCGCCGATCGTTCATTCCAAATATCGCCAAAATCCGCCTTACGCAAGCCATCCACGGATGTCCGCTTCCATGTCGCTTCCATCTACATGTGCAGAGCTCCAAATAGGTTTCCGCTGGTCAGCAGCGCGTTCGCGACGGCCATCAGTTTCCGAGATGTTGGAAGAAACGAGTCGAGAGTTGAGATATCGGCGACCGAAACCGAGACCGGAAGCGGCGGTCACAATTGATATGACGTCATGGGCTCAAATCGTCGCCCGGTCATTCAACCGGAAGTCTGATTTCCGTTCCGGGTGCTGATTAAGATTGCAGCTATTGTCGGCTTTGTGCTGAATAGGAAACCGCATGAGATCGTATCGGTTCGGCGCCTGGCAACTGGCTCGAGTCGATTGCGCGCTTGCCCGCTTGCCCACCTGGAGATACGCCACTCCCCCCACAGATACGCGTTCCCGGCGTGGCGACCGACACAATAACGTGTGATGTTAGCTAAGGACACTTATCCGCGCGTATATAGAGATCATTGTTGTGGATTGACCATCCGCCATACAGTAATCGCCTCGTCCCCACCCACCCAGCATGGCAGCACCCACCAAGACCGCCGCCGAGCAGCAGGCGTACACCGCGTCGCTCGTGGAGGCGGAGGCGAAGGCCGCGGCGATGTTTGAGGAGATCGAGGGTCTGATCAAGCCGGGCATCACCGAGAAGGCCCTGTCGGACGCGATCCATCAGCTCGGCCTGGAGCGCCACGGTCTGCAGAGCCACTGGCACAAGCGCATCGTGCGCAGTGGTCCAAACACCCTAAAGCCGTTCGAGGACAACCCGCCCGACCGTGTCATCGGCGAGGACGACATTCTCATCGTCGACCTCGGCCCCGTGTTCGAGAAATGGGAGGCGGACTTTGGGCGCACGTACGTGCTCGGCAACGACCCGAAGAAGATTGCGATCCGCGACGCGCTCGAGCCGGCGTGGAAGATTGTGAAGCAGCGCTACGACGAGCGGCCGGATATGACTGGCGAGGAGCTGTTCAACATTGCTGTTGCCGAGGTCGAGAGCCGCGGGTTCGAGTGGGGCGCACCGATCGCGGGCCACATTGTCGGATCGTTCCCGCACGAGCGGATTCCCCAGGACAAGATCTCGCTCTACATTATCAAGGGGAACAACAACTCGATGGAGTGCGTCGGCAAGAACGGGTACAAGCGTCACTGGATTCTCGAGATCCACATCCGCGACTCGGCAAACAACATCCAGGGCTTTTACGAGCAGCTTCTCACCCTAAACTAGGAGATTAGGCGATGTACGATTTACGATAGGGTTGCTCGTGGGTTCTACGGGAGCGAAGGATCTTGTGCTTCTCGGACGGCCGCGGTCTCCGTTGTCTCAACTGACCTCGTGTGACCTACCCAGTCGTGTGCCGGACGTGTGAGACCTGTTGCCCTATCGGGCTTGCCGGCGCTTGTCCCATCCATCCACATATTGCGGATATCAAAGCTGCAACCCGGCGCTGCGAGCTCGTTAAACCGGGTGTCAGTTGCGATCCTAATTGATCACTGATAGCTGACGGCTGGGAAGCTGACAAACGGCGAGCCGCTGATCTCAAATGGCCATCGCGCGATATAAAATACGCGCAAGTCGCGCAACTCGTCCCCGCATGCTAGGATGCTCGGATGCTTCGCACCCGTGTTAGCGTGCGCAGCATGCACAGCAAAGCCGGCGCGGGGATCATGGGACGGACTGTCCACACGCTCCCCGTGACCTCATGTCTCTCGTATTTTATTCTACCCATCACGATCACCACCCAGCTCACACGAGCACTCGGTGTCAGATGCTATCGTAGTCGCAATCTCAGGCCTGAGACGGCTCGACTAGGGTCGCCCTGGAGGCCTGGAAGTCTCGACCGCAGAGGGTGCGAGCGCCAGCGCGCCACGGCTGGGCGTGATACGCGATACGGAACTCTCGGAGTTCGTCCACGGCAGGCCCACCAGGCCGCCAGGGAGAGAAGCTCATCAGTTGCGAGACTGCGATTCTCGCGATTCCGCGCATCCGAAGCTGGCCGTTCTTGGCACGGACCATGGTTCCATGGACCATAGAACCCGGTCTCCCGGTCTCCCGGGGCGAAGAAGCGCAGGCCGCAGACCCCAAAGCCACAGGGCCACAGGGCCGCAATGCCACAACACAGGTACACAGGGTGACTGCCTATTCCGACGGCCGACATGTTCCTTAGCACGAGGATCCGCAGTTTCGGGCGGGATTGTATCAACGATTCTGAGCCGGATGAGTCGATGAGTGATTTTGCGCATACGCGGTGCTGTGCTGTTAGAGCGACGCGCGACGATAAGAGCCCCGCCATGACCATCGGACGGAACCCGTTCCTCGACTGCTGCCAGCACGGAAAGCGAGACGAGGTCGGGAAGCAGAGCACCCGAAGCGTGGCCTGTGGGGGTTTTCGCTGTTTTGGCGAGATGAGTGACTGGACCAAAAACTACACTATAATGATCATCCCCTGATCTCCGGAATACTGATCGCCTGACTCCTGGCCTCCTGGCCTCCTGGCCTCCTGGCATCCTGATCGGCTGGTCTCTAGTTTTCTTGAGATACCAGTGGAACGCTGGAACCCCGTTTCATCTGGAATCTACGCCTTTGTCAGTGCTGATCGGCAGCCCACCCCGAGCGGTGACTAACCGTGAAGCTCGTCGTCATTCTGCGCGTACAGCTCGTTGGAGTATTTGCGGATCTGGGGCGATGGTCGGGCTCAATAGCGCTGTCGTGAATGTTTGCTTGCAGTGTTCTCTTTCCACTTCAGCTGCGACGACCTCCATCGATCGAGGAACGCAGAGGAATCGCATGAGCGCCGACTGGAAACTGAGAGCGCATGAAAGTGCTTGGCAGAGCAGATCTATGATTCTGTCTTGCCGCGGCCTCGAGGTGCCAGGCTAGTCCCAACTTGAGACGCGAGACAATCAGCGCCTATCCCTTGGCGGCACTAGTCACTAGTTTCGATCTCCATATCCGCAGCACTTGTCAACTCTGCCTGGCAAACTCGTTGAGCCCGCCCGACAGATCACTCCGGTACATGCAGACGATGGGACCGACTATACCGCGCAGGAATGCCGGAATTGCTGGTGGTCCTGTCCGACGGACTCACATTAGTGCATCGTCCAGTACTCCAGTGCGCCAGTGCTCCAGTGCCTTCACAGCCAGACAAATGGATATCGCCTGCTCCTTGTCCGAATAGCTTGCCGCATTCCGGCCCCCTGCTGCCCCGCGCCGTCTTCCTTTGCTGACCACGGGCCATGGGATGGTCTCGCAGCTGGAATGCCGCACACCGCCTTTACTAGTGCGTGCACGAGACGCGATCATCGTTCTTAGACGCGTTTTTCGAGAAGCAGGCGAGTCTTGGCAATATGACAAGGCGAGAGAGGGAAGGAATACAAAGTCCAGACCACCAGGCCACCCGTCGAGGTGAGTCAACCGTCTGGTCTCATAGAGCGGCTGTCAGCGTTCTCAGCTTCTCAGAAAGATATATAAGAACTCCCTCTGGTCGTCACTTTATCACCAATCCCTCGTCTTTCTTCATCACCCAGTCCCTCGCTTTACGACCACATTTACCGCTTCCATCTCTACCGCTTCCACCTCTACCGCTTCCACCTCTACCGCTTCCACCTCTACCGCTTCCACCTCTACCGCTTCCATCTCTATACCTCACACCCCTCACTCATCATGAAGTTCTTCCCCATCGCCATCGCTACCCTCGCCGTCGGCGCGTACGCCACCAAGATGGTCTACATCCCCGAGGCCGACAAGTCGTGCGCCGCCAACTCCCAGTCCGACAAGGACTGTGTTGCGGGCGAGGTTGAGGGTGCCGTCAATGTGAGTTTGCCCTCGAGTCCATTTCGACTCCTTCCCCCTTCTCTCCCCGTTCCCTCATCCCTCACCCCTCCTTACCCGACTTCCCCTTTTCCCGCTTAGCATTATTCTCCTTCCCCCTATTTGACCTCTATCACTTCATTGCCTTCCATCCTTTGATCTTTTTCCCTCCTCGTCGGCGCCCGCTAACCCCAGCTCAACACGTACACCGACGACGTCGTCACGGGCGGCAAGCGCGACCTCGCTCCCCGCGGCTGGACGTGCTGGTGGGGCGGCGACATTGCCTGCCAGGCTAAGTGCTACGCCATCTGGGGTAGGCCCTGCGGCGGCCGCTGCGAGGACGGCACCTGCTACTGCTCGGCCCACTGTTGAGCACCTTCCTCCCTCACTATTGGTACCAAGCGACACCCTCCTTCCGATTGAGTAGTACCTTAGTGGCCGTTTCTAGTCCCGGATGTATATACATGACCTGATACTGTGTCTACCTGGGGCAATCAGTTGCAGTTGTAGTAGGACGGTTCGCAATGGAGAGACGCGGCAGCATTGTGGCACCTGTCGCCCGGTCTCGACGAGTCAGTTTAATTTGAGCCGCAATAAAGTCAGTGTGCGTGGCACTTGGCTTTTCATTGGCATTGACAGCGATGATCAACGAAGCATCGTCCCCTTGACGATCGGCGGCCCATTGATGGCTGAGGAGTTCAAGCAACTTTTCATCGCCTGTCATACCTCAGCCTGAGTCCTTCTTCCAGCCTCGAGCTTGAACAGTGATTCTTACCTGATCATCCGTCCTTCGTGGACGGTGATCGTTTGAATCACTTTTATAACACCCTCCACTCGTCCTCGAATGATTTGAACAAACCCAAAAGGTCAGTCACATCCACTAATCAACCCACAACAACAAGTCCAGACCAACACAGTGAAAAGTAAAGTGACCTACACCAGCCCTAAGTTGTGCCTGGCTCTCGTATCGGGGTATCGGCGGGTCTGATCGGGCGTAGGCGCTGTTGGCGCTGGAGCTGCGCACCCGCCGCCATAGGATCCATTCAGGATGGACGTAGATTACAGCGCGATTGAGGATCGACGGCTCGATACGGAGACCTCGGCTTGACCCTGCTCAGCCAAAGGGTAGGTTTCCCTGTTCGAGAAATAGCAGAGTGGGGAAGATTTTGGCTGAAAACTGCTGTCCGTGCTCTGCTTTTTGCTCGACTGTTGCCTCGAAGCTGCTCTTGTGAGTCGTGCCTTTGTGGTGAATGACAGACGCTGACTCTAGTTAGTCCAGTTTAAACTGAGGCTGAGAAGGGACCGGGGTGTCGCTTCATGGCCTTACACGTCCGGATCTCTATTGTGCTGCTTATCCTGCCAACGGCTGAGTTTCCTTTGTCCCGACAGTGCTGACCATTGGACTAACATGCGGCCAAGGGCCACTGCGCCCTGGGCCTGGCTTCTTGGGGCCTGATCGAGTCGGACAGAGGACGTCAAGCTTGGCGACATGCACTGCTCGCCGGCTGTTTCATACTTGTCGGCGACTCGAGCTCCTTCACGACGCTCAACGCTCGCTTCCCCATTGTCTTCCCACGTCTTGCGAGACTATTCAGCCCCGGACGCGCCTATTGTCCGAAGGCGGCCAGTGCAGACGGCGCCACGGAAAAGCGGCATTTTAATGTTGACCCACGTCTGCTGGTTGGGACATGGAGTCACGCCAGAAAACAGCACAACCAAACACTCACTTGACGTTAGGGGACGCGACATCCGTGTATCATGCCTCACGTCCGTCCAGACGTGATGAGCAACTGACATGACACGTGTAGCGCACCTTATACCGGCCCTGCACGCTATGGCGCCTCCGGATCATGGCCAACATCAGCTGGCCCCTTGCCATCATATCACTGGCGTCAGAGTGTGACGAGTCAGAGCGCTAGTGTCAGAGGAGCAGAACATCTGAAGCCAGTCGTGGCGAGTTGTGCGACGAACGAAACGCATTACCAAGGTACAAAGGTGGCGTCTCACGTTGTGGCGTCGCGTTTCGTCTCCGAGCAGAGGGTCCGGCTCGTCTCGTCGGAAGCGTTCGCCAATTGCTGACTGCCTGTCTGCTGTCCCTACAGCTCCCTGTCCGGAACATCCCTGTGATCCGGTGTGATCCCGGTCACCACCAGTGCCATTTGCTCGGCCCGATGTCCGCTTATCTACGAAGGACCGTGCGTGGACGGAACAAAGAAATGTGCGTCAATTTCATGGTGAGTGGAGACAACGTTAGAACACGACACTGTGACAACTGCTGCGAATGGACGTTGACGGGCGGAGACTGGTGCCACACCGAAGTCACCCGACACGCGACTGTGATGGCGGTCTGCGACAACCGAGGGGGGCCCGCGCGTCTTCTGTCCTCGATAGTTATTCGCATTACGAGGCACTGCCATGCCAGCTGTCGTTGATAGACGTGCCCCAGTCTTTGGTCCTTGTTCATTCCCCGCATCCCAGCGCAGGGTCGTTGGAAAAGGGAAGGGGTGTAACCATAACGATACTCGCTCCGCAGCAATGCCAGCAAACAATCTCAACGGCAATGCTGCTGAACTCGTTGATCTCGAATGGTGCTGATACCAAGCTCCTCGTCTCCTTGGATGGGAAACTGCTCACGTTGGGGGGCTGGATTTCAAGGCAGCATGGGCAGGGGGAACTATTGTTCGCTGCTGTCAAGACGAACAGGCCATCTCCGAGGAACGCACATCATGAGAATAAGAAAGTCGTTCAAGACCGGGGAATCTACTCCACATGGAATGGGAAAACAGAAGCACCACAGCGCCCCACAATCCCCGCCGGGCACCCCGTGTACCCCCGTGTACCCCCGCAACATGAGTCTCGGCGTTAGCATTCTAGCTTGGCGGAGAGTGCGTCGCGCGACCATTTCACTGGCCCAGGTCGTGTCTCGAGTCTGAAGTCTCGAGTCTCAGGTGTCTCGCACACGTCTCGGCACGATGCTCGGTAACATACGCCACGCCCGGGCCCCATGCCCTCCTAACTCCCCCATTCCTGAGCGGCCTGTTCGCGTCCTAGCTCGGCTTCCTCTCCCAATCTGCATGCCTCCTTTCCTAAGCGTTCTGCACGAACAAGACGCAAGCAAGCTATTAGTCGTCAGTAGTTCTTATCTGGGGATATCCGGGGCGCCGGATGGCACAGATACAGCCATCACGAATGGGACCACGCCAGTTTGGTCAGTGGGACCCGTCGTATGGAGACAATGAGAAATGAACGCAACTGTTCGTGGCGGAGTGGAACCGCAGGGCCAAGAAAAAGGAAATCCGTTCCGGCAACGGCCCGCGCGGGGAATGTGGTACACAACTCGTAACTCGTGAGCTCGTGAGCTTGCGGTATCAGTTTGGGGCAGACTGACATGGCGCGAGAGTAGGACACAGAGTCCACAAAGTCGGTTCCATGTCGGTGTCAGCCTCGCAACTCGTATCTACGTGACCGAGTGAGCTCCGATAGCGACCGGCACGGTGTGGGCAGCCCACCGCCCGCTGGAATAGCTCCCGTGGCGCCGTGGCGGCAGAAATTGCAGGAACTGCAGGCAGACAGTCGGCTAAGAACCGCGTTTTTGCTGGCTGCAGACAGTTGCGCGCTCCGACCGGCGCATGGCGCTCGTCTTGTGTGTGATCTGTGATCCAGAGATCCCTTGATCCTGTGATCTGCTGTTCCGTGGTCGAAGGGGGGCAATTGGCGTCCCCTGCCGAGAGCATTGAAGAAGGCGCCAAGGCCAAGTTGGCGCCGCCGGCGCCACGACCACGGGCACCGCGCCTCCTGACCAGCTTCCAGCTTCAGCTCCAGCTCCGAACTTGGGGGGGTGTGCAGATCAAAGCCAGAAAATGTCTGTCGGCTTCCAGGGTCGCGCTGGCCGTACGCTGACGCCACGCACAGCGCCCAGCTGCCCACCCACTGTGAGCTGTGGGCATGTGGGGCCGTGCTCTGCCCTGCGACGGCGAAAGAGAAACAAAAAAATTATGTAGAATTCAGTTCTTTTACAGCGGTCAGTATTTCAGATGGTCAGAACTCCGCCACAGGGATACGGTGATGAGTGCACAGACGGCTGGCTTGGACGATGGATTTCTAGTACTGCAGTTGGAGTTGGAGTGGTCAATCTGTCTGGAGCTTATCCTCACCTATGACGCTCTTGCGCGGCGACTTGTTTATCCCATGACCTGATAGCTATTGACAGGAGTGGAGCAGTGGCAGAGTGGAGCGCTGCACAGGTGACCAGACAGGCGATCTGAGAAGGCAAGCCAGGGATCCACAAAGTGGACTTGACCGCCCAGGTCGTCGCCCCGTTCACCATGCACGTGACGAGGAAAGCGGCCAGGGCAGCTGCGCTTCCTCGAGTGACTGGCGGCCAGTGACGAGGGGGCGGTAGGTGGTGGACGACTGATCGTGACTTTTCGCCAATGCAAAGGTACCCGAGTGGGGTTGGGATCTCCGTGCTCCGAGGAGTATCCGAGGAGCCCCAACGCTCGATAGTGGGGTGAACCTCCAAGTCACCTGTTGTTGAGCGATCTGGAGTTGGGAGTCGGTGTCCGCTGAGCGCACAGCGTGCAGTACATCGCCATCGGAACTGAGACGGCGAGGTTCCGCAAGATCCCTCACTCCAAACGACGTCGCTTGGGTTGGAGACGGTATCTAACGGTCACCGTTTACCGATGCGATAGCCGGCGTACCTCGTCTCGGTACTGTCCTTCATCTCGTGTGCACAGTGCTTCATCAATATTAGTGCGTGCATACAGCTGGCAACGCGTTCAGCGTGGCAGATGCTTGCTGCCGCGAGCTACCTACAGCATGACGATCATTGTGCATTGCCCAGCTGGGCTGTGCTTCCACTTCAGGCCATGGCAAGCCGCATGTTCCGTGTTCCATATCAAACCCTCAATATGCACCTCGGTGTCCAAGCTCGCAAACCTTGCAAGTGCCGTCCCGCTACATCCAATCACTGCCGGCATTGCCGTCAAACCGCGTCCGAGATTCGTGTTCCAGCCATCGCTGCCGCTCGATAGTGATGGCTGGGATCCACACTCCGTAATCAAGAATCCATAATCCATATCCATGATCCATATCCCTGATGTCCTATTGGCGTCCACAACGAATGAAGCCAGTCCTACAACGAATGCAGTGATCAGTAGTGATCGCAGGGACATGCATCTCCGACTCGGCCACTGATCCCCCAACACGCCTCCTGGCATGCCGCCACAAACCGCCTTGGCGCAGCTTCGCTTGCCTCCCTGGCATGCCATGCCCTGAGCGGTGACAACCGCCAACCTCGAAATGGGGATTTTCGAATGTCCGGTCGGGGATCAAGCTGAGGGAGGGTCTATGTATGGATGCATATCGCACACAAGCCGGAATGCGCGCACCCTGGTTGGCCTGGCCATCTTCCAGGCAGGCATTAGCGAGCAGAAGTGGGCAGCGTGTGTATCCAGCGCCCCGCGAGTCAGTATCAGCAGAAAAGCACGTAGTTGACCGATGGCGGAACTCTCCGACCTGCTGGCCAAACACCATAACCTGCAACATGGGCAACTGGGGCAGCTGGAAACACCGCTGGGGAACATTCCGTGGCGATCAGGAGCGAAGCGAGCGCGCGAGCGGGAATGGGACTTGGCTCTTGGCGCCCGGGGCCAGGCGGGCCACCAGCCCTGCCGTACCTGTGCCAAGATGGGGGACCCGGCGGGCCTGTAGGGCCAGCAGGGCTGGGCAACGCGAGCGACAGTGCCTCGCGAGGCAATGGGGCTGGCCTGGGTTCTAACCGCTGGAGAGGCAGGCGTAGGTTCGTTTTCATGGGCCGCTGGCAGCGGTGGGTCGTTAAGCGCGTGTTGCTTGAATGAATACGCGAAACGCGCCCACCGGCGACGCAGCTTGGCTGGGGTCTGGAGTCCCGGTCGTGGTGTGGGGTACAGGTACGAACCCTTGCCAAGAGCGGGTGACTGCAGCTGGGTTCAGTCGCGGCGACTGGACACTGGGGGAGCAGGCGAGATACGCTGCGCGGGAATCTGTAACAGGTGGGCAAGGCGTCAGGTGATGGTCGTGTGAGAGCATGGGAGCTGGCATCTCGTGATACTCGTGACGCGCGTAGCGAGGTATTCTGTATCAGTTGGCGGCACACGACAAGGGGCACCCTGCGACAGGCGTGGTACTGTGCGCGCTTCTGCTTGGGCTCACCAAGAGTGCTAGCGCCAACAGCTCAAGCTTCAGAATTCAACCTCACACCCATTTTGTCGATCCTCCCGCCCAAGATCGGCGGGTGACAGGGGAGAGGACGAGGCACGCCGCCGCTAGCAACACCCGCCAGCCGCGTTGGGATACCGTGCACGCTGCGCTATTGAGCGGTTATCGCGCTATCGCACAATAGCGCGCTATCTCCTACGCATCATTTCGCGTTGAGCTTGCGCAACTCGCGTTGACAGGACCGCCAAGCTGTTGCTTTGATGGTATGTTGTTCGGAGAAGCGTAAGTCTGTTAGTCTGGGCGACGCGAGTCTCGAAGTCTCGGCGCGCTAGGCGACGCGGGCCGCGCCAGGTCCGTATCGGAGCTGGACCCGCATCGGAGCAGAGTCCCTGTCAGGATGGTGGTGTACTGTACTGGACTGGCGAGTCAGGACGCCCGTGCGAGATTAGCTTGCGAAACAGATACCTCCGATGGGAATTGAAGGTCGGGAATGTGGGATACAGGGTGTGCAAGTGATGGGGTTGGACCAGATCGTTATCGCGCCTTTCGAGTGGCGCCAAGTCGCGTCGAGCCTCGAGCTTGGAGGAATGGGGACAGCTGCCACAAACAAATCCTGCTGCCTGCCAACTGCAATTCGCCACCCAACTGGCCGGGCCTGCTGCCAAGTCGCCAAGGAGCGCAGTGGCGCCCGCGGCGTGGATAGCGAGCGTCGGAGATGAGAGATCCCAAGCCGCCCCCCCGAAAGAACCGCGAGTGATCAATGATCGGCTTGATTGCAATTAACTCGATTAACCACAACGATGGGCAGTGGGACACTTGGAATGCGAAGCAATGAGGGGGAACACGATGCAAAGAGGAGAATTCATGTACCTTGCTCTATCTTCCATTGTTCACTGCACGTGTGGTCTGCACCGTGTGAAGGCGATACCGTGTGAAGTCGGTGCCTCTATCGGAGACCGGTCACCGGCGATGCCACAGTCCTTGCGTCCATCGAGGCCGAGGCAATTGCCCATCATGTAACTCCCCTGTCCTTTGGCTACTGCTTAATCCCTCTAATCGCCGATCCCGATCTGCGATAACCACATTACGGGGGACTGATCTGCAGCCGATAGGTCCCTTTCGTTGCGGATCGCGACTGGCGGGATCCACCACCCACGACAAGGAACATGCCAATCAATCTGTCACGGACAAACGTGTAGCAGCGACCGCCATAATTGGCTCACCATGCTAATCAGAAAATCCGGTGGAGGTGCACCGTGACAGAGCGCCGCCTTTCGGAGCGTCGGAGCGTCTAGGAGTTAGCAGCACACCATCGCGCCTCGGATTGAGGATAGTGTATCGCGATTAGAACCAAACCGCCACTGTGGATCTGTGGTGCTGATCGTTTAGGTTTAGGCATGGTCTTATCGCGCCACACTACTGGCCACTACCCCCGCTGGCTCCGAGCCCGCCCGCCGGTGCAGCTCACTCCATTCTCGTAAGCACCCAGCCCTAGCAGCCCTGTAACACGCCATATCGGTGCCTGGTGCGCCGGGGTCGGCGCTCCGGCGCTCCGGCCAGAATGTCTCGCTCCTTCAGGGCCCGCTCGGCCGAGTCGCAAAACTTCAAGCCTCGAGGCCCGAAAGTGCGATGACGCAGGCCGCGTTGCATGGCGGACCCCGGACACCGACTTCGGCGGCTCTCCACGGCACTGTGCCTCGGGCACACATGGTGATGGTGGTGCACACTCGAACTCGGCCCCCTGTTTGGACTGCTCAGTGTCACATGTGCATTGGCATCGTGCTCATGCCCGACTGGCAGACAGACTGGACCCCGTCGCCACCGCGATGTAGTCAGCGTTCGCAGCCCGAGAACACAGGTGCGCAGACGGCCCCCGTGTCGTGTGCCGCTGCACTTGGAAACCCTCGGCTGCAGAGGCGTTCAGAGGGACTAAGAAGCTATGTTTGGACTGATGGGCATGTGGCGGGTGCGCTATCGCATGTCGTGTGCACTACTGTGGCGACGGATGCAAGTTAGGCCAACCCCTGTCTCCTCCCCTGGTCCCTGCAATGCCGACAGCGCAATTGCACGCAGTCGCGCGGCCGCGGAACAGGCCTGCAGCGCTGTAAGACGCCGATATGCCGATCACACAACCCAACGGGGAGTCACCACCAGCCACTTCCGACCGACGGCGGTGCTCGCTGTTTATCGCAGTCCGAACTGATAGGGATGATAGGATTCGTCTTGGATGTATCGAGACCCTGTTTTGAGAGACTCGACCTCGACGGTCGTGGGTCCGCGGACACCGCAGCCACGATGGTTGCTTCCACACACTACTGGACTACTTGAGGCCGCCCAGTTCCGCGCTTCCCCGTTCCAGCCACCGAATCCCAGAAAGCCAGACACAGGAACCAGACTTCCGGCCGCGGGACCTGATGACGACATGCGTGTCCCGGTCGCCACGGTACCACAGTAGATATCACTACTCACACGCCCACGGCGGCCGCAGCACCTGTTGCCATGTACACCATACGATAATCGCCACAGAATCGGCAACTTGACCGCTGTTGCTCGCAGATGCACCAGCTGCCTCCGAACTTCTGAGGGGCGAAGTTGCTCGCTGATACGAATCCTCACCTGTGCCCTGTGGAGCAACTTCGGAGACGCCCGTTCGGATTCCTCAGCATGCATACCTCGTGCGGTGCTGCGCACGCCGCCCGGAGCGGACTTCGTCGCCACCGCGCGGACTGGGCGCATGGGGTCTCGGGCATGTGGACGTTGATCGGCGGCTCAAGTGCGCTAGTGGGCGCCGTGCTCGGCACAGTTGGCCATATGGTGCAATCAAGCAAGATCAGTCCTCCAATATGTCCGGCCTGGAATTATGAAATGCAGGTCAAGCCACACTTTGCTGGTCAGGATCGGCATCGGCTGGGTCGGCTGTCGGTACGAGGCCGCAGAGCCCACTACTACTCTTGCTGCGAGTCACAGCTCCTAACCGCGATCTCGCTCCCTGTTCCTGCCCGTGATCACGGGTCTCCGCCGCGGGTTTTGGCGACCCTGAATGCGAGGAGAAGAGTTAGAGAGGGGAGACGGTGGTCACCGTTTTGGGTTCTCGATATCACCCGTAGGTTGTGAACGATTGGCCCAGCGGCCAGCAAGTAGGAGGCACAGAGTTGCATGACCGCACAGGAACCGTTTCTGGGTCACGATGCGTAGGCCGCGGCCAACAGCGCCCTCTGAAGCTCTGCAGGTCCTCGTTGTTTGTAACTGTATGGAATGCTTAGGTCGCCTTGCTGAATGCTGAAATGGACGGCAACCACAATGCTCAGTTTGAAGGCACGAAGGCACACCCCATGGCACTGACAAGCGACACCCCCCACTTGTCGATCTTTGGTGGACTGGACATACCGCGCCTCAGTTATCTGCGCTTCCGAGAATTCTGTGGCATCTCGGAATACATAGTGGGGGACTCCCCGCCCGCGGCGAGAGGGTGCGAATTTGAGGAAACCAGGAATTCCCGTAATCACGCCTCTTGGACCCAGGCGGTCGACGTGAAAGCGCCGGGGGCCAGGCTGTTTAGAAATAGAGGCGAGGACATCCGCACAAGCGCGCGCTCAAAATGCGCGGCCTGGTGGAACACATCTAGGGCGTGAGGCAGCGCAGAACGCAAGAGCAAGAGCAAGGACTGCGTTGCTTCGGCGCTGGGCCCTATGGCCCACAACGTACCCGATTTTCAGCCACCGTGAACTTGGAAAAGCCATCCCGGATGCTGAAAGGCAAGAAAAAAAGAAAAAAAAAAAAAACATCAGCTGGATCAGCAGGTGTGGGAACTATGGAAGTAACCGCCAGTGCCCACTGTTGCCCGTTTGCTGGTTATGGAAACATGGGCGGACGACTGGACGCGCTTGGCCCTTAGCACCGTCCTGGCCCTCACAATTGCTCTCTCCTCTCTGGGTAATGGTCGTGTTTGTGTGCTATTCTATCCCCTTCCCGTTGCCTGCGTTGAGGCGCGCGCCGTTATCCAAACACTGCACCTCAATTGGCTGGGATAGAGGAAACGAGGGGTTGAGAGGGTGCGGAGCGCCTGAACTCGCTTGAATTCTGAATCGTCTCTGGATCTCTGGGGCTATTTTGTTGCTCTCCGCTCCCCGATATCGCTCTCGCGCCCTCGTTGTTCTCCTGCACGCCATTCTGATGCACACAAACACTTCTCAGCCGTGATCCGTGATCCGTGGCCCGTGGTCCGTTTTCGGCCTTTCCTATTCCTGCTCCCCCTTCCTCCCCTCTCCTCCCCCGCCACCCTGGGACACCCTGGGCCCTTGCCCCTCCAGCCCTTGCATCGTTTGAAAAATTCGATTTGCGCTCCGTACCTGAAATTCAGGAACCAGAGATGAAGAGATTCCGCGACGATTGAGAGACAGCGTAAGAGGGATGCAGATCAAACGAACTAGCAGAGGCGAAAAAAAAAGAAGATACTACAGTAATGGAAACCCCAATAGTAATGAGGGCAGACAGACCACTGCCGAGAAACTACACCACGCAGGAAAAAAAAAGCCAAGCAAACCCCACGCTGTACAGTGCTTCCAGAACACATTGGCCGGATTGCAGAGCATCGGTGTCTTTGGCAAGGCCAAGACTGTCCAACATCTGAGAGGGCATGCACCAGAGAAGATGATTATGAGCGATTAGGTGCCCGAAGACAATCAGCAAACAATCATGACGGCATCGTTCCTTCTATGATTCCTCGCCCGCCCCGCGACCGCTTCGTCCGCGGCCACTCCCGGAGTCAGACCAGAAGAACCGCACCAGATCACAGTTTCTTGCACTTGTGCGCTGTCCGTGCCTTGATGGTACGCACCATCCGTCAGAGGATCAGCGGTTCAAAGTTTGTCCACGGCACTTCGGCCGGGAGGAGTACGGCAGGATGGTGTCGTCAGCCTACCCCATCATAGATCAAGGTCGCCCCCTCTGTCCTCTGCTATTCTGCGCGTGTCAGGGCCCACAGTCGGTGTCACTCACCTCCCCTCCGGCACTTGCTCCACCCCTCCCCCGCCAGCCTCCTCCCCCATTCCGCCCGCCTTCTGATAACCCTCCCCTTGCTTCCCTTCTGATGCCCTCACATGGACATATGGGCATCACACAGTTGGGTCATGCGGATGCTGCGAGATTGCACACGCGGGCGGCAGGCCACCAGAAAGACCTAGGGGAGGAAGTGTGGAGGCCTCTTCCGTCCCTGGATCGCCTGCACAACGCCCAGCTCGTCAGCCAAACTGGCACTCTAACTCTCTGCTCTGGGAGGCCAGCTGCCGTCTCGCTCCACTCGGTACTCGCTCCTCTCGGATGCGCGGATGCCATGCATGTAAGCGGACTAGACACAAACAGAGTTATCGCCCCTACCGCCGCCGCCCGTCCGTTCGCCTCCGTCCGAAGCTGTCAATGGTGTGTACCCTGGTGTGCACCTCACTCGGACGATGTCCGTCGTCATCTCCGTACGCCCGCGGACCAGGTAGTGCAGACGGTAGAATGCATGCAATTTTACTCATCGTGTTGGCCCGTTTGGCCGGTGTTGATAGCTGTCAGTGCATTGGGACTTGCTTTTTAAGAGTGTGACATCTGGCTCGACAAACATTTCTCTTCTCTCACCAACTTTTTCGCAAGCCACCACTTGTTTCCTTCCTCCCCCCCCTCTTCTCTCCCACCTCTCTCTCCCCCCGCCCCCATTCTCCACCCCGACAACCACACTTATTACTCTACTCTCGCCTCCGCCCACCCCGACTTATTTTACTACACCCCCCACCCAACCAACATAACAAACCCGCTATAGTCCGTGGAACACACAGCACGAGCAAATTTTTTAGTACTCTATTACTATTTTTCATTAATTGCCCTCGTGGTGATTTTTTCTATTCCTCTTTTCAATCCCGAGGTCAAAGCTCGCCCTAGCAAAGCTTTGTTGACGTAGACGGCCCACACAGACGCCTCTACCTCTGCCCTTTTGCCCCCTCCCTTCGGCCCTCGGTCTCTTCGCCCCTGGCCCCCTTTCCTCCCTCCCCCCACCCAACCAACCAACCAACCTTTTCACTCCCCCTTTACCCCCTTACCTAACCTCCCCCTCTCTGCTTTTCCCCCTTGATCCGTCACCTGTCCAATCACGGGCTACCCCACCACACCTCCCAACACCACAACCGTATTTAGCTAGAAGCTATCCCAAGCTCTCTTCCCCACCTCCCCCCCCCTCAACTCTCCCCCCCCTCTCTTCTCTCAACCCCCTCCCCCCCCTCTCCCCCTCTCGACGTTCACCATGTCCGAGAACGAGAAGCACACTCCGGAGGAGGCTCCTATCAAGTAAGTCCTTGCACACCATCACACCGATCCCCATCGCCAGCAATGTCAAGTTGCGCCTGCCTCCCTCGAAGCATGTCGGCTAGTCACCACTGTACAGTGGTACGATGCGGCACTGTGCGATGGACCATCCGACAACCAAACATGCCACCTACATGTCAATGTTTGCAGTTGGCACAGCTGCGATGCTGGTCAGACTGGATGGATTACAGGCCAGCGCAGCTCTGCTGTTCGCATTTGGCCCTGCATCCAGTAGCTAGCCCACCACAGGACTGCTTGGCATTGCTATCCATCGCTGTCCATCACAATCACCATATTGTTACATTCATACTAACTCATCTCCAGGGAGTCCTCTCTCCCGGCTGCTGCTGCTGCCGAGCCTGAGAAGAAGAAGCGCGAGTACAAGGAAATGGAGGAGAAGGAGGGTGGTGACCTCCATGTCAAGGTTGACATGAACACCGTGAGTACCTGTTTTGCGATCCAGCATTAGTCTGCCTATGAGGTTCAAGTATGCCGAGGTCGGAAAAACCGCACTCGCAACCCCCTATCACCCCCGCTATCGGGTTGGTGCGAGGGAGGGATCACCACCATAGAAACACCATTTAGCTGTGTGCCATGGTTTGTGTGGGTGTGTGTGTGGTTCGCCCCTCTATCAGGGCCCACACCCCCGATCCTGACGGTACCGCACGGACGATGACCTGATTGGCGGATTTTTTGCTTGGATTTGCTTCCGTTGATCACGTGGCTGACCCTTTTTTCAGATCTCCCTTACCGCTGGCGACCTTTACGACAAGGACAAGGTCGACATCGAGCACGTCGTCATGGAGGAGGTCTTCCAGCTCCTCAAGTGCGACGACCAGGGTCTCACGACCGCCGAGGCTCAGAACCGTCTCGGCATCTTCGGTCCCAACAAGCTTGAGGAGAAGAAGGAGAACGTCTTCCTTCAGTTCCTTTCGTTCATGTGGAACCCCCTCTCCTGGGTCATGGAGGGTGCCGCCCTCGTCGCCATCGCTCTTTCGAACGGTGGTGGCAAGCCCCCTGACTGGCCCGACTTCCTCGGTATCGTCCTTCTTCTTCTGGTCAACTCTACTATCGGTTTCATCGAGGAGCGTAACGCTGGTAACGCCGTCAAGGCCCTTATGGACTCGCTCGCTCCCAAGGCCAAGGTCAAGCGTGACGGTGCATGGAAGGAGGTTGAGTCTTCGGAGCTTGTCCCCGGAGACCTCGTCTCGTTCAAGCACGGTGATGTCTGCCCCTCCGACTGCCGTCTCATTGAGGCCATTGATGTTTCCATGGACCAGGCTGCCCTTACCGGCGAGTCTCTTCCCCAGGGCAAGAAGGAGGGTGACGAGTGCTTCTCCGGTTCGACCTGTAAGCAGGGCGAGGCCGAGGGTATTGTCATCTCCACCGGTCCCAACACCTTCTTCGGTCGTGCCGCCACCCTTGTCGGCCAGGGCGACGACGGCGTTGGTCATCTCCAGATGGTTCTTGCCCGTATCGGTTCGTTCTGTCTCGTTTCGATTGGTATCTTCGTTTTCCTCGAGATCATCATCCTCTACGCTGGTAAGCGCTGGCGCTACTCTTACCGTGAGGGTCTCGACAACATCCTGGTCCTCTTGATCGGTGGTATCCCCATTGCCATGCCTACTGTCCTTTCGGTTACCCTTGCCGTCGGTGCCCAGCAGCTCGCCAAGCACAAGGCCATTGTTACCCGTATCACTGCCATTGAGGAGCTTGCCGGTGTCACCATCCTCTGCTCCGACAAGACTGGTACCCTTACCACCAACAAGCTCACCATCGACAAGGAGAACGTCAAGTGCTACTCGCACTGGGACGTCGAGGGTGTCTGCCTCCTCGCTGCCTACTGCTCCCGTACCGAGAACCAGGACGCCATTGACGGCTGTGTTGTTGGCACTCTCGCCGACCCCGCCCAGGCCCGTGCCGGCATTGACCTCCTCGACTTCAAGCCCTTCAACCCCGTCGACAAGCGTACCGAGATCACCTACCGTGACAACATGGACGGTGGCAAGATCAAGCGCGCCACCAAGGGTATGACCGGTGTTATCATCGAGCTCTGCTCTCGCAACAAGACCAGCGAGCTTGAGGACCGCCTTGAGGCCGATGTTGAGGAGTTTGCCCGCCGTGGTCTCCGTGCTCTTGCTGTTGCCTACGAGGACGTCCTCGGCGACGACAAGGACGCCCCCGGAAACGGCTTCGAGCTTGTTGGTCTTCTCTCCATCTTCGACCCCCCTCGTTCGGACACCAAGCAGACCATCGACGACGCCATGGCTCTTGGTGTCAAGGTCAAGATGGTTACCGGTGACCAGCTCGCTATCGCTAAGGAGACCGGCCGTCGTCTTGGTCTTGGTGACCACATGTACCCCTCGAAGGTCCTCAAGGAGGGTCCCGAGGCTGGCGGCAAGCACGCCAACCTTGACGAGATGATCATGGACGCCGACGGCTTCGCTGGTGTCTTCCCCGAGCACAAGTTCGAGATTGTTAAGCGTATCCAGGCTCTCGGCCACCTCTGTGCCATGACTGGTGACGGTGCCAACGACGCCCCCGCTCTTGCCCGTGCCAACGTCGGTATTGCCGTCGAGGGTGCTACCGACGCTGCTCGTGGTGCTGCCGACATTGTCCTTACCGAGCCCGGACTTTCGACCATCGTTCACGCCATCTACGGTTCCCGTGTCATTTTCCAGCGTATGCGTAACTACGCCATCTACGCTTGTGCCGTTACCATCCGTATCGTCTTCGGTTTCGCTCTCATGGCCTTCATCTGGAAGTTCAACTTCCCTCCGTTCATGGTCCTTGTTATCGCTGTTCTCAACGACGGTACCATTATGACTCTCTCGCTCGACCGTGTGCTCCCGTCGACCACCCCCGACTCCTGGGACCTCGCCGAGGTCTTCTCGTTCGGTATTGCCTACGGTATCTACCTTGCTCTCTCCACCATTGCTCTCTACGCCATCATGCACGAGACCAACTGGTTCGAGCGCACCTTCAAGGTCGGCCCCGCCAAGTACGAGTACCAGCCCCCTGCCAACATCCAGCGTGGCTCGGACGACTGGAACCTTGCGCGCCGCAACGCCATGTTCGACGCCAACATGGTCATCTACCTCCAGGTTGCTATCATCTCGCAGGCTCTTATCTTCGTTACTCGTTCGCACGGCCCCTCGTGGACTGAGCGCCCGTCGGTTGCCCTTATGGTTGCCTTCTGCCTTGCCCAGCTTATCTCTTCGATCATTGCTGCCTTCGGCAACTGGGGCTTCTCCAACGTCCGTGGAATCTCGGGTGGCTGGATTGGTATCGTTTGGGTCTGGAACATCGTCTGGTACTTCCCTCTCGACCTGGTCAAGTTCGCCATGAAGAAGACTGTCATCGCTTGGCTCCAGAGGCGCAAGGCCGCCCACGCCGAGCCCCTCGTCGACGAGAACGGCGAGCGTCTCCACCGCACCGCCTCGCGCCACGAGTCTCTCTACTCGAACCGTACGTCGTTCCTTGGCCGCGTCTCTCGTGGCCTCAAGGGCGGCGCCAAGGTCAACATGTCGAAGAACGAGCTCCAGCGCTTCTCTTCGATCCAGGCTCAGCAGTCGGGTGCCGCGCTCCAGCGTGCTGCTTCGCGTCACTAAGCGTCTCGTTTTAGAATCTTAGTTCCGCCTGTCTACCCCGCGGCCATGCCCCCCCGCGATATCTCGTCTAGTCTTAGCCTGTAATTGTGTGCGACCATCTTGCATCACATTCATCATCAACCACCCTCATCCCCCCCATTCTCCCTCGCATCCCCCGGATACATGGCTGTCGAGGAATCCCGCTCTCCCCACCCTCACTACCCCATTCCCTTCCCTGCCCCTTCTACCAGGCTCAACATGTCTGCCTTTTTAATTGAGCTGCGGCCCCTAATTTAGCATTTTGATGCAAGTGGTTGGCTTAGAGTTAATACAATCGACTGTTGCAATGAACAAGTCCTCACGGTGCGCGATACTAATCTAACTACTAATCTAACTACTAACTTGATCTTACTGAAACTTGAGCTAAATGGGAGATAGGGTCATCCAGGCAGTGGTCGCCCTCAGCTATCGCGGTCCAGGGAGGAGAGGATGAGGCATGGACATAGGCTGGCTGATACATGAAGCAATGTTGGTTCTTCTATCGGCACACTGCCCGGACCACGCCCTTCTCCACAGTAGTGCCATTCTCCACAGCTCACGAATACTGTACCCATCTGCAGAAGCGCAAGAACATCGGAACGCCGACGCTACGGTCGTTCCGCTCCACAGCAAACCCGCTCCATGTACAGTACAACTCAGATATTTTGTGTTTGACAAGAGGGCAACTGGCCTCATCTACCCCGGTCACCGAGTAAGATCTGCTACGGCCAGCTGCCGGGAGCGTGCATGTATGCGTGTAAGACGCATGTCTCATCGATCGTGAGGTCCGTGGCGCTTGGGCGAACTGGGAACGTCAAGTCATAGAGAAGGTCGCCAAATCAGCGTCGTGCCAAAACAAGAGTGATTTACGGATCCACGGGCTTGATGTAAGCCGTGCGATCGTCCAATCGCCGGATCGTCAGATCATCGGATCTCCCCGTAATTAGCAATGGTCATATCTAAAGTTCACTCATCGCTCATCCTGCATACATGACTCTCACCCTCTGCCTGTCCTCTGACGTCCAAATCTTTCGTTTCCATCAGTTTCGGAGAGCGCGCCACGTTCTGACAACTGAAGGAGAGCGTAGATCATATGTGGTATCGAGGCCTGGGGTTTGACGCACCCAAGCCATGCTGCATTCACCAGGCGAGAGGACGTCGGCTGAGCTCATAGGGCTTGAGATGCGGGGCGCTGCTTTGATAGCGGAAAGTGTCTTCCCTCGCGTGAGCGTGAGCGGTACTCTCCAGGCAACGAGCAGAGGGCTCTCGTTAAACGCGTGTCTCTGCCTTCCCCCAATCTCCTCATCACCTCATCTCTTCATCCCCTCATCTCCTCATCTCTCATCCTCCGTCTTTCTCGATTCATTCTCCTCCAGCATCCTCGCATCCCTCTTATCTCCTCAACACAGTACTCAGTATTCCCTTATCCCTCATTTCGTTCTACTCACCTCTACTCATCCCATCAACCCGCCATCGCGCGTACTGTAGATAACTCCACTGACCTCTGCACTCCATAGTCCCCATGTCTTCCCCGTCCTCCTCAAGCCGCTCAAGCCGCATCCGCCGCCCGCCACCCGTGTTCGGCAACGCCGTGTCCAGCGACCAGGCGTACGGCTCGGACGACGACTGCGCGCTCGACGACGAGGGCGACGAGAGCGACGGCTGGGGCGGGGAAGCCTCCAGTTCTGAGGTGAGTTTGTGCGATTGCGGGGCTAACGGCAGGCGAGCGACTTTGATGACGGGGGGGAGGAAGGCAGCGATGCCTCGAGGAAGCAGATGGTGAAGAAGGCTTCGAAGGCTCCCAAGGTCGCCAAAAAGGCTGCCGGGACCAAAGCTGCAAAGGCTCCAAAGAGTATCAGCAAATCCTCTGCTCCGGCATCGAAGAACACGTTCAAGGCAAATCCGAAGGCCAAGACGCAGACCCTCCTTGTAAGTCGCGTGAGGTGACCAGTTGCCGCACAAGGGGAGCACTTCCTGGATGCACAGTCTCAATCCGTGCAATGGCAGCCGTGCGGTGATGATGGCAGCTGGAACCGCGTGACATGATCAAGACAGACTGACACCAGCCTGCGTTTGCAAAGCCTCTCGCGGCCAAGGCCAAAGCTGTTGCCACTAAGAAGGGGTCGGGATTCAAGCCCCTTCTTCAGCGCCCCAAGGATGACCCGAAGGCGGAAAAGAATGCGGAGAAGGCACATGATGACTGTGGGGGTGACTCTAGGGAGGGCGCAAGTGAGGCCGCCAAGAGTGAGACGGATGAGGACACCAAGGAGGACACCAAGGATGACTCCCACGAACCTAACGTCAACTCTCACAACAACTCTATTATCAACTCCAAAGACGAAGACGAGAACGCGCTATCTGACGACATGTCCGATATCAGCGAGGATCCCAATCTCGCCAGCCTCGACAACGGCGACGAGCCAGACCAGGTGCCACATGCGCGCAAGACCGTTGGCGGGCAAGCACCAGCCGTTCACACGGCAAAGAAACCGAGCATCCCTTCCTCGGCTGCCCACACGAGCAAGTCGCGTCTCCCTTCCGTGAAATCGGCTGCGAAGCCTCTCCTTAAGCCTGTCATTAAGCCGTCGGTTAAAGCGGATAAGTCTGTCTCTGTTAAGCCTCGAGGGAAGAACCTTCTGCCGACAGTTAAGTCCAAGACGGAAGTCAAGGCGGAAGTCATCTCGAAGGAGCCGAACTCAGAGGACGACGATGAGGCTAAGGATGATGTGAGCGTCAAAGCCGACGACGTAGAGGGAGAAGACGCGGACCCCAGTAGCAGCTTTGTATGTCTGGCCCCATATCACGAAGCTGACCCCCAGGGAAACTCAGCTTCCTCGTCGCCCGCCAAGCGCAAACGTTCGGGGGGCAGCGACGGGCCGCGCAAGCTTGCGCCCGCAGAGAAGGTTACTCCCGAGATGCGCAGGGGCATCGTCGACCTCCTCCTAAGCCCCGACTATATGAATAAGGTGGATTTCACCTCTGTCGGCTCGGCGTTTCCGGACCAGACGACGGGCAAGCTCAAGCGTCACTGGCGCGAGGTGCTTGGCCCCGATGCCCGTGCGTTTGTGCGCGACGGCTCGCCACGCGCCGGTCGCCCCTCACCGAAGGGCGGGCTCGGTAAGGCGCACCGCAAGGCAATCTGGGATGCCGTCGCCAAGGCGTACGAAGGCGCCAAATGGGGCCAGCTCGAAGCCGAGTGCGGCATGACCGCCACTAAGCTCCGGCGCCACTTCCGCGACGTGCTCAAGAAGGACGTGGCTAACATGATTTCGCGGGAGTGATGTGCAGTGAGTTACCCACCCTCTCCGTTAACTCACGCTGAAACGGCAGCATTGCGTGACCGTTGAGAGAGGTGTTCGTAACGCGATGGTCTGTTTCCGATCAATGACAAGATGTAGTCAAGTCAATCTCCGCTATTCCGTACCGCCAACGCGGCTCACACAGCCGTGACCACGGCCACGTCAAAAGTCAATAATGTCAATAATGCCGATGCATAGCGCGTTTCCTACACTCTACAAATACCTAATTTTAGTCTGTCCGTCGGCGCGCTCACGCGGCGTCGTTGGCAATCATGGCCCAGGGGTGCTCGACCTCGCCAGTCTGGATAGCGCTCAAGCGGTCGAGGATGGCCTTGGCAATGTCGCCCATGCCCTGCCCGGCGGGTCCGCAGGGGATGGTAATGTCCTCGCCCTGGTAGCCGATCTTGTCGACGGCCGAGACAATCGCAGCGGTACCGGTACCGAACACCTCGACGAGGTTGCCCGAGGCAGCGGCATCAACAATGTCCTTCATGATGACCTTGCGCTCGCTGACCTCGAGCTTGTCGGGCAGGCCGGGGATACGGCTCTTGCCGCTCGCGTGGTCGCGCGCGAGCTGCAGCGCCGAGTCACGGGTAACGCCCGGAAGAACAATGTCGTCCAGGGGCGGGGTGACGAGCTCGACGGTGCCGTCGGGCTTCTTGAACGCGATGAAGAGGTTCATCGTGCCGACCTCGGTGAGCGCGTGCTCCTCGCCGAGAAGCCACAGGTTCTGCGAATAGCCCTTCTTCGCGGCAAGGGCCTGGGGCGCGACGCCGGGTGCGTAGCTGGCGTCAGTGTGGAGTCCAATCACAAGATACAGAAAGAAAAGAGATGTGGAACACTCCCCCCATCTCTTCCCGCGCTGGGACTCACTTGGCACCGAGCTTGTAGCCACCGGTACCGCGGGGCGCGGCGCGGACGAACTCGGTGGTGGCGTAGAGCTGGACGGGCTTGAATCCCGAGGCGTAGTAAGGGCCGACGGGGGAGCAGATGACGAAGAGGAGGGCGTCCGACGAGGGGCCGACGCCGAGGCCGGCCTGCGTGCCGATGAGTGTGGGGCCTGAAATTAGCTATATGAAACAGCAACAGGAGTTCTCACGGATGTACAGCGAGTAGCCCTTCTCCTTGGGGATCCAGTCCTGGTCGACCATGACAAGCTTGCGAATGAGCTCGGTGACGGCCTCGCCGTCGAATGTCGGGAGGGCGATGCGTGCCGCCGAGCGGTTCATGCGCGCCATGTTCATGTCGGGGCGGAAGAGGCGCACAGTGCCGTCCTCGCTCCGGTACGCCTTGGTGCCCTCGAACAGGCAGAACGCGTAGTGGAACACGGTCGAGGACGGGTCGAGCACAAGCGGCTGGTCTGATTGTTAGTGACAGAGTTCACAGCAGAGGACGACGCTGCCAACAACATTACGGCGCAACCTGGTCTTTAAGGGCCTCTTATCTCTGCAACAGGAGATGACAGTCTCGGGTCGCAAAGATAGAGTCTTTGTGCTTGGGCGCAGGGGGAAGCACAATCTCGAGTGCAATAGTTTGCCGTCGCTTTCACGAGGGCCTTGTTCCCCGGGTTCCTCCAGTTTCCCTCTTCCTTCCTGAACTCCTCTCTTCTCTCCTCTCGCGTCCTCTCTCTCCCTCCTCCGCACGTATCACTCACAAGGCTTGATCTCCGGCGTGCCCCATCCGGTATTCGAGTTCCACGGGATCGTGAGCATGTGGTCGGTGAACGTCCGGCCGAACTGCAGCTTCGAGATCGGCGGCAGCGTCTTGGGCTCGGTCGTCTTCTCGACCTTAAGGAGCGAGACCTGCTGTTAGTGAAGTTATGGAGCTTGCGCAGAGAGGGGGTTGGGGCTAGACGAAAGGAGCCGAGTGGCAGCTCGTGTGTCTCGACTCCAGATCAGGTCGCTGGAGCGACGCCCAGAGTTCAGAGACACCAGAGCGGGCATTGTCCTCAAGTGAGATACCACACACCACTCTTTCCTCTTCCTTGAGCCTGTTTCTGTCCTCCCCCTCATCTCCATTGCCTGCTCACATCAATATCCGGGGTCTGGATGCTCTCGCCAGTCATCACATCCGCGACGGGCTGCGAGTGCTTGAGCGCGACGAGGCGCGGCGCGATCGGCGCAGCCGCAGGACGGGGCGCAGCACGGAGGCCAGAGCGCGCGGCGCGCGCAAGCGGGGTGAGGAAGCGGCTCATCCTGGTCCTGATCCTGGTAGTTTGGGAGTGGTAGAGAGGTGGGATTCAGTTGTGTGGGGTGGGCGACCTCTTGGACTTTTACATACATTCCCCTCACCCAGCTCACCACTCACCCCCCTCGTTCGTTTATCTTTCGAGCTACACTTTGGTGTGCTCGACTCGGCCGGACCACGCGCTCGGCGGTGCCGCCCGCGCAGCTCGCCCGGACCATGGAATCCGTGCTGCGGTCCTGGTCCGCGCGGCCATCTAAATTGTGGAGCGGGCAAAACCGACGGTACCGACACAGGAACCGTGGAACCTGGGAACAGGGGGGGGGGGGCGCGTGGTGCGTGGATGTCGTGTGGCGCCGGCGTGGCGTAGAAAATCACTGTGAAACCGCGGGCCGCGGGAACCGAACGTTTCTGACGTTCTGGACTGGATTCTGTGAGGCTGTGCGACTCCTGTGACTCCTGTGACTCCTGTGACTCGCTCGTCCGCTGCTCATCCGTCGTTAGTCACCGATGTCTCTGGCTCGAGGTGGAATGCACCTACACACGTAGGTCGAGTCGGTCGTTCGACTCTTCATTGAATGCAATGTCCCGAAAAGGCCGCTCGCCCTTTCTTGGGGAATGCCGAGGCTACATGGCTGCGCGGAAAGAAGCATGTTCGCTATTGCAAAGCAGCTTCTTCCTGCTTCTTGCTGAAAGAGTGGCTGACAACCCTTGCTCGAGAACAGAACCAGCCGGACCTGTGCTTCCCGCTACCGGACCTCTCGACTCCACTTCTACTTCCACTTCCAGATCTACCTTCGTGCTTCACGCTTCGGCTTCGCGCCGCACGGCGCCACGCGTCTCAACCAATCCATGCTCCAACAGATACACGCCCCGCCGCGGCTGGCTCAAGAACTATGGTTGTACAGAGGGCTTTGTGGTGTGGGGGAAACGCTGGCGCCAAGGGCCCCGGCACACCCCCAATGACTGCGGCGAAATGAATGGTTTGTTGATGAACACTTCCGGTTGCTTGTCGTCACGAGCTTGCTGATTTGTTTGATTTGGCTGTTCTGCGCGCGGGCGCTGGTATCGCATTATACTTGTGTGTTTCGGGAATCATGGACACAGAACGGGCAGGAGATAGGTGGGTGGGGACAGGTTGATGGGGACATTGCGGCCACTCGGGCTACAGCATCTCGACGTCGCTTTGTCGGCGCGTCCGCTGGCCGTCCATCTCGTCGTCGTCGGAGTAGTCGTCCTCCTCGTCCTCGACCGCCTCCTCATTGTCCTCCTCGACATCGTCCATCCCGTGGTCGCCGCCGAGGAACGACGTGGGCTGCCGTTAGTATTGACCGTCAATGCTCGATACCCACCATGAGCGATTCGCCCGTGTACGTGAAGCCCTTAAAGTTCTCCTGCACAGAGGACGTGAGCGGGCTGCCGTTGCTTGCCTGGCCGGGGCGCTGCTGCGGCTTGATGGCGAGCGCGGCCTGCGCCATGCCGGACGGACGCGAGAGAGAACCGCCGGGGCCTACATACGAGTGGCGGCCGGGCTGCTGAGGGATGAAGTCCTCGTCGTTGTACACATCAATGCCGGCGTCCGCGAGGGAAGAGCTGGTAAACTCGGGGTCAAAGTTGGCGACCGACTCGTCAGAGTCCACAATGGGCTTGAACGGCGGCGTGATCTCCTTGCGGTACAGCTTCTCCCAGTCGATGGACTGGAAGAACGGGTGCTCCTTGAGCTCAGCCGCTCCACGCTTTGCACCAAGGCGGTTCTGGGGGTTACGGTTGAGGAGCTGGGGTCAGACCGTGGCCAAGGCTATAGCGTCTCCACCACTCACGCCCTTGACAAACTGCTTGCCGTCGTCGCCGATGACATGCTTCGGGAAGCGGATCTTGCCGTAGCCTGAGAGTTAGAAGCAGAACCGCCGCTCAACTCACAGATCAAGCGGTACATCTCTTGGGTCTGCTCGGCGTAGAAGGGGCTCCAGCCGCAGCACATCTCGAAGAGAAGCACACCGAGCGACCAGAAGTCCACGTGCTTGCCGTAGCCCTTCTCGTCGAGCAGCACCTCGGGCGCGAGGTACTCGGTGGTGCCACAGAACGTGTTGGTGAGCTGGTCGTTGCTGAGGTCCGGCTTCGAGAGGCCAAAGTCGCAGAGCGCAATGTGGCCGGTGGCGTCGAGGAGGATGTTCTCGGGCTTAAGGTCACGGTACACAATGTTGTACTTGTGTAGATGCTCGAGGGCGAGTACCAGCTCGGCAATGTAGAACCTGGCGCGGTCCTCGGAGAAACGGCCTTCCTTCTGCAGGTGCCAGAAGAGCTCGCCACCGCACTTGTAGTCGGTGACAAAGTAGAGATCCTTCTCGGTCTGGAACGAGAACTTGAGACCCACGAGGAAGGGGCACTCGAGCGAGCGCTGCAGAATCTTGCGCTCGCCGATCGTGTGTGCCACCTCCTTTTTGGCAACAATCTCCTTCTTCGACAGCACCTTCATCGCGTAGATGCGCTTCGTGTCACGCTTGCGGACCTGGAACACGCGGCCGAAGGTACCACGGCCTATAAGCTTCAGGAACTCAAAGTCGGAGGGCTTCAGGTGCAGCTTAGTGCGAGCGGCAGTGAAGGTGGTCTGAATCCAGACCTCGCCAGTGACGAGCTCGTCACTGCGAGTGCCAAGCTTGTACCACTGGTCGACAGTGTAGCCGTCCTTCAGAACAGGCTTAACGTGCACGATGCCGAGGAAGCCCTCGCCAGCCTTGTTGCGGTCGTATACTGAAACTAGGATCTCCGAGGAGTGCGAGGTCAGATCGCTGTTGAGGTCAGCAACGTCATTGACAAGCAATTGCAACCCACAAGGTAACCTCCTCTTTCCAGATGGGATCGCCAGGGCCCGGCTTGCCGAGCCAGCTGGAGCCGGCAGAAGTCTCCGGCGTGCGGGTGCCACTGTCGCCACTCTTGTTCTTGCGTCCCATTGCGTCGGCAAAGACGCGCGTTATGGAGCCAAGGCCGCCTCCAGTTCCGGTACGGCCCAGGGGCTGCGGCTGCGACTGTGTGAAGGGAACGTGAGAAGGGTTCGTGACTGCGTGTGGTGTGCGCGACACAAACTCGTTCTGCTCGAACTGCATGACGACATACGGCTGGGGCTCGTAGCCTTCGGCCGTGATCACGTTCAGGCCACGAGCCTGGATCAGCTTGACGTTGAGCGTTCCGCGGGTCGATGGCATGGAGTTGGTACCACCGCTCTGCTCTTCGGCGGGTGTAGATGTGCCTTCCTGCTGCGGGGTTTGCCTCCCGCTCGCCTGCAGCGCCTTGAGCATTTTGGGTGGCTCGTGGAGCCCAAAACCGAGACCCCCAACGCCGCCCAGAGTGTCGCCGATGGTTACACCTGTCGTAGGCTGCGCGGTACCGGGTGTGCCGATAGGACCAAAGCCGTGGGTCGTCGGTGTGCGCATGCCTCCATTGCCGCCGGCACCAGCGGAGGAGCCCGAAAGCGACAGTGCAGAGGTCGCCTTCGTCAGGCCAGGCGAAGCAAGCGATGGTGAGCCGGAGAGCCCGGCGGTATCGAACGGGTTGGGCTGGTTTGAAGCTCGAGGTGTGGCTTGGTCAGCAGGGCCACCCAGGGAGCTGAATGACGTCGACGGCGAGTGCGAGGACGAGGAAGAGGACTCTTTAGTCGTCTGAGGCGGCGCGGTCCCTCCTGAGGATGGCCACAGCTGCTGGGCAATGTCAGCGGGAGTTACAAGGCGCCATGAACTGAATGAGCCTGAAGGTTTTGACGGGGGGTGGAGTACTCACCTTTACGCCTTTGAGCATGACGACGGAGTAATGTAAATTGGCCGGCGCGTTGTAGTTCAAGGGAAGCGCAATGTAAAGACCACTTCAATGACAGGCGACTGAACCAGCAAGAGAGCTACGGTCGACGAAACAGGTACTTGAGCGCGGCCCGCGAGTGCTTCTGCAAGGGGCTTGCCTGCAAAGGGGAAGCAAGCCTTAGGGGACGAGACCGTCGGGTTAGTGCTCGAGCAGGTGGCGAAAGTGACACCCCCGATATGCAGATTGAGTAGAGAGAACGAGGTGGGAATCCACAATCGTGTGCCGTTCAATGCGTTGAGTGGACGGAGAGTTGGGACAAGGAACCGTGGTGCTGGGAAATGACGATGCGGCGAACGAGGCGAGATGAGTCGAGGCGGAGACGAAACGAATTAAGACGAGCCGGGATGAAACTGGCTGTAAAGCTCGCAGCTGAGTGTAAGATGGGGAGTGCGATATGATAGATGAGTCCAAGCAAGCTGGTGGTGGTGGTGAGCAATCTGTGGACGAGAGTGATTGCTCGATGCTGTAAGAGCGGAGGTGGAGAGGATGAGCAAGCTGGTGGGTGGGTGATGGTGCGGCAGTAGGGAGGTGGTGTGGTGTGAGTGAACCAACGCAATGCCAATGGGGTGCAATCGGTGTGGGCATGTGCCTCCTAATGGTCCCCTGCGCCTTGCACTTAGCCTAGCTGAAGGCGGGAGTCGGCGTGCGGCGTACAGCGTGTGTGCGGGGTCGTATAAGGGAAAAAGCACGGATTGATATTAGATGCTAGAAGCTGTATATTAATGCAGAGCATTAGAGCTACCAGGGAACGGGGCTACTAGAGAACGGGCTGGACGCAAGGGGGAGAGAGGCCCGCGGGGGACGGACAGGGACCGAAAAGGGAAGCGCGGGGAGAATTTGGATTCTGCTGTTGGTGCAAAGCTGTTGTATTAGGACGAGTAATAACAATGATGTCGACGATGATGCAAGCTGTAAACAGGAGGGTAAATCCCAAGGGACGATGAGAGAAGCCAATTCACTAAAGGCACTAATCTGTGCGCGCTCTGCATGCTCGTCGCAGATGGTTCTGCGTTCTGCGATTGAATGAGCCCCGGCTGAAATGGACGATTTCGACTGGCTGACGGACCGTGACGGGATGATGAACCCATCCATGTGACTTGTTATGACTCACCCTGCACAGGAACACCCGGGTCTAGCATGTCCAGCTGGACAGCAGCTGTATCGTTGACAATTGACAGTAGCTATCCGCCCAGTGCCTCCTCGATTCTAATTCCTTCTTTTGGAGTCTGTTTGCCTCCGGCTTTAATGGCACCGTATATGAGATACTGGCATCATGGGTGATCATACTCAAACCAAAAATGGAACTAAGCAAGCATTGCATGCATTGCAAGAAGCAGTCCGGATGGCCAGCTTGATGTCCAGATGCGGTCGGTCACCTGGTGGATCGTCACTCCCATCTGCACAACACAGATTCAACAGGTTAACAGGGGAAGATCAGCAGATCAGCAGATCAGCAGATCAGCACTAGCAGTGGATGATCAGCGTCGGCACGGTGTGGATCACGTGTAGAGCGCAGTCCGCCTTTGGTCCCTTACGTCCCTTTGCAGGCCCTTTGGCTCCTCGAGCACGTGACTCTGAATTCATTTTGCATTCCCTCTTGTTCTCGTTCCTTTTTTGAACCCCCCACGGCTGAGTCAACCGTTCCTATAACCGCATGCGTGGCGCCTGGGGGCTGACTCGTGCTGACTGGACTCGCACCCACCCTCCCTACTCTTTTTTCATCCGCCAAAACTCTTCTCGTCACTTTGTCTTGTGTTGTTCTCTTCCTTTTCCCACCTCACCCCCCCAGGTCATAACAGTCTCTCCCATCCACCCCGCATCCGCCACCCACAACAACATTCTCCCCCATCGACATCCACATCCATAGCCACGCCATATCCATATCCACACTCACATCAGAAAGGTATTGCAAGAAGCGATGGAACGTACGATGCGCAGCCGCGGGATGAGGGCCACAGAGTCGGCCCAACGCTCGTCGATCGTGGCATCCACCCCAGCTTCTCAGACCACATCCAAAAAACGTAAAACCGGTGCAGCAGCGATGGCAAAGGAGAGTGCCACAGAACAGCCTGCACCAGAGGACAATGTCGCCAGTAACGACAACGACGAGCCCAACGCCCCAGCTACGCAGGATACAGATGACGCAGCAGACGAGGATGCGCCACGCAAAAAGTCCAAGCGTGTCAACATCGCAGACCCGCCGGTTCCCGCTACGCCAGACGAGTCAACCGAAAACAATGCCACAGCAGACACCGAAACTGAAAACAATGCATCTGCCGAGCAAGACGCGTCCACGAGCGCTGCTGCCGATGGACCCTCTGCTGCGACCGATGCTACGCCCGCCACGCCCGGACGTTCAACGCGCTCCTCGGCACGTCGCGGCGGCGCGTCACTAGTGAATGCCGCAGCCGCAATTTATGGCAGGCGCGACCCTGTCCCAGAATCGAGTGCCGCCCTGGGCTCCCTGGCAGACATTGCGCTGCAGTCTGTCAAGACGGCGCCTCCCCACAGGCATCCCATTCGCGACAAGGACTGGTTCAAGAACAGGAAGGCGCAGACGAATGGAGACGACACGGCTCTCACCGAGGCTGAGACTGCTGAGCTCCGAAACATTGCCGCCCAAGGAATAGATCTTACACTCATCGACCCGGAGTTGCTTGATGCCGATGAAGCCGCTGCTGTTGCGGTGAACGGCACTGCTGAGGCGGCGGGTGACGCGACGGGTGACGAGGCAGGCGACGGCGACGTGACCATGCGTGAAGACGGTGGGGAAGGAGACGACACTTTTGAGGATGGCAGGGAGGACCATGATGAGCTCGACGACGAGGATGAAAACGACGAAGACCCTCTAGACGGTGAAGATGAATCGGGCGCCCAATCCTCTGGCAAGCGTCATCGTGACCATGCTGCCGAATCCAACGAGGACGCCGAGGAGACCGGCACTGAAGCGAAGGGCAAAGGAAAGGCGAAGACACCGCGAACCAAAAAGGAGAAGAAGGAACCCCGCGTCAAGCGCGCTAAGCCTCTGGCCGCGCCCCGCAATCGCTGGGGACGGTCGCAGAACGATGTGGACGCCGACCTTCGGACGCTGCTGGATACGCCAGAAAAAGCCCAAGCATATCTTGCGTCCAAGTGGATCGATGCCAAGGAGCTTCACCGCCTAGAGGAGCTGAAGCGTGAGCTGAAAACCGGATCATAACTGACATCAGTCATAACCTACAAGCGCGGCAAGTGGACCGAAGGCGAACGCGCTGCTCTGCGCGAACATATTACCCAATTTCAGGCTGTACGTTTCATCCTCTCCTCGCTCGCTAACCGCAGGCCAACGGCCTTACGGATGCCTCGCTTTTGGAGATAATCCTCTCCAAAGGCCGCTTCGACAAGCGCTCCGCTTACCCACACTTCTGGGCTGAGCTTGCCGAGAAAGTGCCCGGTCGTCCCGTGAAGTATGTTGTCACTGCTGTCCAGCGGATGTACGACCCGCGTGCTCGCAAGGGCGCGTGGACGGCCGAGGAAGATGAAAAGCTACTTCAGTGAGTGTTTTATTCAGTTCCGAGCTGATCCCCCAGGGCGTATGAGCAGCACCCCAACAAGTGGACGACCATTGCCGACATTGTCGACCGCACGGTCCACGACTGCCGCGACCGCTGGAAGTGTGAGCTGCGCAACAAGGACAAGCGCAAGAAGGGTAAGCTGATGTGGTTTTGCATTTAGTTGACATATTAGGCCCATGGACTGAGGAGGAGACGCTCAAGTTGCGCGATGCTGTTATCAAGGCCAACACCGACGCTGGCCTTCCTGCTCTCAGCAGCGATACGCCATGGGACGCTGTGGTGACTCTGATGGACGAGTCGCGCTCCCGTACGCAGTGCCGCAAGAAGTGGTGAGTAGTCATTCTTGAAAACTCAGCTGACATTTCAGGCAGGACACGATGGGCTACGGGCAGCGTACGGAGACCACCCGCAAGCGTGGCTCCAAGCTCGATTCGCGCGTTCTCCTTGATCGTCTTCGTGAGCTCGGCATCCAGCACGAGTCGGATGTCGAGTACTCGCGCGTCACCATACCGGAGTGGGGCCTCACGCCTGCCCAGGTCCGCCGCAAGTGGAACCATCTCAAAGGTCTCATCCCGAACCGCGAGAACATTACGTTTACTGGTGAGCTAGTCTGACCGTTGCCAACTGACCTCTCAGAGCTGCTTAGGCAGATTGAGATCAATCTGAAGCCGGACGACTGGCGCAAGCGCAAGCGCGGCCACTCACGCGCGGACCACATTGACGACGGTGTTGTCCATGACCTGCTCATCTGAGCGGGTTGTCTGATCGGTGCAGAGGTGCCGTACCCAAACTATTGCCGCGTGCTCTGTCTAGTACTGCGTAATCACTTTTTGAGAGAGGAGGCTTCTTGAGAGGAGAAGAGAGACAGCGAGTGAGACGAGAGGGGAGCAAGCGAGAGAGCAGGCTGGGAGGAGAGTAGAGGAAGGCGAGCAGAACCCTGTGACTATTGCAGTTCCTAGCAAGCGTCTTAGCACTGTCTGTCTGTGCACATGTATTTTGTTTTTGTTCTGTCTGAAGGCGCGTGGATGCTAGGGCGGATGGGGAAGATGGGCCACAGGTCCTATGACTCCAAAGCGATCTATCGCGAGGGGTGTGAATTGCGATGGATGTGTATCTGGAAGACCCGTGTTGGAACTACAGTATCCGCGATCTGCAAGTACAGGCATGCAACGACAACTTATCAACCATTGCGAGCTTGTCCCCGTGGGGATGTTTGGAGTACGAGTTTAGAATGGTCTTCCCCAGAGCATGGTGGCCGAGGTGGTACCGAGGTGGCCATGGCCGACAGTAGTGGAGATGTCCGCACTCGAGCCTCTCTGCCTCTCTCTCCCCACGACGGGACCCCACAAACCCAGCAAAACGCAAAAAGGAAAAACGCCGCATTGTAATGTTGGGTCGGCTCTTTTCTTGGTCTCTCCTCCTGACTCTCCTGGCTCTGTGGCGCATTGTCGTCACAGCGGTCGTTTATATCCCATGTGTCCCCCCCCAGCTCGTACCTCGTGCTGCTTCACCGCCGCCTCAGCGCGTGCCCACCCTCAGCAAACCACCCGGCGCACACCCCCCATTTCAGTCCGCATGCAGCAACCTCCCGCGGCTCTCGCTCTACCAGCTATACCTTTGTTTGCAATACATCCCTCCATCCCCTGCAGCACCCATCCGGAATCGGAATAGACGCCTGTGGAACGTGGTTGCTCAGCACCGACCGACCTAACGAGCGCGTCGAGGATTGAGAACTGTTCATATCCATATCCACATCTATTGATCCATTTTACCCCATCATCTTCTATCATACCCCCCTGTGTGTGGTGGCCCTTTCCGTGTCGGTTGGTCCCTTGTGCCCTTTGGTGCATCGCTTCGCTGGATCCGCCCCCGTTTCTCCCCCACACCGTCATATCTCTCTTGACACACCAACCATCCATTACTGCCATCACCTCATTCACTACGCGCACCCGCCAGACGCCGATACCGACGCCGAGCATCACCACCCCCGCGCCAGACTCCGCATAGAACGCCAGTATAGCGTCGCTCGCGTGCCGCCGACCCCACACGCCTGGTTACGCACGCTGGCCGTAGACCCCGCCCACCCTCGCCTGCGTTTCCCTGCATCTTTCCCATCTCTCTCCCATCTTCATTCCATCTCCATCAACACTCGCACATTTCGGACCTGGACCGTCCTTCCCTCGGTCTTGCACCCCGTCTTGGCCCCACCGCGATGACCGCCGCCGAGCTCAACAAGCGGCGCGTCTCGTACGTCATCCCCGCTCCCGCGCGGCCTCCACCATGGCTCGAGCTGCCCCCCTTCGGCACAGCCGCCCACGCCGAATACCGCCCGTATCCCCTCCTCACCCCGAAATCCCAGCAAACTGCCAATGCGAACGGCACGCCGAACGGAAGCGCGCCGGGCAGCGCGCCCACGACCCCGATCCGCCTTGGGAGCCGGAATCCCTTTGCACAGCAGCAGCCCACATCCCCACCGCCCGCATCCTCGAGTTCCCCGCCCTCGCATCCCCGACACCGGCTCGGCGTGTCGTGCCTCGCACTCGACACGAGCACCGTGCTCCATGGCGCGGATGCTCCCGGCGGGATTCTTTATACTGGCGGGCGGGACGGGCTGGTCGCGAGCTGGGAACTGCATGTTCCTCATGTCAAGCGGCGCGGGCGGTGCTACAGGCCTGTCCCTGGGCGGGGGACGGGGACGCGTGTGCGGTGGGAGCGCGTGGGGGACGGCGGTGCGGACTGGGACGACGAGGCGGAGAACAACGAAAATACTGAAGACAACGACGACCACGACTCGTGGGGATCCTCGAGCTCGGACGACGACGACCTCGTCGCGCTCGACACGAACGGGAGCGGAGGTCGTAAGCGCCAGCTCCCGTTCGAGTGTAAGTGGGAGGTCGACCACGATGCCATCAATCGCCAGGTGAGTGGGTCATAACTCGGATACGGCAGGCTGCTGCTTTTACACGCTTTAGACGACTAGACTAACTTCAGCCGCCACCCGCAAGTTCCTTCCGCGAGTCGGTGCAGACGCACACGGATTGGGTCAACGACATGGTTCTGTGCAACATGAATCAGACGGTAATTACGGCCAGTTCGGACCGCACGATCCGTGCGTGGTCACCACACGCAGCCGAGGGCGAGGAAGAGCTCGCGGTGCCTGCCCTCATTGGCCACCACACGGACTATGTGCGCTCATTAGCGTTTGCGCGGCAGGCCGGCGTGCTCTTCTCTGGTGCGCTCGACCGCGACATCTCCGTGTGGGACGTCGCGAGCCCGCGCCCCAACGACCCGGTGCTCAAGGTCCGCCTGAGCGAGATTGACGACCACAACGGAAGCGGGCTCGAGGGCGAGTGGGGCAGTATCTATGCCCTGGGTGTCGGTGAGTACAGAGATTCACAGCCAACCACGGCCGGCTGTGCGGGTGGCTTGCGGGTGTGTGAGCGAGCATGCGTGCCGTGCGCTCGGACATCCATGCGTGATATTCTCCCTCAGGGCAGTGCTCATTACAGACCCAATGGGACAGACGCTGGCGGCAGGCACGCCCGAGCGCGTCGTGCGCCTGTGGGACCCCCGCGCAGGTGACCGCTCCGTGACAAAGCTTATCGGCCACACCGAATGTGTGCGAAGTATTGTGATGAGCGACGACGGGCGGTACATGCTCACCGGAAGCTCCGATACGACTATCAAGTGAGTTTCCCTGTGTGTCTATCTGACAGCAGACTGTGGTCTATTGGCGAGCGGCGATGCCTGCATACCTTCAACCACCACACATCGTCCGTGTGGGCACTGCACTCGAACCACCCCAACCTCGAGCGGTTCTATTCTGGATCCCGGGATGGTCATCTCTGTGTCGTCGATGTCGAACAGTGCGGCGACATGTCCGAGGGCGAGTGTGTCGTGCTCGCGCGCGAGGGAGACGGCCTGCGACGGGGCGACTATGAGTCCAAGACTGGCGATGAGGCTATCCGCTCCATCACGTCCATGGACGACGAGTACGTGTGGACCGCGACCTCGAGCTCGGACGTACGCCGCTGGCGTGACGTTGGGCGCCGCGTCAACCGCATGGACCTGGATTATGACGGCGCGTCGTACGGTGACGAGGCCGCGCAACCTCTTGTCGCGCCAGGGATGAGTCTCGGGTCGGCAATGGAGCAGCCCATGAGTATCATTGACGTGCCCCTGCGGAATAGGCATATGGCAGGAGTGGACGGCGAGGATGACCTGTCGCGGGTCGAGTCGCGCGATTCGCGAACCATCACCTTCGCCCCGAATCCGATTGTGGATAACGGCACGCCGATACCAAACAGGGAAGGTACGGCTTCTCCGCCATCGTCGCCACCAGGCGCGGGTGTCCCTCTCGGCTCGATGCGCGAGCGCCTTAGCATCTCGGGCGGCGTCTCGGGGGCATTCCGGCGGACGACGCTTAGTGGCGCGTCGATCCCGAACTCTGTCATGTCTGTCATGTCCGATACGCCGGACGAGCCGATTCTGTGCAACGATATCCCGTACGATTCGCTCGTGTGCCTCGGCCTCCCCGACTCGCCGTACTCATTTGGCTTTTCGGGGATGGCGCATTCCACAGCATCGCTGGCGTCGGGGATGCGCGCGCGCTCGCTTGATGAGTCGCCCGAGGCGGTGCCGGAGCGGCCGATGAACCCGCGCGCGGCGGCGCGGCGCGCGTTCGAGGGCCGTGAGGTTGCCGCCGAGGCGACCCCGCTGCGCGCAGCGCCGGACGCGGTTATACTCGGCTGTCCGGGGCTGATACGCTCGCTGGTGATCAATGACCGCCTACACGCGCTCACGCTCGATACCACCGGCGAGGTCGCCGTATGGCACCTTGTCCGCGGCGAGTGTCTCGGCCGGTTTACGCATCGCGATATCGCCGAAGCGCTTGAACTTGAGCGCGGCGTCACCGACGTCCGGACAGAGATCAAGATGCACCCTGCCGAGGTCCTCGAGCTCGTGCAGTCGCGCATCGAGGGCAAGAACTGCGTCCTCCCCTGGTGCCAAGTAGACACCAAGGTGGGCCAGATCACGGTGCACCTCGAGGGCGACCGCGTGTTTGCGGCTGAGATCCTGAGCGAGGAGATTGGCGTCGAGGAAGACAGCCGTCCACTGAATGTCGGCAAGGTCGTGCTCGGCAACCTCTTCCAGGGACTTATCAAGGCTGAGGAGATTGAAGTGCACTCCGTTGCCTCGTCGAGTCCCACAACGCAGTCGAGCTCGCTGCCGAGTATCTCGCGCAGCCCCGCACCGACATTCATACCCATTGACCGCGTCACCTCCCCACGGCACCGGCAGCGCGCCCTCTCCTCCGCGTCTCTCAGCGGCGGGATGACGCCGTCGATCAATATTGCCGGACTCGCGACGCGCGCCGAACGCGCAGCCATTCGCCCCGATGCGCCGCTCGGACAAAGCGCGCCATCCTCATCTGGCGCGTGGTTGACGCCGGGTGGCGGCGTGACTGCTGGCTCGGCACGCACCCCGTTCGGCGGCAGCAGTGTTGGGGGCGGCACGCCTGGGGACTCGGTCGCCCGCGACTACTTTTCCATGCGCAAGCCGGAACCTGCGGCCGACAAGGAGAAGGAGAAGAGCTCTGGCGCTGTGACCCCGACACCGACCACGCCAGCGTCAGGCGGCGGCAGCGGTGGTGGGCTCCTGAGCAAAAAGTTCAAGGGCTTTGGCAAGAAGAAGAACACGCCCGAGCCGCAGATGACGACGGTGGTCGAGTCCAAGCTCGAGGAGCCGCCAGTGGACACAGGCCCGAAGTTGACTGAGCGCGACCGCAACCAATTGCTGTTCCTCGATGCGCTGCGCTCGCGGACGTTTACGCCGCCATCGACGAGCGACGTGCCCCGCGTGTCCATCCCCGACGCGACGGCCGTCATCATCTCGGAGCAGTCTCATGCCGACGGCGCGTACCTCGTCACATATCGTTCGCAGGTATCCAGCACGGAGCGCGACATGGAGCCGCTCGAGATGAACTCGCCGTTCTGGCTGCTCAACTTTCTCTTTGCAAACGTCACACCCGAGGAGCGCCGCCCGCCAAAGATCCCGCTTGTGCTCGTCCCCGAGGGCCAGTCGCCAGGCAACGGTGTGGGGTGAGTTGAAACGCTTGGTAGATACGGAAGATGAAACTGACACGTAGACTCAAAGCACAGGCTTCGAGGACGGCTCGCGTACGCGGCGTGATAGAGCACCTGCAGATGGCGCTTGCCCGCGAGGAGGGGCGGGAGCGGAGCATGTCGGACGCGAGCGCGATGAGCGGCGTGCCCGCTTCGACGACCGCACGGGCCGAGGACACGTTTGAGCTGCTGTGCTGCGGCATCGTCGCGGACCCCGAGATGAAGGTCGCCACGCTTAAGCACTACCACTGGCGCGGGGGCATGGACATGGTGCTCCACTGGCGGAGGAAGACGTAGATTGTGATCGTTGTCATCTAGTCATAGGTTGGGCATGCACGCGTACAAACTGGACCATTAAGGTCGTGAAGCTGCTGAGGCCAGATGAAAGGAATTAGAATGGAGATGCAGAAACGGACTGGAAACGACCGGGAAACCTTCCTTTGGTCAGATCTCCCTTTGGTCAGATTGTGGACACGCACAACTCGATCTTTTCAACGCACGCTTTCTTCCGCGACCATTACAGAATATAGGATATCTGGTCTGCCACCTGTGGCCTTGCTGGCTGTATCCATTCATACCAGGCAAGTACACAAACTATAGGCACTTCTCTCGTTCCCCACATCAACAGTACATCAACACGACGATCCCCGGAGCCGCGTTCCCTGGCGGTGCCCCGCGCGCCACATTTCACCATCTCGACGCGTGACGTTACTCTTTGTCTGATAACCGACGTCGCGACCACCACAACCACCAACGACCATCATGCTGGGCAGGATCCGGCGTGCGTTCCGCCTCGAGGAGGCGGGTTACGAGGCGCTGAGTACGGGCGTGGATGCAGATTCCGGTAAGTAGACGTCGTAGATGCAGCTCTAATCGCAGAGTATCCCGCCCCGACAGCAGCACACGCAACGCTGCGGCGCGTCCCCGGGTCCGTCCCGCGCGCCGCCTACTTTCTCGCGCTAGTCGAGCTCGCCGAGCGCGCAAGCTACTATGGCGTCGGTGGTGTATTTGTCAATTTCGTGCAGCGCCCCATGCCACCGGGAAGCCGGAGCGGCGCGCCAATACAACAGGAGCAGACGCCCGGCGCGCTCGGGATGGGCATGCGCGTTGCGGCGGGCGTGAGCTCTCTGTTCACTCTACTTGCATTTACGAGCCCACTTGTAAAAAAGCTATATGGGGGTTTAGCTGACGGCAAGGCAGGCGGCGCGCTCGCGGATCTGCGGTGGGGCAAGTTCAACACCATCATGGTCGGGACGGCTGTGGCTGGGGTCGCGCACGCGCTAAGCGTCTACGGTGGGTGCTGGGTAGCTGGTAGATTCTGACAGAAGCGGCGCTCCCGGACCTACTGGTGAACGGCGGCGCGTTCCTGCCGTTCCTCGTCTCGCTCATTCTCCTCGGCGGCGCGACTGGTAAGGCCAAGCAGCAGACATGCTGCATTCACGCTCATTACAGGACTCATAAAGGCGAACATTGCGCCGCTCATGGCGGAGCAGTACGCCGCGCCGGACCATGTGCGCAGCCTGCCAAGTGGAGAGAAGGTGGTTGTTGAGCGGGAAGGTAGGCTTCAAGAACGGGGCGCAGCTCACGAGAAATAGCGACGGTGCAGAAGATCATGGCGGCGTACTACCACTCGATCAACATCGGCGCCTTCCTGGCCATCTCGTCGACCTTTGCCGAGAAAGTAAGACAAAGCTAACAACCGAGCTCACGGCAGTACGTCGGCTTCTGGCTCGCGTTCCTCATCCCCGGCGTGCTCTTTTGTCTCCTCCCCCCAGCCCTGTTGGCGCTCAAGCCCTTCCTGCAGCCCGCGCCGGCCCCGAGCTCGACCGCCCTGCTCGACGCATACCATTTCGTGCGGGATGCCGCGCGTAGCCGACCCCCGCAGACGGAAATTGAGCTCGCGAGCCCGCTCGCAGAGTCCCTGCCCCGCGATCGCGACCCCGACGTCGCGCAGGCTGTGGAGGTCACAAAGCTCTTCCTCCTCTTCACAGTATACAATGTCGCTGATGGCGGGCTCAACAGCCTCATGACCAGCCTGGCGGGCAGCATGACCACCCACGTACGTACACACCCATCCGGGGCTGACGGCAGGGCATACCGAACGACGTGCTCGAAAAGGCGTGCGTCCAGACGTACAAGGTTCGGTTGCTGACAACAGCAACCCGTTCGCGATCGTCGTCACCATCCCGATCCTCGACCACATAGTGTATCCCTACCTCGCTGCCCGCCGCATCCACTTTGGCCCAGTCCGCCGCATCGTCGCGGGCTTTGTTCTCGCCGCCGCCGCGATGGCGTGGTGTGCGCTGGTGCAGTGGGCGGTACGTCGTATTCTTGCTCCATTTCACCTCTGACTCTAGGTATATGCCACCTCGCCGTGCGGGTCGCAGGCGACCGACTGCCACACCGTCGCGCCTCTCGTACGTTGTTCCTCCGTCCGCGCTTACCCAGTCCGCGTGGCTTGTCCTCCCCGCGCCCCTGCTCACTGGCGTGTCCGAGTGCCTCGCCGTCGTCACCGCCATGGAGCTCGGGTACACCATGAGCCCGCGTAAGTGTGTCACCTGTAGCGCGAGCTGATGGCAGCGGGGCTCAAATCGGTCGTTACCTCTCTCTTCCTCTTCATGCAGGCGACAGGCGCCGCGCTCGTGCTCGTCTTCCTCCCGCTGATGCACGACCCGGCCCTCGTGTGGCCCTTCTTGCTGACTGTGCGTTCTGTTCCGAGATGCTCTTCACTCACTACAGGCCATCATCACCCTCGTCGCGGCCGCAGCGCTGTGGCGCACATTCTCCCACCTCGACCACGCATGACATCGTACATGCATCGTCACAATCATCTATGTATAGAGTCGTTAGAATCGAGGCCTGCCTCGCAATCCACAGATCAGTCCAGTGTCCCTTCCCGCAGCCATTTCACAATGCCCTCCCTCGCAGTACCCTCCTCGCACCACACCACTAAACTACCCCGCCGTAGTATGGCGTCGCGGTCGGGAACGACGACGGGACGGCCTCTCCTGGCTCCTGTCCCGGGCGGTAGAATGCCGACGCCGAGCTAGGGTCTCGCCGCAGTCCGCTCGCCTGCGCCTGGGGGAACGCCGGCGGCAGCCCGTGCTCGACATAGTCCTTCTGGAACCGCCGCGCCTCTGTGGGCGAATGCGGTGGTGATTCGAGGTGCTCTGTAGTGCCTGCGGGGCCTGCGGAGCCTGCGGGGCCTGCGGTGGCAGTGGCGCCGGCAGGGTTCATCCTTGACGCGCGCGGCGACTGGAGGCGATCGGCGATATCCTGCTCCATCTGCATACGCTCGTTCATGGCATCTACATTGTAAATGCTCATGTCGTCGTTTGTCCGCTTGTAGCTGATGTCGTAGGGTGTCTGGTAGCTCGCGCGCATGTCGCGCAGCGGCGCGCTTGTGTGTGGCGGTCCGGGCGAGTACGGGTGCGCCGGGTGGTGAATGCTGTTCCGCAGGTGGCGCGGGTGGTGCGGCGAGTGGTCGTGTCCCGCGTGCGCCGGGTCCACGGCGAGCATCGGGCTCGCGGCCTCGATGTCAAACTGCTCCTTGTTGTAGGTGCCGACTGTGCCGAGCGAGATGCCGCGCGATGCCATTTCCATGCGGCGCTTGCGCCACACGAGCACGCGCACCTTGTGCATCTCGTACCAGATCCACCACGCAGCACCGACGGTGATCACTGGCGTCAGCGCTGGAACACGGGTGTAGAAAGAAACGCGTTGTCAACTCACGCAATCCGACCACCAGGACGGTGTAGGAGATGATCTGGTCCGTCTTCGACTTCTTTTCACCCTTGAAGATGACACCGAGGTAGACCGTGATGAGCTGCTTCGGGAGAGTAAGGAACGCGCCGAGCATGAAGATCCAGATGTTCATGCCACATGTGGAGAAGACGGCAGTTGTGAGATGGCTGCTGTTAGGCATGTCTCGCGCTCCGATACTCACCCTGGGATCGCCGACAGACGCGCCGCAATAATAATCCACAGGCTACCCTCACGCATCGTGTACGCGAGACACGCGTACGCCATGTTCTTGCGCTCGTACTTTTCCGCGCGCGAACGGCAGCAGTATTTGAACGCATAGTAGTTGCCGACCTGGGTGTGAGCTGTGTCACGGTGGGCCGTGCGCGAAGCGAGGAGCTTGCTGTCCTCCGTTGGCACTGTCGGTGGCGACAGACAAGTCACTTACCTCTCCGAGAAAGGTGCCGGCGCAGACAATGCCGAAACCGATCCACAGGCCCCAGACGAGACCGCAGATCATGGCGACAATCTGGTGTCAGCGTGCGCAGCAACCAGATGCAACACTACGCACCTCGTGGCCAAACAACGGTGGGAACGAGATGACAAAGAGGATTCCGATGGGGATGGCCCAGCCGCCAGGAAGGCTGCTGTCAGTGCTGTGCTCTGTTCTCCAAAGTGATTCAGCACCCACTCTTTCATCCAGTTGGCGGCTGGCGTGCACCATGTAATAATCTGGGATCAGCCTGGATCTGGTGCTGGAGACACACCTGGTCGTGGTAGATCGTGACCAGAATGACGACAACGATGAGGATGATGAGCGCAAGGTAGTAGTCTGAGCGTCAGTCCGCTGCTATTGTCTTTAGAAGGGCCCTCCGGGGTCGAACCCGGTCGCTCCGCCACCGGCTCCTCCATCCATGGAGGCCCGCTCGGGGCCCACTCCGAGCACACTCACACCACCACTTTGCGCGAATCCAAAAGCGCCAGTTGAACATGTCATTCCAGTTGATCATGCCCGACTTGAGAAACTCCTTCTCGGCCTCCATGTCCTCCTGCGTCCATCCTTCGGGGTAGTCTGGCCCAAACTCGTGCGCCTTGCCCTTGTGCGAGGCATGCGATTCGTGGCTCATCACCGACTGCTGTCCCATCGTCGCCTGTGCCGTTGACGCCGTGCTCAAGCTCCGCTGTGGGGGATACACCTCGTGCATCGAGTAGTGCGCATGGGCGGGGTACGCGCGCCCACCGGTCGCGATCATGTGCTGTTCCGAGTTTGAGGAGGATGCCGACGCGGTGCGGTACATGTCTGCCGTACTACTCGCGTCGGCGGGCGAGGCGCGAAGATACTCTTGCTGGTCGTCCTGGTCGTCATGCCGCCTGGGCGCGTACGGATTGCTGTCCTCGAGCTGCGCGTAGTCGTACGTCTGGCCGCGCGGATAGGATTGCGACATGGTGTTGTGAAGGGAGTGTATTGTGGTGAGTGATAGGGTGAGAGGACGAGCGAGATGAGATTGAGAGATGCGCTTGAGCACGTCCGCGAGCCGGTACTGTGCGCAGCGCTTGTTGCCGCGTTGCGTTGTGCGTTGTAGGTCTGGCTGTCTGGCCTTGTACTTTCGCCTCTGACTCTGCTGCTGCAATGTCTCGTCTCTGAGGTTGCGGTATGAAACGCGGGCTGTCAGACACGCAGGGACTGGGAGGGATCGAGGCAAAGGGATTCCGCAGTTGGGCAGCGTGGCGCGCGCGGCCTCCACCTCTAAGCGAGTGGCAAAGGCAGGGTGAGAAAGGGGAGAGGGGAGGGCCCCAGGAATAAAATGGGTCCAGCGGGGGGTTGGGGTTGGGGTTTGGTGTGCTAGAATTCTAGAGATGAATGGAGATGGGAGGGGGGGTCAAAAGGGAAATGGGTATGAAAGAAAGAGAGATGCGCACCCAAGGCAATATATCTTTCCCGGGCATCGTCGTGCTCGCTACCGACAGCGGCGAGCTCGACGCGATCAAGGCAGTGAAGGCGGTGGTCGAAGGGTCTATTTGTGGCACGGGCCTCCGCGCCCAGGCTGGGCGGGGAACGGGGCAGAAGCAGGCGCAGGCGCAGAAGGGCAGCGGTGGGTCGGAGGCTATTCACCAGGCTGTAAAGAACTGCGAAAAAGCTTATATTCCGCACAGCGCGTGCTGACAGGGAGTTCCGCAGCACGCAGTGCTACTGTCGATAGATACACAATGTTACATGTTCCACTCATTTGATGATGCACTGCACTGCCTACACGGTCTACACGTCAGTCAGTGTGCCAAGAATGATGCGGTGTCTGGGTTGATCTGCGGCATGTCTGGTAAAGTCAGTTCTTCCATCTTCATTGTGTGACTGGAACTAGCACAGCCAGTAAGCTGCCACTCGTTCGCGCTCCTGATTGCGCAGCACCCAGCGCCACATAGACAGCGTCCAGATCCTCGAGAATGTCTTGGAGGTGATGCGGCTGTGGCCATCAACTGCGCCTCAGGAGCCCCAGTGCCCAGACTTTGGGCCGCACTGCCATTTGTGACGGTAATGCTTGGCCGGTTGGGTGCTGCAACGCGTCAGTATTTGTGTAGCAATCTCTAAAGAACCACAGTCACTGCATCTCACACTCATCCCTTCTCAATGTTGAAATGTATCGGTTGCATACACTACTGACCTGGCACTCTCAACTCTGCCAATACTAGTACTACCTTCATTACATCATTCACACACTGACACCACACTTTTCTCCCTCATTTCCTTTTCAATACGGCTCCAGACCCGCAAGCTGCCGTCCGCGGGGGGAAAGCACGGGCGGCGTGCGCGGCATCGTCCTTTCATCCGGCTGGACGTCCCAATGCGGCTTGAACTTTGCCGCCGTGATGCGGAAGTCGAGTGGGTCGTGACTCGTCCCCCAGCTCTGATCAAAGCACTCCCGCTTTCGCTCCACCTGCTCGCGCGTCGCGTCCTTTGCAGGCTTGTAGCACACATACGCAGCCAGGCGGGGACGCTCCCCTGCCGCCGCCGCGCCGTAGTGCACCGTCCTGCTGTCCCAGAGGATCAAGTCTCCAGGAGCGGCACACACCTTCTCCCACACGCAGCCCCGCGACTCGAACCACTCCACCGCACCGGCCGTGTGGCCCCACCAGTCGGACGTCGGCCACCCATCAGGCGGACGCACCTCGGGATGCGTGGCAAAGTACTCTGCGAACAGCCCCGTGCTCCCCCGTAACACCATCAGCCCGCCGTCGCGCTCCCCGTTCTCGGCGAGGTTGACGATACCCTGCACGCAGTGGCGCCACGTGCGGGTCGGGCTTTGGTCGACGTGCGGCCACGGCGCGGTCGCGGCTGCGGGCAGCTCGGAGGCGAACGGGAGAGAAATGTTGATGCTGTCGTACGAAACGAGCAACTCGGGGGTGCCCCACAGCCGCGCGAACGCGTCGACCACGCCAGGCTCGGAACGGATATCCCACACAAACTGCTCGTGCTGCACGCCGTACCGGTGAAACAGGCCGCCCTTGTCGAAGGCGGGCACCGTTGCTGGGTGCCATGTCGTCCGGTCATCGCCCTTGAAGCCTGTTGTTAGCAGAGTAAAACAGGCCACGTACCGAGGCCAAACGACTCGAGCCACGCGTACATCTCCCCGACATAGTGCGCCGCCCTCTCGGGGGAGAGCACGCCGCGCACGACCGTGTACTGTCGTCAGCACGATTTCAGCGTATGCTACTCACGCCCTGCGTTTCGAGCTCGGGAAATGCGCCGGTTTGGGGTTTCGCCGGCGCGCTCGCCGACACTGGGGCTGGCACGGGCGCGGACGCCGGCGCCGGAACCGTGTGCGGGAGGTTGGGCGTCGGCGTAGGATGCAGAGTCTGGACAGTCATCCCCGGAAGTGTTGGATTCGAGGAGTGAGTAGAGTGATTGAGTGGCAAAGAACAGACATGTCGCGCAGGGCCTCCCCCTCAAGTTCTTTTATCCCCACGCTGCCGACTGCTTCCCGGGCGCCGCTGTGGGCGTCCTCGAAGCGACAAACTGCGTGCTGCCTGTTTCCATGTTGCGTGTTGCCAGATATGGCGTCGTGCGGTCGTAATCTGCGGACCGGCATCTGGCGGCCTGGCGGGAGAAAGCGCCGAAACCACCGATCAAGCTTCACGCTTCGCGAAGCTGGAATGGCCCGACAACGTAATCGCAAAATGTCCCGGTGGAGACTAAAACCTCATCTCGGCAGGTAGCTTGCGCGGCGACCGGTGTTGGCGCGCGCCCGACGCAAACACGTGAACACCGCCGTCCATAGCTACATAGTCGTGTCCCATGTGCCGTGCGTGGTACCCTGCGGTCTGCGGCCTGCGGCCTGCGGCCTGCGGACTCCGGAGCGGGCGTGCGGATATGCGGCGCATGTAGCTATGGCACCAAGCGTGAACGAGGACGTAGTTGTGGCAGATTATCGGATAATTTGCGGAGCACAGTGCGGCAGAGAGAGTCGGAGATGGCCGACCAAGAAACGTGAGCTATGCGTGCCGGGTGCATGGCGGAAGCATGTACCACTGGCAGGAAGGACATGCCACGTTCTGGGCGCGGGGGGCGGTGTACATGCATACATGCATCATAATCTCATTCCCTGCAGCGGAACGTCTGACCCGCGCCAAGTCCTTGGTGTACCCGGCGTGCGTGACGGGAGCGAAACGGGGTGCGGGATGTTCTGGGGGAGCTGGGGGATGTACAGGACTGGGTATACTGGTTTACTGAGCGCGATGGGCGTACGCTACACATGTGCTGCGGCGCAGCTGCGCTGCCCCAGCCTTTCAATCATTCCGTGGGAGCGGAGCTTGGCGCATACATCGACTATACATACCATGGCGACGGATCTACACGATCCTGGTTGCTGGATCTCTGGCTCACTCCGTTGTGCGGCTCGCTTGGCCCTGTTTCGGGGTCGGTCCCGCGTCTCGGATGGAGGTGTCCGTCCGCATAACGTAACGCGATCGACTAAGATGCTCCTTCCACAACGCCCTATTTCGACATGTCACATTTGGCCACTTTCCACCCAGTACTGCCACATGCCGCCCCCGCATTGTCCATCAATGTCATGAGCTACCAGGGTACAGTTTGTACAGGTAGGGAAAATCTAGCTAGGAGTGGTCGGACAGGCAGCTGACGGAGAGAATGGGAATGGGTGTATGCGAGTATGAAATGGCTGTGGGCCGAGCATTGGCCCGCCGACATGTCAACAACCAGAGTGCAAATGAGAGAGGGCGATACTAAAGGAAAAGAAATGTAGGTCTACTGCTTAGCTGGGCGGCGGGCAGTCGGGGATCTTGATGTCCTTGAGGTTGCGGTCCTTGTCAAAGAGACCCCTGTACAGTTAGGATATGCAGGCTTTGCGAGCTGTGAAGCACTCACCAGTAGCCCTCAACACCACCGTAGCGCTTGTCCTTCCACTCCTCGTCAAACGGCTCAAAGTAGAAGTACTTTGTGCCGTTCTGGTTGGCCTGGCAGACGTACTCATCGAGGAAGACTGGGATCAGCTTGGTCGATGCTATAAAAAGTTGTACTCACTCTGGAGGTTGGCGGTGGTGGCGTCCGTGGTCGGGCGTGTCTCGCCGTTCTCGGCGGTGGGAGGAGACGCGCCAGTCGGCCATCCGGTCTCAGCAATGTAAGTGTCGGGCTTGTTCGGCGACGCCTCTGCCGGGGCGACGTCGGTCTCCTCAAAGTACTGCCAGGTCCAGGTGGCGGCATCCTGGACGGTGGTTCCAGCAAACCAGGGGTGGACATTGGCCATAAAGTAGTCAATGTGCGGCGCAAGCGTGGTCGACATGAGGGCGCCGGCGTCACCGGTGCCGACCTTGATTGTCTTCCCGAGGTTCCAGGAGCTGAGTGAGCTCCTGAATTTGTCAATGAAGGTGCCAAGCGTGGCGACGGCCTTGGTGTACGCGGCGCCCTGAGGAGTGACGCTGGTGAGGCCAGAAGCAGTCATCTGGATAAGAATGTACTCGTTGCCGACAGCAACACCCTCAACGTTGTCGACGCCGTAGGTGGTGAAGGCCTCCTGCAGGGCATCGACCTGGACATCATACGCAGTCGTGTTCGAGTCAATGTAGATGGCGGGCCAGATCTTCATGTCGACCTTGGTGTCCTTAATGGCCTGGAGAACGAGCGCAGTGGTGTTGCACATGGCACCGTAGAGGCGAAGGCGAGTCGTCAGCTGCGAGAGCAGCTGCATATCACGGTTCACCATCGACTGGTTGGCCCAGCAGTCTGGCCAGACGGTGTACTACGATGTTAGCTTGGGAACTGTACACGTCATGGGGAACCGGGCGCAGCACAGCATCGACGCCGACAACGCTCGAGCAAACGGCACTCACCTTGGGGCTGTAGGCAAGGCCCCAGAAGGACTTCTTCAGACGGTCATCCTTTTCGAAGACGGACGGGTCATCGCCGGCCAGCGTGTTGCTGCCACCGCTGCTGCTGCCGGAGCTGTTGCCACTCTTCTTGTTCGCCTGTGTGACACCGACACCCACTCCGACACCAACACCGATGCAGAGGAGGAGAGCGATGAGGCCGATCCAGAGCCACTTCTTCGAGCCGCCGCTGCGGCCTCCATGGTCACCACGGGGAGCGTACTTTTCGTCGCCCATGTGGCGGGAAGCGGTGTTGCCGCCCTCCATCGCCCAGAGGTCATCGGCGGTCGCGCCCTGCGTGCCGTGTCCGACGGGGTACTGGTTGCCGTACTGGCCGTTGCCGGAAGCCATTCTGGGAGAGTCCATAGGAGTGTAATCGTTGTGAGAAGGGCGAATGTTGTTGTTGGAATACATGGAATCGTTGTCGCTCAAAAGCGCTGCGGACGGTGAGTTGTTCGGGGATCCTCCAACAAATGGGTCAGAGTACAGTGACGCGCGATGGGCCGGGGGAAGGTTTGAGGGGTCGCCAAAGTCGTTCAGTTCTGTGCGCACTGGTGAGCTCGCAGCAAAGGAGGCGAGAATAAGAAGGTTGGCAAGGGGGGATAAGGGACGGCCTAGGAACGAAAACGCAAGGCCGGAGGACAAGGGGGAGGAGGGGGGAAGAAAAGGAGCGTTGTGTCAAGATCAAAGAAGAGGAAAGAAGAGATGTAAGGTGGCGGGGGGAGGTGATGGGATAACGAGAGAAAGTGACAGTAGATGAGGGAGAAAGGGAGAGTAAGAAAGAGAGACTGGGAGAGATCAAGATGGAGCGAGTAGGAGAGAGATTGTGAGATTGTGCGAGTGTGTGTGAGAGAGAGGAGAGAGACCAGATCGGAGGAGAGAGCATGTGCTGACTGGGAAACGACGACGACAGACACACAGTTCTAGGCAAACTGGAGCTACCGCTAAGAGGACAAGAGCCAGTACAGGATAACGCCACCTCAGACGGATTCACACACGCGCACGAGACGAGAGGGAGAGCTCGTAGCTGCCAGAGCTCAAGAGCGGACTCCAGGGACTGCAAGCGATCAATATGGAAAGGCAGTGGCTAGAGGAAGAGGGGGCGCGCAGGTCACAGAGGCTGGGCGCACTGGGCGCATTGGGCGCACACTGAGAGTCTGGGGCCACGGCGCGCAAGGGGGCGCGTCGAGAGCGGCGATCTGGCCTTTTTTTTTTCTTCCTTCTTCTTACTCTCTCTAGTCGCATTCTCCCCTCCTCGCTCTTTTGCTCGGCGGCATGCGTGCCGGTCTCCCCTCCGGGCCAGGGCAGTAATCTGCAACCGGCTCCCCCACACGGACCTCCTTTATTCCAGGGATCGACAGGGCTGATCGCGCCCATCAAAAGGGACCAGCAACAGCCTTTATTTTTTGTTTTTGTGATTTTTTTCTTCTTTTCGGGGCGTTATTCAGGCTCAAGCTCAGCACGAGAAGAAACGAGGGACAGCAGGCAGCTCACCCAAAGAGCCAGTGCAGGCTGGCTCGGGACCAGACCACCTTTCCTCTCTTCCAAAAACCATGAATAACCCCAAGTGCGATAAAAAAGAAGAGAAAAAAAATGTTCACGTTGCTGCACCACCCAGTGCTCCTAGACCTATCGCACGCTTCGCAGCTATCGCAGCCGCTAGCTTACGTGGTTTAGAGTACTGCAATAAGGGGCCAAGCAACGAGAATAGACAGGAGACAGTCGCTCTGTGGGATCTGTGGACTACCAAGCTCCCAGCTCCAGACAATGGCCACTGCTCATTCCCACACCACGGCCATTCCAGCCCATCCGGCAGGATGTGCTGGATTGTGTGGCGCGTGTGGCACCCACCAGGTTCCATCGTGCTGCACGCGCACACGCCAGAAGTGGTACCCTATACAAAAGCCTCGCCCCTCGAGCTCTAGGTATGCAGGCGCGCAGGCGTCGCGACTAGCGTGCCTCAAAGCTCTCCCAGATACTCAAGTCGATCAAGTAGCTGCACTGGCGGCATGTGATGACAATGGCAATGATCGCAGCCCGTACGCAGGGCCGCAGCCTCCCTTCCCAGACGCAAGTTGCAGGGTGACGCCACCCCGCAGCCACTGTGCCGTCCCGACGATAATCACTGCACAGCATACTGCGCCAGCGACAGCATCCCGGGTAGCGTCCTGCCTGCCTGCCGGGCTGGGCGGGATGGCATGCCGACTTGCGTGGGCGGCCGTGGACGGGCTGTATTGAGATATGGGGAACGAGAGTTGCGGTCTTACTCCCGTGACAGAGGCGCTATTGCAGCCATTGTCACCGTTGTAGCCATTCAATACGTTGTCGCGAGCTCCCTCTGAAGCTCTGAATGCATTTGATGGAATGACAGCCCGTGCACAAAGCTTGATCTGCTGCGGATGATGGCATACCCGCACCAGTACTTTCACACTCGCCTTGGCGTGCGGCAGCAAGCTTGGCCGTGTCATGCCCCCCGACGCCCAGACGCACCAGACGCCGGATCGCTTGCCCTGCAGAGTTGCAGAGCTGCTCCATGCTCCACTTGTCTTGGCGTCCATGGGCCATGGGGCCACATACCACAACGATATCCGAAGCAATTAAAACCAGAGAAGCAAGAGGCAGAGAGTCGGGGGTAAAAACCGAGATCCAAGAACCATCCCACCAGCCAGCGTACTCTTCGCCATCTCTGTGGCCACTTCATTTGGCAACTGTCCCATGCCGGGTGTGGGACTCTCTTGAGTCCGTGGGGTCTGTGCGCAGATGGTAAACCCTGTCCGCCAACGCACTGACCACGCAGTGGTGCAGGCAGCAGCACAGTGAAGAGACAGTGAAGACTCGTCATGTGATCGCGTGCCCCGTGCAGGGGCAGAGGAAGCAATGGGAGGGAACAGGGGGGACGCGGGGACGCTCAAAGCAGACGTGTAGCGTGTGCAGACTGTCTGGCCGGTTTACCGATCACAGCTAACGACCGTCGACATCTACTCGAGATCGGCTGTCGGCTTGTCGCGAAACTGGCCACTCACGCCACTCGCACTGGACGCGAGGCGCTGAGGCAAGCTCTCGAGAGCGCAAGAGCAAATGTTCAGACGTTTAGACGCCTGGTGTGGCTTCGAGCCCGAGATCTCATGCTCTCACGCTCTCAACTCATCGACATTTTTTATCCTGTCTCTCTCTCGGAAATCAAATTTCCAAACTCTGAATTCACTCTCCCTATCCGAACAACCCCCCCCCCCCCCCTTCTCACGGATGACCACGACGGGACTCACCATAGCTCTGGTCGGGAACCGGCGTCGTCGAGCGACTGGTATTCGCGCTGGCGGCGATGCTCGCGCTCGCGCGCGGGTCCATCTCAAAGCCGGGCACGCTCGAGTAGCGTTGTAGCGGCGGGGGCTGGGCCCAGCTCATGTCGGACATGGTGGTGAGGAGCAAGAATGGGGGCCGGCCTGGTGAGCTGGAGTGGATGAGATGCGGGAATGAGTATGGGACGGAGTGAGAACGTCGCGAGAGAGAGAATAGGTCGACGCGCGCGCTGGTCCTATCCTTATCTGTGAGGTCTTCGAGGTCCTTGATCTTGGGGTCCTGGCTTGCGGACCTTGATATCCTTGATCCTTGCATCCTTGATTCTCGCCCCCATGTTCCGTGACGCAGGTGACTCCACTATTCCACTAGCTAGGCCATTTGGCCACTAGGCCACTAGGCCACTAGCTCTACTCCCGATGACTGCCGTGCTGTGTTTCCTATGCCCCGATCCTCGATCCAGCGACAATCATCTAGTGTTCGAGGGCGGTGCGCGCCACCGACGATCATCAACATTGAGCACAACCTTGCAAAAACATTTCACGTCTTTCATATCTCTGCTGTCCGCTTGCTGTGCCGTGTTTGGTTCCCCGTCCAGGCCGTCCAGGCCGTCCACCCTATCCGCTCTCGCCACGGCGCCCGTACAGGGCCCGCGAAGCAGGCGGTGACGACGGCCGCCATCGCTGAATTGCGCGGCGCCCTAGACTTGCGGTCTGGATCGCCCGGCGTGGACGGTCTCGGCCGACGGTGGAGATCCTGTGAAGCTGTGATCCTGTGCGCCTGTCGGGTCATGATTCTGGTTGCGTTTGCGTTGAATACAATTCATGGCCGTCGTTCCGTCCAACTGCATTTACTGCTTTGTGTACTGTGCTGGGCTGATTGGACGGTGGACACGAGTCTGGGCAAGAATAGACAACAACGCAAGCAGACTGCGCCCAGCGCAGCGCGCACTCACAACGCAGAGTACGTAGACTGTCTTGATCACGCGCGGAATGTGAACACCCATGCACTCATGGCACTGCTGCATTGCATTGGTGGCGATGTGCGCGGCACGGGCAATCGCGACCATTCACACCGCCCTCTGAATTCAACATTGTGCCAGTTCCATGTTCCAGTTCCAGTTCCAAGTTCTACTTCCACAATCCGACTCTGCATTCACTGCAACATTCCGTGCCGCAGCGCATCCTTTATAAACAGTTGGCTATGGCATCGCCCCGCTCGCCCCGCCCACCGCGAGCCCGAGTCATGTTCTCTCCGAGCTGCTAAGGCACGGGTGGGTGGACGAGCTACGAAAGCTACCACTCGCCGGATCGTTATCGCTGCCGAGAGACAGGGGCCAGGCCCGATCGCGTCCGTCGACGCGCGACGCACTGGGACCTGGCTCATGTTCATGTACCGCATTGCATAACGTGTGACTATCTCTCCGTCGAGTGTTCGTCTTCTCGGCCGGCCTGGCCTCGTGTACTGTGGACTGGTATAGCCTGGTGCGTGAATGTCCGTGGGTAATATCCGTTCTTCTCGACTCATAACGACGTGTGTGATGGTGTGATCTGTGGTCAGCCCAAACTTCCAGAGTGCTGTACTCACTGGGAGTCCGGAATGTTCTCTCCCTCGCACTTCTTCCTCCCTCTCACTCTCCCTCACAGCTCACAGCCTGCCCTCTATTCACTAACCCTTCTCCCTTTCCACCAACTTACTGCCTCCCAGCAGCTTCCCTCATCCAACTCACACCTCACACCTCCCTCTGCCCGTCCCAGTACGGGACCAACATCGGCATTGACGCCCGGCGAGCAGGCGCCGGGGCCACGAACGGCTCAGTATGAACCGATGCACCGGAATCTGGTCCGGCACTACTTATTGGGGGCTGTCCGCTCCATGGCACAAGTGGGAAAGCGTATCCCTCGGTCGGCGGGACAGACTGTGGCGGGGCTTCCTGACCAAATGGACCTTCGAACCTTCCGAAGCGCACGCCGTGCGCCGTGGACTTGGGTGGATGCGTGGGGTACGTTGCCGTCTGTGGGCGGTTGGAGAGATGGGGAGCAGGGAAGGGTTTCTCCTCGGAAGAGAGCGGGTACGCGGGGTATGTTGCCGTCTGAGGGCGGCTGGGAAGATGGGGGACGATGAACGGGTTTTCTTCCGAAGAGGGGATCGGGTACGAGGGATAAGTGGCCGTTTGCGGGCGACTCGGAAGGGTGGAGACGCAAAGCGGCTCCTCCTCAGAAGAGACAGCACTCCCAAAAGGACTGAACCCAGAGGGAGGGGGGAAACTTCCTGAGAACGGGGTGACGAGCCCCGTGGTGGACATCGGCGACGAGGCGGATAGCGCAAGCGGCGACGCGAGCGATGCCCGGCGCAGCGGGGAGAATCCCGGTGCGGAGGGGGAGGCGGGGAATGTAGACGGCGACATGAACATTGCGGACAGACTCGCGCGCCGAGTCGGGGGCGGATACGGGTACGGGTACGGATACGAGTTTGGCGCGCGCACGACGGGTCCCGGGCCGCCGTCTGCCGTCAGCCTCCGCCACGAGGTCGACGCACCCGCTGCGAAGCGGCGCTTTCGCGTCGGTCCTAGTCCAGCATTTCGGGGCTCGCCGACCGCGATGCTGGCGCGCCGCGGCCCGATGCTGATGTTGGCGGGGCGGGTGCCCGCGACACTAGCGCGCCGCTGGATGTCCGGGATGGTGTTGCGGCGCTCCGGTGTAACGGGCGTGGCTGGGATAGGCGGCGGGAGGGGATGGTGCGCGTAGATGCCCGGAGTGCCAGGATGACCAGGAGGGTCCGTCAGGGCGAGTGGGGGCGGGCGGCGCGCACGCATCGGCGGGACGCGGTGTGACCGGTCGTCAGGCGCACCAAGCGTGCTGGGCAGATCGCGCGGATCACCATCACTGGCTTGCGCGGGGGGACCGCGGCCTGCGCGTGCGTCGCGGAGACGAAGGTGCTTTTGCGGTGTGGGTGGGAACGCGTACGGCGGGCCCGGGTGGTGCGCCGCGACGAGGAACCAGGGAGTGAGGTGGGATATTTGCGGAGCGGTGAGTGGCGCGTGCGCGGCGAGTGAATGGTGCGGGAGGGGTGTGGCTGGTGTGGCCGATGAGGCCGGAGTGGCTGGTGTGGCGAGCTGGAGATGCTGGATGTCGCGCTCGATACCGAGTCCATGTTGGATCGACGGCGCCCAGAGCGACGTGCCCACGTCCCGCGTCGGTTCCTGCGGCGTATTTTCCTTATCCGACACGCCGTCGAGCGAGTCCACGTCCTCGCTCGCTTGGCTGTTTGTCCGGGTGTGCGTGTGCGACTTGCGGTGGCGATACGGGTTGACCTCTGCCTCGCAGTCGGGCTGGTCTTCGCAGCCTGTTCGGTCACAGTCTTCACCGCCTCCACGGCCATGGCGGCGTCCCGCGGGGAAGACGAATGTGCGCAGCCGCTCCTCGTGCGACATGCCGAGTACTGATCGTGATCGTACAGAGTGGTGAGGTGAGATGAGACGTTCAATGGTCCGGGGGGCTTTAAAAGACGAGACACTGTCGCCACCTCCGCGTCCGCATCGCGCATCGCCTCGTGCTCCATGCTGCTCGAGCCGTGGTAGTTGGTCGTCCGTCCGCGGCCGTCCGCCCCTGGTCTGTCGCCCGCTGAGCTAGCTGCTAGCTGAGTTGTTGCCATCAGCACGGGGCGCGTATGACGCGTTTAGAAAGCTGTAGGGAAGTGGCGATCGGGCTGCGGCAATGCGCGTCGATGCGGATCAGTCACGCGTGATGGCTTGGAGGGATCGAGGATTGAGAAGGTGGCAGACTAGACGACCAGGAGAGCGAGTTATAAAAAAACAAACCCAAGATATACCATGATGAACAGGTGGACAGCCGTCGATTTGCTGGCTCGTGCTGTAGGTGGTCTCGCTCACCTTAACTCCCCTCTCCGTCTTCATCGCTGACAAGGTAATCGTTCCGGACGCTGTCGCTACGATAGTCGCTACCGATGGCATGTTGCCCTTATCTCGCGCGATCTCGTGAGATCTCATTTGATCTGTCATCTTGCGCACATCACTTTCCCTATTAATGCTAGCCCGTCACGCGTCGTGGGTCCACAGACTGGCCCAACGCAATTAGGAGAGCAGATCATTGCTCATCCGTTTTATCAGCGTGTTCGATTGCCTTTCTTGATGCTTCCTCTCCTGATATAACAAACTCTGCTGGCTTAGGCGCTTCTCGCTGTTCGCTTCTCGCCCCTCCACTAGCCAAGTAGCGCCAATCTCGTGCAGCAGATGAGAGCCCAGACCCCAGAGAATCCATTATACACTATGTACATCTAGAAATGACAACTACCCATGCCGTCTACTTGTTTCTACTGCTGCGCGAGGGAGAGAGCCGACTCCCACTCGACGCCGACCCACTCCTCGGCAATACCGACGCAGTCGCGCTCGCATGCGAATACCATGACTGTGCCCCACTCCATCTCGCCCTCGCCCTCGCCCTTGGCCAGGCGCGCAATCTCTGCGCGGCGCTCCGCCTCGGTGAGCTTCTTCGGCGGCTGGACAGGGGGTGGTGCGCCAGTCGTGGAGAGGGACGAAGGGCGCAGCGAGTTGATCAGCTGCGGGACGAGCTGGGCCTCGAACACGCGCGGGCCCTTGCACTTTGGGCAACGCGGGATAGTCGCGGTCGTGTAGTACTCGCTGAGATCGACCTCGTCCTCCTCCGACGCCGAGGCGCGGACCGGCGCCTTGGGGAAGAGCTTCTTAAACAGCGGTGATGTGCCAGAGTACGGGAGCGGCACGGAGCCAAAGTCGTACCGCAGCACCTGGGAGGATGCGTCCTCAGCCGACTCGAGGCGGCGAACAAAGCGCTCGAAAATGTCGTCCACTCCCTTGGGGAGCAGACGGTCCCAGCCGTCCTGTTCGCGCCACTCAGCCTTCTGTTCAGGTGACTCGTCCTCATCGTCGCTGTCCACGTCGTCGTCTACCTCCACGGGGATCAGGTACTCGTCCATTGTGGATAGATACTGCGCCGGAAGGTAGGCGGGGAGCGGGGGTGCCAAGGTGGTAGGCTCGCCGATGGAGAGCGCCGCCATAGGTGCAGTGACTGGTGCGGGCTCCGCTGCGGGCTCAGGTGCCGGGGCAGGTTCCGGTGCGGCAAAAGGATTCGACGGGGCAGCGCCAAAGAGGGGCTGTCCGCCGCCAAAGAGGTTCCCACTTGCTGCGGGTGCGTCCTTGACCTGTCGTCAGTTGGGCTCTAACGGAGTAAACTAACAGTAAAAGGGTTAATTCTCGCCTTCTCGCGCTCCTCCTTGGCAATGCGCTCCGCCTCGGCACGCTTGGCCTCGACGTCCGCAACATACTCCTCGTTGCGGACGGACGCGCGCCACGCGCCCACCGATCCCTCGCGACGGCTGCAGCCTGCGCGGGGACAGGCAAATACGTACAGCGTGCGGTCGTTTTCGCCGTCCACGAGCGGGCAGTACACCTGCGAGAGGAGGGGCATGGGGTTGTGGCACACGCCGCAGTTTACGGATTCTGGTGCGGAGGAGGTCGCGCACGCCGGGAAAGTCGGGTAGCCGCCAATAAAGCTGGCGGTGTGGCTTGGTGCATCGGCCGTGTCCACGGGTCCGTCGGGGAGCGCAAGGAGAACCGAAGACGGCTCATCGCTCATGTCCGAGCCGCTCTCGGAGGGCGCGCGGGGCATCGCTGCGATCTGCATGTCAGCCTCACATAATAGACAGGTCCAGAGGCGGGGTATCACTCGGGCCGCGAGGTGGAACCTGTATCCAGCTGAGTTACAATTCATGACACAGCTGGAACGGGTCACCGACCCCGGGCAGTGGAGTGTGCGCGTCAGAAATAAGTCGCCAAACTAGTTTGAGATCGTCACGCTCGCCGCGCTCCGCAAACGCGCACCGAACGCCGCCGGTATCCCACCGCGGTCGGGCGGCATACCGCCCAGCAGCTCCAAAACGGAGGCCGGTCGGCATACCGCAGGCCCGCAGAGGCAACGGCGACGGCGCACGCGCAGGACGCGGGGGTAGGTCTCGTCATCGTATCGTCATTCGCGCAGGAGGGAGAGCGGGTACTGGGCACTGGGCACTGGGCGCTGGGTACTGACCTTTTGGTGGTGGATGGAGAGATGGAGAGTTGGGATGTGGATGGGAAGTGGTGGTTTGGCAGTGAACTTTTTTGGCGGTGCGAAAAAGCGGGTGGATCATGGATCGATTGATTTTTCGCCACGTCATAAATTTGGCCATACACCATGTGTGGCGTGTGGCGCGTGTGGCAGGCAATACTGTAGCAGGCGACGGGGTGCCGATGCCGTCATCCCACCCTGTGGTACTCTCGGAGCTCGGTGCTGCGACCGATGGTGTCGGGCGTTGCTGAAAACTGCAGCGACAGGCCACTAGCTAAAGGAGGGTTGCACTGCCCACGGGATGTCTGGCGCAACTGGCACTGTAGACTGGAGGCCAATGGTGCAGATGGTCTAGAGCATAGTGTGCGCAGGCCACACGGCTGCGTTGCCCGAAACCTGTGGCAGCCAGTGGAACTCGAGCTTCGGGTCTGCTCCTAGCCGCTCACCCCGAACCGACAGACCTCCCGAGCAGAATCGGAACCAGGAGATGGACGCCTGTCGTGTTTATGGATGCTAGCGATGGGCCATATTGTGCTGAGGTGCGACTGGCGGCAGCGATGTCTGAGATGAATGATAAGGGAGAAGGCAAAAACAATGCGAGAAGAGTTCATGTGAGTGTGGAGCGCGGGGTAGGCACTGCCCGAGTGTGGCAGTGGGCCAGTGGGTCCTGTCGGGTCGTCTCGGAAGGCTCGGATGGAACTCGTACTAGCGTCGAGGCCGTGGTGGTCGCTCACCACATGCACCTCGAGGCCCCGAGACAATCACTACAACGCCAACACTAGTCACCAGCTCATGAGCGGTAGTCACCCCCAACATCGGGGAGCCACGTTCGTCGGGCCCCCTACCCACATCGGACACCCGAGCGATAAGCAGTGTCTCAAGTCTCATCTTTGTGCAAGGACAGCCAAAACGTGCCAAACAAATACCACAGCCAGGCAACCTCATACAACCCTTCTGCCGCACAGTGCATGCCTTGGCGCAGATTACCATCTGCCGATCCCCACAGCGTTCCCCGCATCAACCCCAGCCGCAGAACACCCCAACCACAATCACTGCAATTCAACATGCCGATGATGTCGATGTCTCGGTGTCGAGGCGTTGCAGGCTTTGAAGCCTGGGGGAGGCACAGGAGACGAGGTGCGCAATGACGCGCGGCCGGGTATTCTTTCGACGATGGGCGCGTTATCTCCCTCCAGACGCTCCTCCAGACGCTACAAAGGTTTTCGAGCGTGGAATCACGCAGCCCCATTCCCCCGCCCAGGCAGGGTGAGTGGCCAGTGGCTGGGCACTCTCTAATGTTATTTGCGAGCAATTATCCCACACCTCAGGGCGGCAGCCTCAAAATCTAATGGCATTAGACCGCAATCCTAATGGCGGTAGCGGGGTTTTTCGGAGTTATTGCCGAGCGGCGGCGGGACGGGTCAGTGCGGAGTGAGCCGGAGCCCAAGAAAATCAATGAAAAAAAAAAAAAAAAAAAAAAAAAAAGGAGGCACAGTACACCACGCAGAGAGAGGAGGAGAGTGAGATTTGTGAGGGTAATCTCGCCAGCCAGTACCAAGGCGCGGAGACGGGGGCCGGAAGCCGGAAGAGGGGGGGGCAGAATCTCGGAGGGGGGAGGGAAGAAAGACAACAGCAATCATCAGCCCATGCCAGAGCCAGAAATGAGCCATGCAGCAGCCCGCCGGCAGCCAATCTCATCTCTCGCACTCTGCTGGTGCCGGTCTCTCTCCTCTCCCAGTCAGTCCCCCTCCCCCCCTCCCCACCGGAATCCCTTACTTTAACAAAATCGGGCACGACACCATCTCTCCTCCTCTCTCCATCTCACCACTCATTCTCCCTCCCCCGCCCTATCCTCCCAAAAAAAAAAGACACCATGCCTTACCGTGCCAACCCCCTCTTCGCCCCCGGCGCCTCCAACTTCTACGCCCCGGCTGCCGTCGAGGCTAAGCCCGCCCCCACCGGTGTCGACCTCTACGCTCGGTAAGTCGGCGAGAAAAAACAGCGACAAAAAAGCGGAAAAGCGACAAGGAGTGCGATGGAGACGTGGCCGAGGATGATGGGATTGCAGACGTGTTTGCGACGCGGCCAGTAAGGAAGAGGTCGCCGAACATTGGCATCCATTCCGTCATCTCGTCTAGATCTCCGCCATCCGAGTCGTTATCGCGATGTCCGCCCGATATGACAGCCCCACTAACCACCCAGTTTCGCCCTTGCCGGTGCTCTTGGCTGTGCCATCACCCACGGTGCCCTCACCCCCGTCGATGTCGTCAAGACCCGTATCCAGCTTGAGCCCGAGGTCTACAACAAGGTGAGTTGCGATTCTGGCAGACTGGAAAGCCTGCACGCAATGTGGGCGGAGCAGCTGTCGTCTCTGATCGCCAACTGCCATTTCGCGACAGTGCTAACACCCAGGGCATGGTCAACGCCTTCCGCCAGGTTGTCTCGAAGGAGGGTGCCGGTGCTCTCCTGACCGGTCTCGGCCCCACCGTTGTCGGTTACGCCCTCCAGGGTGCCTTCAAGTTCGGTGGTTACGAGTTCTGGAAGAAGACCGCCATTGAGACCCTTGGTGTTGAGACTGCCACCGCCAACCGTCAGGCCGTCTACCTCGGTGCCTCGGGTATCGCCGAGTTCTTCGCCGACATTGTCCTCTGCCCCCTCGAGGCCACCCGTATCCGTCTCGTCTCGCAGCCCACCTTCGCCACTGGCCTCACCTCGGGCTTCCTCCGTATCCTCCGTGAGGAGGGTGTTGGTGCCTTCTACGCTGGTTTCGGCCCCATCCTCTTCAAGCAGATCCCCTACACCATGGCCAAGTTCGCCGTCTACGAGGTCTCCGTCGAGAAGATCCTCAAGGCCGTTGGCAAGAAGAAGGGCGACCTCTCCAACGGTGAGACCACCCTCCTCAACCTCTCCGCCGGTCTCATCGCCGGTATGGCCGCTGCCGTCATCTCGCAGCCCGCCGACACCCTTCTCTCGAAGATCAACAAGACCAAGGGTGCCCCCGGCCAGTCCGTCTCGTCGCGCCTCGTCCAGATGGCCGGCCAGCTCGGCGTCAAGGGTCTCTTCACCGGCATGGGCGCTCGTCTCGTTATGATCGGTACCCTCACCGCCGGTCAGTTCCTGCTGTACGGCGACGTCAAGCGCATGCTCAACGCCACTGGCGGTGTTGAGATTGCCGCTGTCCCCAAGTAATTTAGACCCGACACGTAGCTACGGTGCATGCACTTGTCTTTTTAGCCCACCGAGCAGACTGATACTACTGATAGGATTACCGTGGATGAGGCTCCACCAACGACAGGCTGCGAAACGCTCAAAAGGCTTAATTGCCCGTGTCCGCGTTGGTCGCTTAAAACCACCCCTGCGACGGAAGCAGAAATCGCAGAATCCCTCTGAATCTCTCTCGGGCCCTCTGCTCTTGACCCTCAATTTGCCAGGTACAGATATACCCGAGGCGCGAGGCGCTCCGCCCTCCGCCCTCCGTGATGATCAACACGTGCGTGAGCCGAGCGGTGGCGCCGTGGACCGAGCCGCGAGCCGCGAGCCGGGGTGCAGAGCGAGGCGCTGATAAGCGCACCGTGCTGGGAGCATGGCTGCGGATGCGGATTGATTGCGTGCGGAATCCGAAGTGCCGGAGTGCCGGTTGCAGTCTGGTCAAGGATCAGCAATGCATCATTCAAGGCTGGGGTGATGTCTTATCGAGCCGGCGGTGTAAGGTATAGAGACTTTTTGCCTTTCAATTATCATTGCACATCACACATCAAGGCAGCACATCACCAGTATCGATTGCGGCAAAGTCATGAGAAGCTCCGTCAGACCATCAAGGTCTACCTCCACTATCTTCTGATCTGCGCCCTTGACTTCTGCTCTCCTTGCATGCTCGTCCACGAACCGGTGCATAGAACGACATGATGAATAAAAATGAAGTGTAGATGGTATAAACCGGGTATAGTAATACAACGCCCCGCCGGGGGCACGGACAGAAGCGCACATGATGATGGATCCGGGACAGGGGGCGCGCCGCGGCCCAGGGGAAGGTAAGCGGGCAGCAGGGGTGGTGGCCGATGGCCGATGATGATGGCGATGGCGATCGATTGGGCGACCGTCGGTGCCCAGAAGACTCACACTCGGTGTGCAGATCGTTACTCGATATGTGTGATTGAAAGAGACGCTCTGCACGGCTAGCAACCGACGCAGTCGGCCGAACCGACGTAGTTTGCGCCGAGGAGCTCTGGTGCGGCGCGCACACCGCGTTCACTGAAGTCAGCATTTGAACTTTCTGTCCCCATCTTCTACTCACACCTCATCGACGGCCTTGACGAGGTCGTACTGGATGTCGTCGGAGACGATCGAATCGTGCTTGTACTCCGGGTGGGAGGTGATGAACTCGCGGATCCAGGTGGCGGGGGTCACGAGGTCGCCCTTTGCGCGCGCCTTGATGAGGTCGAGGTATCGGCGGATTTCGCACTTTGTCGCGACGTCGGCATTGATGCTGTTCAGGTACGCGTTGACGACGCCCATGAGGCCCGGGAAGCCGTCCTTGCGCCCGTTGATGACCTCGTCGAGTGTCATCTCCACGACGTCAGGGCCCGAGTCATCCTCTTCCATCAGCGACGCGCAGGAGGAGAACGACGACTGGTGGCGCAGGCCGTGTGCCGCGTTGCCGTTCGTTTGCGCGCTGCCGTTCGCAGTGCCGTTCGTGTGCCCGTTCTCCGTCGGGAGACGGTTCACCAGGCCGTTGATGTCCAGCGAACCGCCCTGTGTCTCGGGTGGGGTCTGCGTCGGCGGGGTGATCGGACGCGACTCGAGGTCGTACATCGAGAGGGCGTGGGGGAAGACGGTGCGGCGGAAGAAGAACGAGTTGGCGCGGGCGGCATTGCGCTGCTGCGCGCGCTGAAGGTTTTCGTCGACCTGGGACATGGGCATGTAGAAGTTGAGGTTGAACGAGAGGATAGCGCGGGTGAGGAGCACAATGAAGACGGAGAAGGCGGCGTTCTCAAAGTCCGTCATCTGGATCTCCATCGGACGGAACTCGACGCGCCATCCAATGTCCGAGTTGACCGGCGGCGGCTTGAAGCGCACCGTCTGCCAGTTTGTGCTTTGGATGTTCTCAAAGTGGTCCATGCTCTCCTCGTCGTCCTGGTCGATCGTCTCGGAGAACTGCACGAGCGGATCGCGGATGAACAGGTGGCCAATGTGCGACGCAAGCTTGTCGTCGAGGCCGGCGTCGAGCAGACGCTGGCGCACACCCTGGTTGATCGGCGCGTCAATGTCGGCGTACTCGGGCTTGTTGCGCGGGTCGTTGGCAATGTATAGCGAGACCGAGTCATAGCGCGACTTGGGTATCCTGTACTTGCTGTCCTTGAGCGGCTTGAGCCCGCGCTCCTCGGCATTGCGGTCGTCCACCGCTGCAGCAATCACATTCCAACGCGCATCGACATCAGCCAGGCGGCCGCGGAATGCCGGTGCGGCCGCGGTAAGCGCGAGCTGCGGTTAGAATCCTGGTCTGTTGAGATCTTGTACCCACCATGATAGGAGCGACCGGAACGAGGGCATCGTACATTGTCCTGGCCTCGTCGACGTTCCACGCCTGGAACGTGATCTGGAGGCAGCAGCAGCCCATGCCAAAGCCCATGGCATCCATGTGGATGTACGGTGTTCCGGGCTCGGGCTTTGCCGGCGTCGTGTGGTCCTTGGACAGGCCCGGCGCGTGCGTGCCCTCGGGCAGGACCGTGTTCTTGTCAATGAACAGGGGAAGGCGGATGTTGACGAGCTCGCCGCGACGCTGGCGGATGTTGGCCGTGAGGGTCGGGAAACGCGCGTGCGGGTTGGTGATCAGCTGCCCGACGTACTGGCTGCGGCTCGACGATCCCTGCGGGTCAGGCTGCGTCGGGGGGTCGGTGAACTGCGAGTCCTCGGCACCAAGACGCGGCCACGAGGTGAGCGTGATCGGCAGCTCGTTGGGGGCCAGTTGCGAGCGGATAATCTTGCGCCGGAACCGCATGTCGGCCTCGACATTCACCAGGTCTCGCGGCGAGCCCGTGTACGGGTATCCCGGCGTCGACTCGATCATGAACCGTCCGTACTCGGGGTGGAACGTCGGCATCTTGCGGCTGGGCGTGAGCCGGGAAGGAAGAAAAAAAAAAGAACCACAAAAAAAAATCCTCACCATCCCGCCGGGCGCTGCTTTGCGAGCTCGGGGTCGAGGGTGACGTTCTGGAGCTTCTCGAGAATCTCGCTCTGGCGCAGCGAGAGACGCACGGCATGGTCCTGCTCGGCGACCGACGCGACGAGGTATTCGATCTGCGCGTCAGAACAAGAACGGCGAACGAGTGTTGCTTCTTGTGTCTCACCTCGTCGCCCCAGAGCAGCTGCTCGCCGGAACGGTCCTTCCACCTGCGCCAGGTGTTGAGGAACTGCGTGATGCCGTGCTCGCGGATGTGCTCGGCGAGCGGCTTTGTGTCCGGCCAGTCGAGCGGCGTGCCGAGCGCGAGGAGGCCCATTGTGGCGGGTTTCGGAGCCGGGCGCGGGGCGGGTGGGCGTCAATAAGCGGGTGCGCCGGGGTGAGAATTAGACCGTCGCGGGGAGTGCGATGCGGCGATGCGGAGGAATGCGTCGAGCGCGGCGTGGAGTGGAAAACTAGAGATACGAGAGAGAGAGAAAGACGGTAGACAAGAGTCTGACGATAAGAATGTGGCCCACAGAAGAAGGGGATGATGGACTGGGATACCGATTCCGAGTTATGGTTGCCTGCAAAAACAGGCTTTCGACGGTATGTACGGTATAACTCTTTGATTTGTCAGAAAAATGTGGAGGCGCGGCGGGGAGGCGACGGATGGGAGAGAGAGGGAGTGGCTACGGTGGTGATGCAAGCTGAAATGACCTGCGGCCATCTACCGAAAATTATTCATCAGCCCAGGCCCAGGGGCATCATCAGTGGTGGCAAGCGCCCATCCGCGTACATTACCTATCCGCATGCGCACATCGCCGTTACATGATGACAGGTTCCACATATCCACATACAGATTGCAGCGCATGCATACATCTCCGCGGCCCCACGGCGCCCTGTGCTTCCAATGGACAGGTTCATGTGTCACTCCAGGGTGCAGGGGTGTACGCACAGGCCATTTTGCTGACTGAAACGTTCGTTTATGGACATCAGACCAGCTAGACCAGGATGGTTGAGCCGCACCCAGTGGTCAGTAGGTGGCCACCGTGTGCGGCCGTCTCGATCATCATCTCTCGCTCCTGCTTCCTTCCTATACACGCGGTCCAAGTCCGCAAAGTGCGCAATCATAGTGCAAGCGACTCTTCTCACCGAAATACGCAAGCGAAGCACGAAAACCAGCTTCGCGCCGCTGGCCCCACGCGAGATGACGAGCTCACTTTGCAGTAGTTGTAATTCCATTTCCACTCTGTTTTTCTATGGTTCGGCTACCTTCGGCCCCCAGCGCAGAAACATGTTCCGTCACAGGCACCGGTCGTCGGCCGTCCTGTGATACTGTGGCTGGCAAACTACGGCGAACGACGGCTCTGATGAGACACAGGCGGAGTGGAAATCGGAATCCTGCAATCCTGGATCCTGGACTGATATCTATGCAGTTATCTATGGCGTCCCTTCACTGATTGCTGATGGACTGATCTGTGGATGCTCGTTCATGATCGTCTTGATGATCTGTTGGTACCAGTGTACCAGGCGGTGTTGCAATCTAGATGGGATCCTGCGGACGTTATCTGAGAATCTGGTAGATTGGTACGCTTCTGCGAGACCGGAGAGGTCGAGAAGCTCTTCGACAGCTCGCCATGTCGGCCACGAAGTCCACGCTCCAGGATTCCTGGTAGGAATACAAGGGTATACCACGCCCATTGTGCTGCTCGCCATCTCCTGTCATTGTCTCACTGTGCGAAGTCGTGATGACTGCGGCGCTGACGTCCTGATGTCGGCCGCTGACGCCATCGGAGGGTTCGCAATGACGACGTAGTCGGCGGAGACATCGGCGACTTGATGCGATAAGGGCAAATTACCCCCAAAGCTCGCGATCATCACCGGCATGATCCATGCCGATCCTCTTTTCAGTCGGCTTGGCACGGCATGGACGCTACATTCTACTTATCGTACTCTACAGTTTTTGTATCTACAGTGTGGTTCGGGATGTAGCATCCCCGTTTTTACCCTCAAGACATGGCCTTGTTGGTGCTTTTTTGGCTCTCGTTAATGGTAGTGGTGTGGTGTCTCTGGTCTCGCCCCGTCTCCCCCTAGTCATCAATCTCGAGCACGCCGAGCACCTCTCCAAGCTTGGCATTGATCTCCCCATGGCCACCAAGCACGTCCGAGAGGTCGACGTCCTCGACGCCGGGGCGGTCCACGGCACGGAGACCGGCCACGCATGTGCCGTTCGCGCCGACGACGCTGCGCGAGAGCACCTCGTGAAGCCGCACCACACCTGCGAGGACGAGGTCCTTGTCCGACCACGCGTTCACGACGCGGCGGGCAGTCACGCAGCGCACGGCGGCCCACTCGGCCTCGGTCGGCGCCGCGGGGAGCGAGACGAAGAACACGCTCTCGACGATCCCTTCGGCTGCGGCACCGCGCTCCGCCAGCGCCAGGAGCGCCGTCAGGACCGTGAGGGCGCCGACGCTCGTGCCTACCAGTACGACGGGGCGTGCACCCTGCACGCGCTGGAGGAGGACGTCCGCGAGCAGCTTGCCGGCCTTGGTCGCGCGCGACTGCGCTACCATCCACGTGTTGTCGAGCGCGAGCGTGGATATCGTGTACACGCTCATCGGGAGGGAGAGGGCAACGTAGTACGCGGAAAGGACGGTGGCCTTGACGACCTGCGTGGCGGCCATGGTCTTGAGCTTGCTCATCACCCACGTCTCGATGCTGCGCCCGGACTTGAGCATCTGGTCGGTCTCGAAGCGGAGGAAGAAGACGTCACGCCCGTCCGCGAGACCCTTCTCGTCGACGGTATCGGTTGTCGGGGAGCACACGCCGCGCCACGCGCTCACCGCCTCGACGCGGGACACGGTCATGAGGCCCGGTACGACTATCGTAGCCGTCAAGCTCGGGGTCTTGGCCTGTGCGCGTTCCGCGACGCTCGCGTCAGGCGGGGGACTCGGCGCAGCGGGCTTCGTACCCGCGTTAAGCGAAAGCTGGGCAAAGTGTGCGTCAAGCTCACGGCGCGCGCGCACGACCTCGCGGCGGGCCGCGAGCTCCTCGTCCGTCTCCGCATTCTTCTCCTCTCCCTCCGCCGGGGCCTCGAACAGGAGCTCGCCAGCATCAACATCCTCACCCTCGCGCACGCGCCGTTCCGCGTCCTCCACCTCCTCCTTCGTCGGCTTGGACCCAGCGCCGACCTCGATGAACGCAAACTCCCGCACGCCGCGCCACCGCTCGCTCACGCGCCATCCCGCGAGTCCACCACCCGTCAGACCGAATAGCGTTCCGATCACGACTGGCGCCGCAGCGGCTGAAAGAGCACCAATGCCGAGTGGCGCAAGCACGGCCGCGATCGCTGGCGCCGCCAGTCCTCCCGTGACGCCGAGAAGTACGCCGCTCGTGATAACGCCTGCGCCGATTGCTGCCATCAGCTAAAAGGTCATTTCTATCACTCACCGAGACCACGGCCCAGAGAGCCGCCCCACCCGTGCTTCTGTTTCTCGCGGGCGGCGTCAACGCGCGTCTCTTCAAGCGCAGCCACGAGCGTGGCGGACAGATCTGCCTCCGCGCGGGGAAGGAGCACGCCCGCGTCGAGACCCAGTCGCTCAAGGGTGCCGTGCGCCGCTGCGCGCGCGACCGATGTGTACCGCACCTCTGGCAGCGGCGTCTTGTCCTCCTTCTCCTCGCCCTTTGCCGGCGCGATGTCCTTGACGTCCTGCCACCACCCATTGACTGTCGATGCGAACTTTCCCGGCGGGGAAGGGGATGGCGGCGGAGCGTCAGTCGCCTGTGCAGGTTGTACTTTTTCAGAAGGCTGTTTCTCGGCAGGCACCTTGGGCTCCTTCTCCCTCTCCTGTGCTCCTCCCTCCCCATCCTTGCCCTTCCCCTTCTTTTCTCGCTTCGCCAACGCAGCCTGGACGAGCGTGCGCGCCATGGCGTAGCCGACCTCGGCATCGAGCGTCTCCTGCTGAACAGCGTGCGTGACATCCTTGGGATCCACGTCGGAGGGCAGCGCGTCGCGCGGAATCTCGAGAAGGCGCGCCAGCGCCGCGAGCCACGCGTCCGCCTCCCCCGTGTCCCATTTCGCACCCGGGGGCGGGCGGCGCGTCGCGCACACCGCCGCGAGACCGAGGACGAAGTGCAGGTGTCGCGGGAGGGCTGCTGCTGCGCATGGCGAGGAGGGCGATGCTGCAGATGGAGAGGGCGGGCGGGGTGGTGCTGGTGCTGCCATTGTGAGTGATGGAGAGATGATAAGATGTGGACACGTAGGACTTCCCGACCTTGGACCTTGATGAGCAAAGTGTGGGTCGTGTGTTGCCTTGGGGCCCCGCTTCCGAGCTCCCGGTGCCTCTGGTGATGACGAGGTAGGAGAATGATGACGCAGGTTGACACAACCTCTCAACCGCTGCAACTTGGCAGTTGGAAACGCGACTGAAAGCCCGGGAGCAACAGAATATCCAAGTTGTCCAGTGGCCATTATAGATTATACACATCGCGATCCCATGCTATCTACCACCCACGCCCAAAATCCATGAGGGCCCACAGCGCGATACGCGTATCCTTGCCCCCGCTCGCCATCCACCGCGCGCGCTCCCCCGCGTCCTCTTCTTCGTCGCTGTCGCTCTCCTCCCCAATCTCGAGAACCTCCTCCGCGGGCGCGAGCAGCCGCGTACTCGGGGCATGGGCGAACGCTATCGCATACACACTCTCGCGGTGGAAAGAGAGTGTACCCAGCGGTTTGAATGTTGCTGCGGAGAAGAGGCGGATCCTGCTGTCAGAACAAAACGAAGTCAGATAATTCATACCGTCCATCCCACCCTCCGGCCGCGACGACGCGCCCGTCCGCCGAGAGCGCGACAGCGCCGTGCCCGATCTGCTTGGTGCCATAGGCTGTACGTGCGCCCTCGTCCGCCTTTCCGCGCAGAACCTGAAGTTAGTGAAGCTAGACGATCCAATCCAACTTACAGCCTCGAGATCGATGCGGACGAGAAAGTGGTCGGCGGACACGGTGAACGCGCGCGTAAACCCCGAGTCGACCGCCATGGCCATGACTGGCGTCAGTTGAGACATACGATTCCGTCAACTCACCCGCCTCGTTGTGGCACTTGCCCTCCCAGAGCAACTCCCATGCGGGCTCTGCTCCTGCTCCTCCCGCCTTCCTTCCATCCCACTCAGACCGCACACGCGCAAGAGAACACGCCCACACCTCGACGCGCCCGTCCTCGAACCCTGCTGCGAGTGCTGCGCGGTCGGCCACAGTCCCGAGGTGGACAGACATGACTATCCCTGAACGCGTCGCTTGCGGGCCTTTGGGCCGCGGGCGGTAATTGATCGCAGCGTGTACTCGTGCGAGCGAGGGGACGTGGTAGATGTCAATCTGGGGTCAGAGCGTGCTCCAGCTCGTGGGTATCTATCAGCTGCGCACTCACGAGCTCCGAGTCAGCGAGGTTCGGCAGCGCCAGCAGGCCCTCTTCCTCCCCAAGCGAGACAAGACTGAACTTGCAGAAGTTGAGCGCATTCGAGTCCATGGAGCGCACGATTTCCGGCGCGGCACCCGCACCGACCATGCCACCAGTGCCCCCTGTTGCAGATTTTGCCAGCGGGCGATAAAAGTGGATCTTGTTATCTCGTCCCTGGCTGCCCATCAGTCCTATCCCATCAAAGTTCCTCACCTCACAACACCGCGCGCCCATTCCCCAACACTTAGCACCCCGCCCTCGTGGGCCACCCAGGACGCGACGACTCGCCGCGTCCCCAAATCCGTAACCGACACGCGACCGTCCTGGTCGCCCGCGAAGAGGTGTGCATTGTCGGCGCTAAAGTGCAGCGCGGACAGCGGGGCCTGGTGCGCGCGCAGGATATGGAACGGCGTTGGCGGGGGTACCATGAGCAAGGCGTTGCGGCCCAGGGGAAAGGACTGGTAGACTGTACAAGCTTGATGAGATGTTATCTCGATCCTCAACTTCCCGGCTCGGATCAACGACGTCAGCGCTGTGGATCTGTGGAGGTTGTTCGGGTGGAGCTGTCCGCGGAATGGGGCGCGGCTCCCAACGGCAAAGGGCGGAGAGGCATTAGTTAGTCACATGTGGCCCTAATAAATGCCCCTAACTGATTAGCCTGATCCAGACCAGGCCCCTAATCTCTATCAGAATAGCCCCCCTTTCACCCGATTTCGTGAGAAAGTTGCCAACGTGCAAAGGGCGTCATTGTTGGCGAGATAGAGGCTAGAGGCTTTTTTTTTCTGCTCTCCCCAAGAGGAAAAACAACAGCACAGAGAAGAGGTCGTAAGCAAAGAATGCAATCTAGACTTCTCATCTCTCTCCATCTATAGGAGTCACTTCAATCAACTGGCAGCATGTCTGGCTTCTCGCCGTACCCGTACAACCCGACGATGGGGTACACGCCGCGCCGCTCGACGACCACGCCGCTGCAGATCGACGTGCCGGACGAAGTGCCGACGCCGGGCACGTCCATCTCGTCGCGGCGCGGGCTGCGACGCGGGCTGAGCTTTGACCAGGTCCGCACGATGGGGTGCGTATGGGGATGGAATACATGAGAAGGAGATTCTGATGGCAGGATTATTTCGCGGCATGAGCGCAGTATTGAGGACTTTCGCGATATCGATGTGTGCGAAGCGGCGATCAAGAAGCGGCCGCGAAAGGTGGGTACTGGCGTATAAGCGCGGAGCTCCGAGCTGGATATCGGGATGCGGAAGTACGGTGCATGATATCTGACACGCGTCGCCGAGTTCGATCCGCGATCGCGTCGTTCGATTCGATCACTGACAGCCAGGTACGGCCGTACTATGAGAAACTCGCGACGATTCAGGACCATTACGAAGAGGTGGACGCGCTCCTGGCTGGCGAGCTGCCGTCGTTTATTGCGAGCACGTTCGCCAAGCCCCCGCCGCAGCACTCGCGGAGCATGTCGAATCTGTCCGAGCACGGCGACGAGATACACAGCGCGTGGTACATCCGACCGCGGGTGCGCGAGCACGACCACGAGGCGATCGATGACGGGGAGGAAGATGGCGAGACCTCGCCTCTCATGCTTGCTGACCGCGAGGCGCAAAGGGACCGGATTGCGAAGCTTGCGCTCAACGGTGGGTGATCCGCAGGGCGTTTCTGACGGCAGTGAACACTATCGTCAATCTGCTCCTTGTCGGTGCCAAGGGTATCGCGGTGTGGTATTCCTCCTCGATTTCGCTCACGGCGAGTCTTGTCGACTCGGCCCTTGATCTTCTCTCGACGTTTATTATTCTTGGCACGAGCTGGGCGATTGGTATCCCAACGGATCGCCACCTTGTGAGCTCGAACGTACCTTCATGTAGCTGACATAACAGTATCCTGCAGGAAAACGGCGATTCGAGCCTCTTGGAGTGGTATGTCGAAATCTCATGTCCAGCGCTCACAGCAGCTCATCTTCTCCGTCGCAATGATCGCATCGTTTGTCCAGGTGTTCATCGAGTCACTGCAGCGCGCATGGTTCCGAGGCGAGACCGAGGTCGTCGAACTCAGCGGCGTCGGCATGGCAACCATGCTGGCCACCATTGGCGTAAAGGCTGTTCTGTAAGAGGAGGAATCGGAGCTTAGCTGACGGCAGCTGGGTATGGTGCTCGCAGATTCCGTCATCCGGCGTGCAGGCGCTCGCGCAGGATGCAGAGAACGACGTCTTCTTCAACATCATGTCCCTCGCGTTCCCCGTGAGCTAGCCTTTTTGCTTTCAAAGCTGACGACAGTGGATCGGCCACAAGATGGGCTGGGCGCTTCTTGACCCGATAGGCGGCATGGTGCTCTCGCTGTACATTATCATCGAGTGGGTCAAAACGCTCTTCCTCAACTTTGCCAAGCGTAAGTGCAGCTTTCTTTTGTCGTCTGACGCCAGTGTCCGGCCGCGCAGCGTCGTCCGACCAGTACACGCGTGTACTGTATCTGGTCTCGCGCTTCAATCCTGTCATCTCCATCGCCGCCGTGGAATGCTACCACATTGGGTGGGTTAGATATGAGTCTCCCTGCTGACCACCAGCGATGATCTCGTCGTTGAGATCGACGTCATCCTCCCCAACACCTCTCTCCACTTTGCGCACGATGTCGGAGAGACAATTCAGTGAGTTGCCAGGGACGAAGGACCGGATTTCCAGGACGGTCCCCTATGGATCTAGAACGCGCTAACACCCAGGGTGATGCTCGAGCAGTGGGTATTGAGCAGCCGTGTAGTTACTGACCTGAAGCCTCGACGGCGTGCTCCGTGCCTATGTCCAGTGAGTCGCAGCGGCAAGAATGATACTGACCACAGCACCGACTATACGTCCAAGAACCCGTGCGTCTGCCGATCCAGGCCGAACTGACCCCAGAGCGCAGCACGTCCCGCGCACGCGGCAGGGCTCGAACCCGATGATTGTCCGTGCGGCGCATTCGCCAGAGAACCAGAGTCCATACGTTGGCTCCACGACGCCGACGGCTGCCAACCCGTTTGGCCGCAACCTGCGCTCCGAATCGTATACGAGCGGATACGGCGCCATCTCCGAGTCGCCGCGCACGAAATAGAAGATTCGAGCGTTGTCGTCGTGTTTAATTTCTTTTCGTTCTTCCCCTCTCCTCCCCTTTTGGATCATCATCATGCACAGACTGTTATCACCCAATCACAACGACTACCGGCCATCTGGCTGAGCGACTGACTGCAGAATCCCGCTAGTTGGTGGCGAGCAGGGTGCCGGCCTCGTGTTTTGACTCCTGTCATGCTGTCGTTCCCGCGTCCTCTACCTGAGGCCTGAGGCCCTGGTCGGAACCCAAGAGTTTAGAGATCTGGGTGTTACACCACGCAGATGAGAATACTAACTCCAAGGCGACCAGAATCAGCGCCTCGCGTTTTGCGCCGATGATCCGCTAATGCCACGCTAGCGCGCTAGCAGTGATCGCCCGATCACAAGTGCGCTAGTAGATCGTTCTTTCGTGCCCTCAAGATGAGCGAGCGAGCTAACAACGCCTTGGCCGCGAGGCGCGAGGCCGCAGATCGAACGTGCGGCAGGTCGAGAGCTCGAGAGGTGCTGCCCAGCCGACGCCTGAGAGCGCCTGGGCCGCGATCGGGATCGAGAACTTCGCGGGTCTAGCTCGTCCGCCACGCCCTAGCTGCTCTCTCGAGCACTCGAGCTGATCGTGAACCGTGCGTAGTACCCCGAACCTCGAACACCTCTTGACTCTGCCCGGAACAACCGGCGCAGGGAACACAATACGAAGCCTTCGTACGCTGCTTGGCGTTGTTGGAAACTGATACAACAACGAATGGACCGAATGAACGCGCGGCAGCTCGCCGCTCGTCACTGCTGACCCAGGTACTCAGACGGCGGTGTCCAACAAGACGGTCTCCTGCGGTCCTGGTCCGAACATCGAGGTCACCGGACCCGTGCGCGATCGACATCGCAGAAAGTCACGCGCGTAGCTGGAACCAGCGCGATGTCTCGTCGAACTTAATCTCTAGGTCTCTGCGGATAGGCTCAGCGTAACGATGGTACAGTAGGGGATGAGTTCTGTCCGGTACCCTGTAGCCCACAGTACCACAGTCGCGGCCTCCTCCGCCGTCGCCGCCACGCCGCCACATGAGATGCATACTTGAATTGTCATATGATCGTCGCCGCATTCATGACGCGTACTCCCATACTCCGGTGCGCGGTGGACGGTCGACTCTTCCGATGCGGACCGTAGTTCCGACATCCCACACCGACACCCTCGAGCAGCGTCGTATGAACTGGATCGGGTATGCGCTGCATGCGCTGAGCATGCTGAGCATCAAGCTCGAGGCCCAAGCGACTGAAATCCGCCGGAAATCAACTGCCATAAGCTGCTAGTACTCTCAGGTTGAGCTCAGGCCGCTGCACGGCCGCCATGGTGCCATGGTCAGCAGCATGCTACATTCGAGAAATTTCCTTGTCCAGTCCCCAGCATACCCCGTAGCTCGTCCCCCGCCACTGCCACAGGGCCCCGAGGCCCCGTGCGCGCACCGACCATGGCCGACTACTGATCAGCGGATCAGCAGCTCTGCAGATGAGCAGATGAGCGCGAAGCACTGCGCCCTACAGGAAGGGCCACAGGGCACAAGCGCGCGGACGTGGGTGACGGCGCCGAGGGGACGGGGAGTGGGGCAACCTGAGCGTACCTGCGACATCGCGACATGCGTACTGTACATGTGCACACGGGCGTGGGTGCGCGAGAGCGCGCGATATTAGACCTTAGACAATCAGACAAAGCATTGTTTTGCAGCGTTGCGCGCTTTGCCACTGGCTGCACATGGCCGAGCTGGAGGTGACCTAGGTGACACAATGTCCAGGGAGGGCGCGCGCTGGCGCGCGCTCGGGACTCCAAAGGACGCGACTGGTTTGCTTTTTCGCGCTGCCTAGTGGGAGATGAGAGATGGATCTCAACAGCACCATGAGAGTTTGAGAGGGATTGGAGCCTCGAGGACGCCACCCGGGTCTCGAGTGATGATCCGATGAGGAAAGGGGGGAGGAAAAGTCTGGAGAGCTGGACAGCTGGAGCAACAAAGTAGAATGTAAACATCAGAAGATCATAATAGTGTCAAGTAGCGAAGAGCGATCCTCTGATCCTCTGATCATCGATCCCCAGATCATCACGATCAGCCCATCATACTGCATCACAACAGCACACTACCACGACACGGCACACGACGCCCACCACACCCACCACGATAGCGCACGCTCACCTACGATCACACGGCACTCTCGAGCTCGACCGCAGCAGCGGCACGAGCGACGGTCGCCTGCAGATCAGTTTGGGTAGAGAGTAAACAACCACAGCTCGACAGCACAACACTCCCTTTCATCATGCCAGCGCTGCGCGACTCGCTGCGAGCGCCTTCGCAGCGTCCCCATCACCGGGGATGTAAACAACAACATCAGCAATCACAGCATTACCATCACCCGCACCCGAACCTCATCCCCCAACACGCATCTCCAGTCAACAACACTCATTCCTCATCCTGTACCGGCTGCTCCACCGCTCCCTCGACCTGGTCCACTTGCCTCTCCTCATTCTACTCGTCCACAACTTGTTCTTCTTCGTCATCTTACTCTCCCTCTCCTTCCTCTATTCGTATCCGTACTCCTCTAAAGCCACACGCCTCATACCAACAGCCAACATCCTGCTCAAGTTTCACCACCACTCTCTCCTCCCCTACTCGTTCCCCTCGTCATCCTGCGGAGGACGGCGCAGAGCACTGTCTCTCCCATCTGGGCGATATCTCCGGCTCAAGCACGTCCAACAGTCCCATAGTTCCATTTCCTCGTCTTGGCCGTGGCAAGCACCCACTTGCGCTCAATCCGTCCACTCTCAACCCAATAGGCATTTCGCCGCACAGCATGGTCGCCGAGCGTGACATCAGGTCCGGCGGGCGTGAGGTGCGTGAGCGTGAGCGTGAGCACTTTTCTGCGCGTGAGCGTGAGCTGCGTGAGCCGTCGTCATACGCGCCGGCCAATTCCGCCTGTGAGCTCACCGACCCATCCGACGCGTCGCGCCCAGTGGCCACCCGTCTTGGGCTGGCCGGTGAACCCATCCGGCCACAGCGCGTCGCCAGCCACCACGCCACCACCGCCGACACGTCCGATATGCGCGACGGATATGACAAACACGACAACAACAAGCATACCCAACATGCCCATCAAGTTCAGAGTGGCCAGCATGCTCAGTATGCAGGCCATGACCCCACCGCGTTCGACATGTTTGGAACGTTTAAGCTCAAGAACAACACGCAGACGATCGCTACTCCTCACTGCCTCCACCCTACGAGTCCAACCCACCATCACAAGCGTGACATGCTCACTTCAACTCGAAACGACCAAAACATTCAAAACAAGACTACCGCAAGCAAGATCCGTCGCGACGACGCCACTGAGGTCAATGTTGGGTTGGCCACTACCACTGCAGACAACTCTGCCATGGGCGTGATTACTCGCGCCCGCGCCACTGCTCGTGTCAACAACATCGCCTCGCAGACCGCGTCGCATTCCGTTCAAACCGCGTCGGCTACACATGCAAACAACCACGCCTCCCCCTCACCCCCAGCCCGTCCCCCCCGCAACCGTTCACGCATCGTCAACACTACCATCACTCAAGACTCTCCTGCATCACGCCGACACCAGACCGTCGACCTCAACAACTCATCCCTCGCTGGCGCCGCGATGAATGGTGCAGACTCGTCGGCCTTCATGTACGACGACGAATCGCTGCTGATCAAGTCGAAAGAGCCCTTCCGCGTGGAGCAGTACCTCGACGAGGCTCTCGCCGACCCAAACTACCATGAAGACGTCGGTCAAGGTCCGGACATTCTCGACATTAGCTATGACTCGCTCCGCAGCCACACCAAGAGCCCAAACTTCGATTCTCCCTCGCCCGACATACATGCAAGCTTTGCCAAGCTCATTGCCCGCGAGAAGTCAAACGTCGCGAAGAAAGCCGAAACCAAGGCGCGCTACCAGGAGCTGATCAACAACTCGGACAAGAGCATTGCCGCCTCCGTTCCCGACTTGCAGCCCGCGCCGCTGCACAAGGCCGACGAGGACACGGATCCCCAATACCAGAAGTTTGTCAACGCCATGTCTGGCATCTACAACCTTACCGACCAGCAGCTCGAAGCTCGCTTCATCTTCGAGACCGAGATCGGCTTCGGCAACTGGGGCAGCGTGTGGATGTGCCGTCTTCGCGAGCAAAAGACCACCGGCCCTGCGAGCGGCAGCCGCCTGGGGCGTGCTGCAGCCATGAATGGCGGGACCGGTGCTGGCGGCTGCGTCGCTGTTAAGCTTGCACACAGGAACAAGGAGGCAGTGAGTAATTCCTAGATCTGGACTAGTGCGCGTTTCGGACATCCAGTCCGAGCTTCAGATGTGCTAGCGGGATTGTCACAGTTACAGATTGCTGACCACTTTTGCAACTACGAAACACGAACCAAACACTACATCATCACCCCTCGACAATCCATCATACACACAATGTTCTTTGCAGGCCAACACCCAACGCGTTCACGCGCTCTGGCACGAGATGAAGATCATTCGCAGTCTGCGTCACGACACCCACCCCAGCATCATCGAGTTCGAAGCGTTTATCATCACCCCTGGATATGCACTGTGAGTAACGAGCCATGCGCGCGCGCAGACCTCTCGATCTCTAATCCCTCAGGATTGTCATGCCGTACCTCTCTCATCTGATCGAGCTCAAGATGTCTGTCACGCGTGCTCGTCCCCACTTCCGCGCCCTGGCTAGCGCGATAGTCTACCTGCACGAGCGCGGTATCACGCACAATGACATCAAGCCGGCCAACATTGTGATGAGCCACAGCGACGTGCCGGTGTTAGTCGACTTTGGCTTTGCCAAGAAGCACGAGGTCGGGACACCCGGGCGGTTTCTCAGCACTGCCCGTATGGGTACTCCGGAGGTGAGTAACCCAGGTGTAACCTTTCTGACAACAGTACCTTGATCCTCAGCGCGCTGCCGGCCAGCCCCACGATGAGCGTACCTCGGATGTCTGGGCCCTTGGTGTAAGTCAGCCATTCTAGAATGCACTGACTTTAGATCACTTTTTACGAGATCCTTATCGGACGCACGCCCTTCGAGTACACCGAGGACGAGGTTTTCAGCGAAGACGAGCTTCCAAAGTACTGGGTTCGCACCCGAGCGGGAAACTGGCTTGGTGACTGGGAGATGCCTCCAAGTAGGTGCCACAGTGGTAACTGTACTGACACCAGGCATGGAGAACCTTTTACGCTACATGATCTGCCCGGACCCCATTCACCGCATCGGTGCCCTGCAGGTGTACCACCACGATGCGCTGCAACCCACCAAGGAGTCGGTCAGTCTTTCCAACACTTCCACGCCATACTTTGTTCGCGAGGCAATGGGAGAGCCAGACGATCCCAGCCTGGAGATGTACGAGCAGCAAGTCCGCGCTCGGAAGCTCAAGACCATCAAGAGCGATGTCGGCATGGTGCGCAAGAAGAAGAAGAATGGCGAGCGTGTTGTCACCCCTCTGGGTGAGAGCATCAAGCAACACACGAGCAGCCACGAACTTCGCTCCTCTCAATCTGACGTCCGTGTGCGCGAGCAAAGCAAGAAGAAGCCAAAAGCTATTCGTGCCAAAGATCGCAAGCAGCCGTCCAGTGAGGATGCAGACGTGGAGGAAGCTGATCAGCAAGGCAAGCTCAAGCGTCGCATCGTGGACGAGAGCGAGCCGGAATTCAGTCTTGTGCTGGACAAGCCCGAGATCAAGTTGGAGAACAAGCAAATGCGGGTCTCCGATTCGGAACTCTTGGATATGCCGCGCCGTCTCTCAACCGCACCTTGTTCTACTACCGCCCAGGCCAAGGCCACTCCCCGTTCATCTGGCCTCACCCATCTCCATATGTCGACCTCGGATACTGCAGACGGCGACATATTCGGTCCCTCGCCCGCCCCTGCGAAGAATCATGAGGAAGCCATGCTCCGCACCCTGCGCAACCTTGAGGGAAATACGGCAATGACTGACACTCGGCAGGCGGAGCTGGAGGTCGCCGCTCGCCGGGAACTCATTCCCCACAACTCGTTCGAGGCGGCCGCTAGCCGCGAAGAGGCCGTCCGCCGTGCGTTGAAGTCGCTCGAGGGAGGACAGATGCTCAAGGTCGAGGACTGTGGGAACAACAAGAATGCCCTTCGCTTGACTCGCAACTCGCGTTCACAGAGCCTTGACTCTGGGGAACTTCTCTCCAAGAAGCCGTCGACCGAGATGCGCCGCAGTGAGACTATGGTACTCGTCCGCGATCCATGCACCCCTCGCGCTTCCCACATTGGGTCGACCGCACCATTCTTGGACGTCAACATCTCCACTGGCAGCATCTTCCCCCCTTCGCTGAAGCGCAACGAGGGTGGCACCGTTCCCCGCGGCTCTTCCCTGCACGGCAGTCCCCTTCGTGGCCGTGGCGGTCGGTCTGAGACTCCGCTGCTCGAGTCACCCGCGCGCCGAGCCAAACAGTCCACAGCACCTGATGCCGTTGGTCTGAAAGATGACAATCTTGACCGTCTCGCCGAGTGGGCCAAGGCCATTGAGAGTAGGTTTTGCACCTTGTGCTGGCGCTGACATTAGACTACGTGGAGACCGCACGCAAGGCGCGGGCCGAGGGACGTCCGGAACCACCCATGCCCGCTGGCCTCGAGGAGCACTTCCCTTCACTCACCCTTCGTCCCATGTCGCCTGTCACGCAGGCCATGGCGAACATCCTACATGCAGACTTTAGTGGCCAGCAGGGGCAGGCTCCCCTGTCAATACCCACGAAACGCAACTCGCGCCGTGAACGTCCCACTGTGTCACAGTTGTTCCACCGCAGCAACGAAGTGGAGAAAGAGAAGGGTGAGTCTATCTACGTCAAGAAACAAACTCACAGTCAGACAAGAAGCCGGTTCTTCGCCGTATGGCCGCGCGCATTCCTACTCGCAAGTCGGAGTCGCAACTGCGGGCGGCTGTCATCGCCCCCAGGGCCTTGCCGGACGCCAACGAAGTGACCGACGAGCAGACTGAAGTGCTCCGCAGCTCGTGGCGCAGCAGCAAGCGCTTGAGTCACCGCAGCAGTCTTTTCAATCACCGGAACAGCCAGCACTCAACCAACCTTCTCTCCCCACCCGTCGAGTACTCGATGCTTGCCCCTCCCGCTCCTGAGGGCCCCGTTAACGGTGGCGGATTTGGCTACCGCATGAACAAGCCCTCATCCATGGTCTCTCTCCGCGACAAGGCGCGTGCTCTCCTCGGCGACAAGGACCGCGATCGCCTCAACCACAAGACGAGCCAGTCGCTCCCGCGCAGCACCAAGTCGGAGGAGTTGATGCGCCACGCGGAAAAGAGCAATACCATCGGGCACCGCCCCTCGACCCCTGGCTTTGGCCACAAGGAGCGCAAGGGCCTCTTCAAGCTCTTCAAGCGCAGTTAACAAGACGACCTCATTCCACGCCTCTGCATGTGTATCTCACCCCATACCATTCACTCTACATTCCATCTGAAAGATTCCCGATCCGCGATGCCCGTGTTAATACCGCCAATGCCCATTGCCTGCCTAAACTCCATGCCATAATTCCTTGTATCCAACACGAAAAGGTGCGGCCAGGCCTCACGACGTTCACGACGCGCGACGCGACACACACGACACGCGACGACGACACGATGTAAGCCTGCCCGGCGCGACACCACCATTCCATCCCTTAACATCGGCATCCGTAGCCTCCTGTGCATCATTACGCCACACGCCTGACAGTCCCCATTTCCAGTGGCTGAATACATAGCTGATACCTGATGCACTCGTGCCCGATGAAGGAGTGGCGAGTTTTGCATGTTCCGGCATCGCGAGCAGAGGCTTATGAAAACGAGAGATTTAGTATCGTGGGGATCGCGATGTCGGAAGATTAGTGTCCACAGTGCAGTGTAAACATAGGAATGACGCCCTGCAAATACACTGCGAGCTCCTACTTGAAACTTTCCGAGCCACATGACGCAAACGACCAGCAGGCACCCCAATCGTGAGTGGTCCAGACCCGGTCGGTCGGGTAGAAAGTCTTGTGTTAGATCGGGTTCCGGGATCTGTGTTAAGAAGAGGGGGTGCAGGCTGGCGATTGGGGTGCTCGCGTGGAATGGCGGGCGCATACGCGCCTAGATGAATGCATGGTACAGATAACAGGCGACGAGAGCCCATTCACCTGCGTCCCATAATCCCGCGAGCTTTGAGCCAGTATGTAGCTATGAAGCATGCTGGCAACAGAGTCGTGGGCTGTAGTGAACGCCTCTGCCCAAGATTCTTACACTGCACGACAGCCCGACACCCCAAATACACCGAGCGCGTGTTTGCCGCGCTGCCGCCGGTAATTTACGCTTGCGTCACGGCGTATTCACAGTCGGCGGTACTGTACTCAAGTACAGGTGTGCTTTCGGCGTCACTTTCGGCGTCACCCCTTTCCATCGCCAAGACCCAAGACGATACCAAAAAACTGAAAACAGTCCGAAAACTGGCAGAGGAGCTGCATGCAGGGCATCAACTGACGGCTTGGCTTGAGGCTTGGCTTATCACACACCTGTCCCGAGGCCCCCGGCGTGTAAGACAGGGGGGTGGGTGTATGCATGTATGTGTATAACTCACATTCGGATGCATGTCAGTGCCACGGATGGAGGCTTTCAGGGGCCGCAAATAGAGTACGCGAGTACGAAGAGTGGTACAGTGAGAAAAGGGCCCACGCCAGGGATCCCCACATGTTCATTCTGTTCAATCTATTCATCTGTCTAACATATTTCAACTTCAAGCATCCATCCAGCATTCAGCGAGTATACATTGTAGCTGTAGCGAGTTTACAGATCTGCTCAACTGGTAATAGGTGGACTGTAGTTTGACAAGAGACGGAGGTATTGTATACATTTCCTTGCCCACAGCCATCAAATCACTGTCCTGTCAGTGTTGCTCTCGGAGCACATGTTGAATAGATTCCTCCAAGCTGATCTCTCGTCAAATGTTCGGCCGCTGCAGACTTACTCCCCTTTGTGATCAGGTTGGGCGGTCAACCTTCACCGATTCTAACTCTGGTTGATCTTAACAGGAGCGTTCACTCCGAATACTGGATATCCTCACATTGGCACTTCCGCTGTTTGTGCGGCGTAGGGGGACGAGCCTGTGTACATCGCATGGAGTCTGATACACTAACTAGTCCGCAGTCCTTCTTCCATTCATACAAAAGCTTCGGATTGAAGTCTACTGAATGTCCTTGTCGATGACGAAGGTCTGGCCGTTGAGTTTCCAGACGCCACCATGACGAGCATTGCCACACTGGTTGATGATGTTGGCAAACGCGTCCCAGCAGTGGTAAAGGTTGCCGTCGGGGCCCCAGGCCTCAAATTTGTAGTTGACGTTGTTGACGGAGATAATACGCTTGCGGTACGAGCCCGAATCCTGGCAAACTCGCGCGCGCATGTCCCAGGCGTCGCGGCCCTGACCGATACCGGAACCATCGCCGTAGCAATCGGCAGCGAGAGCGGCGGGAACGATAGCGGCAATGGCGGCGAGGGCGAAAAGCTTCATGTTGAAATTCACGTGTAACTGGAGTTGGAAGCGGCTGAGTGCGCAGGAAGTCGATGGTGAAGTTTGATTGTCGTCGAAGATGTCGATGAAGAGAGAGAAACGCACCTCCCGTGCTCGCCTTTTATATCTTCCAGGTAGGACAAGTCGCCATTGCACGGTACGCTGAGGATGTTTAAGGTGTGTTCAGAACGACAGTATCTCGCACAGAAGGGCGACATGTAAACAACACCAACTTGCTGGGATTCGGGTCCATACTCCATCCTGACGGACTTGGGACGTTCACCGCGACCGGTTTGACCACGCTTGAAGGCGGCGCGGTCCACTTTTGCCATCTTTCTGGAACGAACGTGGGATTAGATTGGTCATCTTCGAAGATTAGCTGCTGCTGTTCTATGGACCAGTGCGATTGAGCCATCGCAACAGTTCCCAGCCAGTTTGAATGGGAAAAGTGCCTACTCGTCGATCTTGCATGCGGTTTTGCAAATCAGGAACCTCAGGGACACGCTCGAGGCTTGAGTCTGCATCTCCAACCGTCGACAGCAGTTGCGGGGCTCAAGAGTCGGGGGCGAAGGCCTATCCCATGGCTTCTGCGGCTTATCCAAAAGGTGGAGCGCACTCCGCTGCATACATACTGTCTCTGGTGGCGAGCAGAGCACTTGTGCAGATGACGATTGCCTTGTAGACTGACGGCGGCAGGTGTCCGATACAGTGTGGACGGACTGGTGTGATGGCTCGATCACGCTGGTCCATAGAACATCAGCGATAAGATTAGCTCGAGCATTCCGCTCCACCCACATGGTGTTGTCTTTCCGAACTTTAAACACCGGACTGAGCCTTGCTTCCTTTTCTGTTATTTCTAGCAGTTCAGTATAGCAGTATCCAATAAACTGGTATTCGGAACTGAACCCACTGGATTCTTTTACAGATGCGTAAGGTGTTACACCCTAAATCTGCTTCTGTATTAGAAAGAAGCTTCAGAAGCACAGATCTCAAGGTCCCGGCGTTGTGATGTTAGCATGCTAGTGTATCATGAATTTCAGATTTAGAAGTGGCGGTGCATACCCGTCATCTGTATCCAGCTATCCAGGCATCGAGGTCACTTGTGTCCGTCGGAAACAGTACCACACTGCTTCCAGTTGCGGGAAGCCTTCCTTGAGGGTTCGGTCATGTGTGAGTGCCGAGATCTGCGAGCCGGTGTACCCCGCCATCGCGCGTTGCGAGCCCATCTCCTTCTCTCTTGACGCAGGCATGGGGTTAGCACGGCAAGAACGAGATTGAGGGAAGACTGCGGGCATAAGCGATTTGCGATAGAGTGGACATGAGAACACGTCTCAGTCCCAGGGTCCCATCCTCTGGAGAAACGTTAGTGAAGTGGCGATGAAACGACATGGTCGGCCCGGCGAGCCGGGCCGGGAAGCCGGTAACGGCCGACTCCTCACCCGGGTGGCTCGGCCGAAGCCATAAAGAGCAAGGGAAATTATGTGACATCATATGCTGTTGTGGACTTGTGATCGTGTTGACATCGTGTACATACAGTACTGTACCCACATGGAATCAGACGACGATAGATGAGATAGAGGCAATGACCAGTGATTGGACTACAGAACTACTTAGGTTCGAAGGATGTGAACCGCAGAAGCATGCTCTCCGGGTCGCGCTCGTCGTTTCCCCCGAGTCCCCAAGAATCGTCCTCATCGCAGTAGGGCTTATACAGGGTCTCCAACAAGTAACTGCCGAAGAAGTGTTTAAAGGTATACCGTCCCGTCTCGAATGGGGTTCCGATCACCGAGCCTGACAGAGTTGGCGGTGGCATGTCGGGCGAGATGAGGGGCAACCTGCCGAGGTCCAGAAGAATCACGCTTCTCATAAGATCATCCTCCAGTACCAGTGTGTCATGGACAATATCGACAACCATGATTGGCTCAATCGTCATAAGCACAATTGATCGCTCAGCGATATATCCGTCACGCTGACCAGGTGGGACGCCGAGGGCACCGTCGAGAACTGCTTGCATGTGCGGGATAATAAGGTAGCCCTCTCCCAAGTGGAAGATACCCGCGCCACTGCGGTGGACCCACATACTCGAGAGTTCAGCGCGCAGTTGTGACTAGGACTCACTGGAGCACTTCACATGCACTTTGGAATTCGTCGATGGCGTTGAGGTACGCTTCACTGTTTCTATCCAAAGGAGTGATCGCTATGGGGCGGATACCTTCGGTCTCGTCCTGCTCCTTCAACTCAAAGACAAAGGCCGGACGATCCCAGTCGCTCAACTGTTGAGGGAGCGAGACTACTAGCTCCCCTGTACGGCGTGAGTAGACCTCTGCAGTTCCGCAATCCTCATTGTGATTGACATCCACAAACATGTATCGGTCTGTAAATGTAATCATGTCGGTCTGATGTCAGACGGTACAGGCAGAGCACTCACGTCGTTGCCGAGCTTTGAGTTCGGCTCGCCTGAGACATCCCATGCTTCCTTCGTGAAGGTTTGGCCGGTGACTCTCTCCCATTGCGCCACCGAGTTGTGCACTTTTGCGATTTCCAGATGGTCTCCGCAGTTGTCCAGATCATAATATCTAATGTTCAATTTATCGCGTATGGACGCGAATTGTTGAAGATGTCTGTCGCGCGGAGAGATGGCGTCCAGGTCGTTGCATAGATTGTTGAAGGTCCGTCCTGAGACGTACGTATCGGAAATTTCGAAGCGAGAATGTTCCTTGCCACCGAACAAGCCAATGTTTCCAAGCGGCTCAAATGTATGCTCCATGAATGGAAGGACAGCAATATAGCGGACGCTACCCGTGGTGCGTTCCACGCAAATAAGTAGCGACTGTGGAGATGGAGCGTCCGTTTGGGCCGTGAACAACAGGGCATCGTCTCCGACGTCTTCACCAATAAATTGCAAGTGTTTATACCCGAACGGGATATACAGAGGCACAGTGAATGTAGTGACCACACGCCCGTGTGCCAGGTTAGCCCTTGTTTTGACGTGGTGGATGTCTTTGTTTGTGAGCACGACCGAACAACACCCATTGCTCACATAGTCGACGCCAATCGGGCCTGTCTAGACGTGTCCCCCATTGATACACCAAGTCGGTGGCTTGTGGGATTTCGGGTTCCCTGACATCTCCATTTTCATCGAAGATGAGTTCACGAATTGGATCATCGGCGCGAAGTTTGTCGATGACCTCGGCTTTATACTCTTCTGCCCAGCGGCTACGGAGGCCAATCATGTCTGACGTCAGCAAGGGCATCAACAAGAACTCACGCATCGTCGCCGCGTCCGCTGGTGGGCCAGAAACGCCTCGACCATCCCCCTCGGGCATGCAGCCAGCGTCGGGAGGCAATGAGCCCTTGTCAAGCGCCGACAGGCGCCATCTTGTAGTCTTGTCAATCGTTTCAAGGGCGAGAAACAGGCTACGCCACAAGGACCTGTCATCGCGGATGAGGCTTTGCCAGGCAGAACAGACACGCTCCGCAGTTACCAGCGTCTGTACTTCGACCTGCGATAAGATGACTAGAAGAAGGTCCGGCGGGAGGCGACCGAAGAGGGCGTCGGTTCCAGCCATGCCGACAACAACTGCGAAGTTCGGGAAGGGAAGGCTGGAGGAACGGTGGGATGAATAAAAGGATGAAAGGAGGAAATGGATGGGTGGATAAATGCCATTGCGGACACGTCTAAGAAAATGTTGGCGAGATGATGTGGTGTGGTGCTGTGCTGAGCTGCACTGCTGTGCTTTCCTGGGGGGCATTCTGATGCTCGTAATGTCAGGGTGAAACCGGTTGTCTGTTTCGTCCCCTGTGTTTCAGCACTTCAGCATCCCCTTGTGATGTTCTCACCCACGTACTCTACTGGATTTGCATATCCGCTCAAATGATCATAAGAGTTGGAGAATGTATCGACGCAGCCATATTGATGGAAATGGAATGGAAATGCATGCAATCTATGAACAGAGCCGATGCCCGATCGAACTAATAAAGAACAACGATGTTACGTCTCTCGTTCCTCATGGTAATCTCGCGAAAATGTGCGACATACTACAACACACCGCGACGTTCATTTACGCGGGCTGACAGTCGTGGTAACCTTCGCTGCCTTGGTGTTCAACAACTTTCGTGAAGAACTTGTTCTTAGTGCTGTAGATGACACGATAGTCTCCGGGGAAGCTGATAACGCGAATAGGGTAAGTTGCTCCCCCGGTAGTCACAAGGTGTGGGTAAGCTGATGTCAGTGCTTGGCAAACTGGAAGCGGGAATCCACTCACGGCCCTTATACTCTGTGAGCTTTCCTATGGCATTGTGCTTTTGCCGAGCTGTAGCCAAGGCACTCTTAATCTGAGCGGCTGTGATCAATTGGGTCCTGCACCGCCAGTTTGTGATTTTGTCGTCATGAAGGGCCTGCTTCTCCTTAGCGGTCAATTTCGTCGAAGGCTCAGGCGTGGCTGCAGGCGAGGCCGCAGGCGAGGCGCAGCTCGCCCCGCTACCGCTACCACCCGAGCCAGCCCCTGCACCGCTTTGACGACGACATAAGGCTGAAGCGCGGTTTTTGCCCTTGCGAGCCTTGCGGTTGGCCTTCCTATTGACCTTACCGTTGGCCTTGCGGTTGGTCTTGCTGTTGACCTTGCCGTTCGCCTTGCGGTTGGTCTTGCTGCTGACCTTGCCGTTGCCCTTGCGGTTGGCCTTGCTGCTGACCTTGCCGTTG
>JAMYHL010000035.1:227984-365245 GCA_025531455.1 Apiotrichum sp. Y4204
TTGCTGCTGACCTTGCCGTTCGCCTTGCGGTTGGTCTTGCTGCTGACCTTGCCGTTCGCCTTGCGGTTGGTCTTGCTGCTGACCTTGCCGTTCGCCTTGCGGTTGGTCTTGCTGCTGACCTTGCCGTTGACCTTGCTGTTTGCCTTGCCGTTTGCCTTCTTGCGACTAGTGCGGCTTTTCCCTACGCTCTTGCCAGTGCCTTTGCGAGTCGCCTTCCCTCTGCTGCTGGTCTTCCCGGCAACCCTGGATTTCCCCTTGCCCTTGCTGTTTCCGCTCGACTTGACCGGCTTGACCTTTTTCCTGGCCGGCTTTCGAGTTTTCGCGGTCTTGCGCCCCTTTGCCTTTGCAGGTCGGCGTTGTTTTGATTTTACGGGGCGGCGCTGTTGAGCACGACCGCGACCGCGGGCAGCTAGGTGTTGCTCTGGGGCAAAGCCTGTGGTGACTCCCCCAAGTACCACCGAGCTGAGAGTCGCTGCCTGCTGCTGTATGGACGTGTCGGTTTCATCGCCCGAGCGCTTGTGGACACCCTGGCTGTCGACTGTGTGAGGTGCAGCAAGCACCGATAAGACGACCGTGTACGCGGCGAACAGCTAGGGATGAGCTCGGCCATGGCATCCAGCAGAACTCACGTGAAATAACCGCATGATTGCTCGCGGTTGCGAGGTTGGGCAGGTATGAGGTTGATCTAAGTGCACTTGTGGTTTGTGGTGAGTGGTGAGTGAGTAGTGAGTGATGACCGGTGAGAGGTGAGCGGTGAGCGGTGAGCGGTGAGGCGCGAGGCAGAGGTCTCTGTTGAGAATATCGATCCGAGTTTGTTGCTTCCCTCAACGCTTTATACGCTTACCGCTCACGATGAGAAAACGAGTTCCGCAGTGATAAGCAAAGCATGTTACACATAATGGAGTATCACGATCTTGCCTGATCTCTTGGATCAAACATGTGTTCACCTGAGACTTACCACAATTCCTGAAATGTGCTTCACAAAGCGGCACACGTGCACACGGTACTGTAACATGCATGTAACACCCACGCGCCGCGGACGAGGCCCATCGCAGAAGTATCAACTTTTGCGGAGCAGGACCGATGAAACTCACGGAGTGTATACCACCTTACCAGCCACACCCGTTGTGCCAACAGTTTGTAGTGTCAAACGTCTCATGGGACACCCATTGGCACGTAATGCTGAGTCTTGAAACGAAGCAGGGCAGATCGTCGCTGTTACTCGTGGGGTTACTTCCTGTTAATGCTTGGCGGAGGAACGAGTGTCCCTGAGCACAGTTCAGAAACACCGCTTAATGCATCCCCTGTATTGACACAGTCGATTTCTCGTTATTCCCATCCATCTCTACCCATCCTTCCACTTGCAATGTCAATGTGAGCCCGTTCTGCTCTGAGCTCCGAGGCTGTGTATCGCATCGTCACAGTGAGTGTAGCCGTGTTACAGAATGTGGCCGAAGACCAGGTAATGAAACCTGAAACGCACTCTCTGCCGAACAAAAGCCCTGCAATACAGATGTCGAAAATCGCGGCTCTCGGTACATAACGCCTGTAAGGTGATCATACTCAGACACACTCAGTGCAAGGTCTGGTTGCAATACTGGCCCATATAGCGCTTCTACCGGCGACGTTGCAGATGTGCGCACATCAGTTTGTCACAGTGGGAGAATGTAAGGATGTCGTCAACCCCGGTGGCAGTGCTGGGGATGTAAAGCACCTCGTCCTCTGCCTGGTCACATTGGAGTGGGCATGAAGAAGCGAGGGGGCTACCAAGACATTGTTCAGCGTTGCCGAAGGTTGGTCTCCCGTGCTATTGCCTGGCTGTTGGTCTGGGAGTTTGCTGTGCAGCTCTATGTGCGCTCAAGAGGAAGCGTGCAAAAGGACAGCAACGCGGCCTGCAGAATGGAGCATCCGATGATCGCTTCATAGAACATGCATCACAAGAGGCACACCGACGTACATGTACATTACCAATATATCTGTGCAGTACAGCATGCGAAGTTCCAGGACTTCGCAACTCGATGCAGAACGAATTACGCCTCATGAACTCGGTGAAGGAGTTGTGCACGCGACCATTATAAAGCTGCAGGTTTATCCGAATGATGGGTGCCACCATTCCAGCAATTGTTAATCTCTCATTCCTGAACAGACAGCAGGCCAATGGACTCTCACTATCTCGGGGTGGTCGTTTATCAAATCTGCCATCAGGGGCCAGGACTCGGCCTCATTTCGCATATTCAGTCCCCTATGCTGTGGGTATTTCGGTCTGTTTGGCGGTAAAGTCTTGCTATATTCAGGATTATTAGTCCCAAATCATGGATCGTGGGCGGAGAGGATCTGTGGAATCGGATCAGTCATTCCCATTGGACTGCGAGATCAATATCATGATCTAGATCAAAATTCGGGGGAGTGATCTGTGATCTGGATGCCAGGCATGACGGATAACGGATTCCCACCGCCCGACGCGATAGCCCGAGGTGACACTGGATGAGCATGGAGCTACGTGGGCAACATCGGCAGCAACTGGCACTAACGCCGTGACTGGCCGCTCGTCGGATCGTCGTGACCGTTACTGTCGTCACCGTCACGCCGCGCCGAGCTCAGACTTCACCGAGCGTGCCGAGCACATACCGATGTACACACGCGCTCACTGTACGCATGTACGCCGTTCATATGCGCGGCGTTCACATGCACCACTGATCGGTTGAATCGGTTGTCAGTGAGACCCGCCTCGGACTGTCATTTGAAGACCTCTGGGGATGTAACCTCGTCGTCTTGGCAATCGAGACACGAGACGTCACGAGCAGCCCAGCCGGGTGGCAACTTGCAGCTTGCAGACTTGGCCCGTGGGCCTGTAGATTGCAGCCGGGCTTCGCACATCGCCGCCTTGAGAGGAGAAGGCGGAGAACGCGGCGGACCAAGAGGCTAGAGATTAAGAGGACTCAGACTCAAACTCGCGGTTGGTGGGACCACGGTCATATCGCCGGATATCGGATAATCCTTTTCTCGATCAACAGCCTCGTCCTCCGCTCCGGTCTATCATGATCTCGGGATGACGAGAGGCGATCTCTCTGACGCTGGTGTGCTCCGCAAGACACGGCAAGACATGCACTAGATCCACTATCGCTCGAGTCCAGGCTGGACGATACGTACGATACTCCACCATGCCGAACAACTAGCCGCGGAGCATCGCACTCGGCCCGGCCATCACAGGCTCACATACCGCCCTGGCGGAATGGGGTCGTCGGCTCCGCCGGTTCTTGCAGACAAGCATGGTTTGCTCTTCTAGCACTTGACGTTTAGCTCCTCGAGATCTCATCACTCCACAGCTCGGATGAACGGTAGCGCGGAGTACAAGTTGCTCAGAGCGGAAAGAAGAACACGCTGTGCAAATCTTGCAATCACTGGTGCACTGGTGCAACCCAACCCTAATTTCTTATTCTGCTCTCCTGCAGTCGCTTGCTCACTTTGATCCTTTTGCACGCTTGCACTCGCCCGCCGATCCAAGAAGCGGAGGCAGAAAATGGGGGCCTCGCTGATCCGCCATTAATTATTAAGGCCGCGTCCACGCAGGGATAGCTCAGGGATTACTCAGGGCGCACAGATATTCCAGACCCAGGCCACCCTCCATGACACACACACACGATTCCCGGCGCTGTTTAGCACGGTCTCGGCTGCCACGCCGGCCGAGGCGCACTCTGACGCTCAGGAATTCAGGGAGATGGAGAGTCATGTGGGTCATGGCTCTCAGGGAAACTCAGGGTTATATTTGTCCATTTGCGTTCCTGGACCGGCTTAATATAGCGCGACATGAGTGTTGTTTAAATTTTTGGCAGCCGACCAAAATACGTGATTTTTTTTTTCTGGCTGGCAAGTGGCCGATTTGGTGACCCTTTCTCTGCGCCACGGTACCATTGCGTCCATCTAGGGCCCATGCCGCGAAGGACAGGGGGAGCAGGTGCCCACATGCATACAGTCTGCCCTCGAGTTCCTCTGATCTGACCCTGTCTTTGTTCTTTGTCAATGGCAGTCTCGGATCGGGAGGGCGCCGGCCTGTCTCGCAGCCTCGCGTCCAAGGAACAGAAGCCTGACGCTGTGTAATGTCGACACACGGCCCGGGCTCGCGGCTCGCGGCTCGCGGCGACTTTACGGCGTGCAAACACACACGACGCGCGCAGAAAACGTAAACGCATGCCCCCGATTCCGACCGCGCCATGAAATATTGAGGGTGCTCCTGCCCATGAATGTACGAAAGTGAAGCAGAGCGCGGAGCGCGGAGCATGGCCAGCTCGGAGCGCTGCTCGTTCACAGAATTGTACCGACGCTGCCTCTTGGCGGCACACACGAGGCCCCGAAATGGTCGGACCCCAGTTCCACACTGCTCGAGACCCCCCCGTCCTCCGCCCTCCTCGCTCTTCGCTCCTCACGGGATCGCGGGGCGGATACACACATCCAGTGCACCGGGCACACAGCACCCGCACGCACGCCCACCCATGAGCGCGCTGCCGCCCTCCCTCTCGCTCTCGCGCTGCTCCTCGCTGCCGCGATCACCGAACCTGTCCCATCCACCCCCTCATCCCACGTCCAGCGATATATAATGAACTGCCCTCGGATCCATCATCCCCCATCCCTCAACACAAAAATCCCATACACCGCGCCTTCGCAAGTCGAATCCGCCTTACTGTAGACCAGTACAAGTATCTCCTCGACCAGACTCTCTTTGCCCACACTCTCTTCCCGGTCCACTCTCATTTTTTCGTAGTTTGAACACCACACAACAAACGAAAACCAAAATGTTCGCCGCTACCACCGTTGTTGCTCTCCTCGCCGGCCTCGCCCGTGCCCAGAACGTCCTCTACGAGGCCTCCGACATGAAGGCTACCGTGTGAGTGTCTACGCTAGCGCCAGACTGCAAGTCATGTCGACGACGCGTGGTGGAGGGGAATGTGGCTAGCAGATTTGCCTCGCGGATCCCCCGCTTTTTCATGTCCATCCCTCCACCGTGACGTTTCCCAACATGACCCAGGTCCAGTGCCTGTCCTTGTGACACCCCTAGTTCCTTCACTGACACCGCAGCTACTACGACATTGACCCCAACGGAGAGGATGTCTGCTCGCAGGCCAAGGGCGGTCCGTTCCCCAACAACTGGGCCGTCACCAGCGGTATCAACTCCGGTACCACCTATTGCCAGGGCTCGGACTCGACCGCCTGGACCCTCAACGACATCCACTCGAACCGTATCGTCGCCATGAACTACACCATGGTCTCGGGCGACAAGGCCAAGTGGTGTGGCAAGACTGTCCAGATCTTTGGCCCCGATGGCAAGGAGATCACCATCGACGAGGGACCCTTCGTCCTCTTTGACGGCTGCGCCGCGTGCCAGTCCACCGGCATCATCGACGTTTCCGCCAAGGCCTTCGTCGCCATCAAGGGCGGAAACTGCGGCGGTAACAACCCCACCGGCCTTTCCGTCAAGGTCCTCGACTCGCAGGAGACTGTGAACGGCTACACTGCCGGCAGCCCCGCTGCTGCTCCCGCCGCTCCCTCGGCCGCGTCGTCTGCTGCCCCCGCCCAGTCGGCCGCCCCTTCGGCTCCTGCCAACAACGTCCTCGTCGCCGAGGCTGCTCCCTCCGCCGACACCTCTGCCACCCCCACCGCGGTTCCCCACGGCTTCATCGAGGCCAAGCCTGTCAACGTCCCCGAGCCCACCGCCTCCGCCGCTGCCCTTCCTGAGGCCTCGAAGGCCGCCGACGAGGAGGCCGGCTGCGAGTGCGAGTTTGGCAAGTGGTCGTGTGAGGGCAACCAGATCCAGGTCTGCAACTGGGGCCCCGAGGGCCTCGACTGGGAGACCGTCGGACACTGCGACAACTCGTGCTTCGTCTCCGGCTCGGGTTCCATCACCTGCAACTAAGTGCTAGCACTCAGTCAACGCCTCGACGGCGCAGGTGCGGAGCAGGTCTCCGCGTGCCTCGACGGCACGATCCGAATCTGATAGACCATGGGCAGCCCCAGGAGGGCTGAGGGAGCCGGGCTCCCAACGCAGCACAAGCAAAATCACATTCCATTCTGTACCATATATTCAACTTCTGTAAGGCTTTGCGCTCGGCGCGCCCCCTGGCGGAGCGCGGGCGCCGGCCGTCGGTACCGCTCGAAGCGGGCCCTTGTAGTAGCTGCTGTACCTTACAGACACCCCATAGAACGCAGGCCGTCCACCTAGGCGCCCCAGTGGCGGAGATGAACCTGTTGTGTGACTGAACTTGGGCACAAGACGAGAGTTGCAAACGAGCATGAGAATTAGCATTGAAATAAGCTGAGAAGCAAACTGCGAACGTGCGTTGTCAACACGTTGCGACAGTGCGGCAATTGGCAGGCTCTCGAGGGAGCAGCGATGCTGCAGACAAAAGAGCTATGACGCTCGTAAACCATACAGTGATATTGCTGAACATCATTGAGCTAGCCTGTGGCACACAATCGGTCAGAACCTGTCAGCATCACCGAGTCTATCTGCCACACAACACCACCAGCAAGGCGTCAACCATCTTCAACGGGCACGAACCTGTATGTTTTTTTGGTTATTTCGGGTTAGACACTGCGTGTATGTAGGTGTGGAAAGTGTAGTGTCTGTCCGTTCATTGTGATCTCTTGTGATATTTATGAATTTTGTGCCGTTTCCTTCTTATTTGTTTTGCTTTTGTGTTTGTGCTGGCTTCTTGCACATCTCGTGTGCCCAAAGGCGTGCCTATGCCCCGAGTTTCAGTGGTTCAACACATGCTTCTCGGCGGGGCAATCGGCAGATAACGACCGCAGGGCATGTGTGCGAAAGGTGTACATGCTGCGCTGCGTGTAGTTCTTCCTGATCACTGACCCGAGGGACTTCCAACTTACGACCTAACTTACGACCTACGTGTAAGACGACGGACTGCCACGACCGTGTTTGACTTGGCGTCTATCGTGTTTGTGTCACTCTCACTGCCATCCGTCCACCTGTTCAATTACCAGACAGTTTGACCAATCTCGATATCCCCTCCATATTGATAATCAGCACCCCAAAGCCCGCCCCAAAGCGACAACCATCCTCTGCCCCCGTGTTCATGATCTGTCTTTCATTTCAGGAAGCGGTCGTCTCCAACACTTGTCCCCGAGACGCCCAACGCGATCTCGTCTCAGGCCGCTTAGCTCAGCTGGTCAGAGCATCCGTATTAATACGCGGGCAACGTGTCAGTTTATGCGTGCCGCCTGAATTCTACCGAAGAAAACAGAATAGACGTCGGCAGCTCCACCCTGTCAGTGGTCAGTAGCGCTCGCGAGAGTAAGCGTTCTCTTTTGCCCCCCCCCCCCCCCCCTCAAACTTTTAGGAAGCCGGACGCCGGCGCACCGAGAGCGTGAGGACGCGGGCGCCATCCGCGGCGGAAAGCCGGAAGCTGAAGGCCAAGAGTTACTTGCGGTGGCCTAGGTATCAGACGTTGGGAAAGATGTGGACAAGATGTGACCTCGTGGAGTGTTCGCTGTCGCGCGCAGCACTCTCCCTCCATATCTGGCAGCCGAAGGACGCGATCAGGAGTGTCTCAACCTGCCGCGCGGACCATGGCCTCTGCACCAGACACGGTCCAAGCGGCCTTCCCCTTCCAGAAACACAAAGGGATGTCTGGAAAGTCGGAGTGTGGCAGTGGACATGTGGAGTGGCAGTAGAACTGGTCCGGAATGTGCGGGGTGGGAGTGGGGTGGGCACGGAGGGGCATATATCAGGACGGAAATGGTCGAATAGGTCAGTCTAGCAGTTTGTCCGTCAGTCGCGAGTGGGGCCGTGCGCGGACCGGGCGCTCGGGCCTGGCCTTGGAGCCAGAATATGTGTGTGTCCACAACAGGAGGCGTCACCGGGATATCCAGGATTCCCGTTCGTTGGCTATCCCGACCATCATCAGACAGACGTCGGCCGACAACAAACTTGGTCAAACAGGAAGCGCGCAGGTGGACCGCAACCGCATTCGTGTCCAAAGGGCTCTTGGGTGATAGCACTCATAGACGTTATTGAGTTAGAACTTGAGAAGGTCCCAGTGAGCGCTTTGCTAAGTGACGCGCGCCACCCCGTCTCCTGGTCTCCGCGATTTCAGAAGACTGTCGGTTGTCCGAGTACACCAGAGGCGGAGAGGCCCGCCAGCGCCTTCCCGTCGTCCAACTAAGCCGCACATGCCCGCATGCTCTGTCAAAGTCAGAGTACTGCATTGTGTGTAAGTAACCGCCACCGAAAATTTCTCGCATCCCCTTGATAAGCGGGTTTGCATCCCCGAAACGACGCGCACGCGCGCTCCGAAGGGCCTGGTGTATTCCCCTGTCAGCATGTCACGCGTATCAGCCGGGATCGAGGTGCGTGCGCGCGTGAGGGTGAGCATAGTCGAGACGCGAGCATCTTCGAACCAGACCCGATGTGTCAGCAACCAGCAGCCGACGGTGATAGTTCCTGTCTTAACAATCAACAACCAGCAGCCCTCCGGCCACAAGCTCCTGCCTGATGTGACGTCTGAGGATCTACGCGACCCGGAATTCCCGTTGAGGGCTAAAAAGAGCAATCACGTGATCTTGGCGAGCGAACCGACGGAGACCGACTATTCTCCGACCTGTGGCCGCCGGCCGTGGCCCGCACATCCTGCATGATCCTGCACCACGGCAGCGGCGGTAACATCATCAGGCTGGCTTAATACGGCATGCGGCGTGCGCCATGCGGGTATGCACCATACTCGCGCTCGATCACTTTTTTTGACCACATTGCTGCCGGCGGCCGCGGCGGCGCCATCAGCAATCAGTCGTACTGTGGTGTCTCTGAGGCTGGCGCCTTCCCTGCTGCATGGCGGCGGCAGCGTCCTGTCTGGTGGTGCGATAGACACCGGGCGTACTGTGTGTAAATTTGTGGCTCCATATCAGATTGTGTTTCGGCGTTCGGCGCAGGTGGGAACTCGGGTCCCGCTCCCACACACTCTAGATCTCAAAAGAGACAAATGCACGGTCGGGAAGATTGATTGATGGATTGATGGATTGCGTCGTGGAGTAGAGGATTATTAGCGTGCGCTAACCTGCGAGACAATTGAGCGGTGGGTAAGAGGCGACACTTTGGTGGAGGTCTGAATGAGGTGCTGGTGAGAATCCTCAAATTGCGTATAGCTGGAGAATATAGGATGGTTGGGGATGAGTGTGAATGCATCAAAAGCATGATCGTCTACATGCTGCCCCGCAAGACTGCATGCAATGCAACGCAGCGGGATGGTGCTGGATGTCTTAGATCTGGGGTCGATGACGGCGGGAGCAGCGAGCAAGGTCAGTTGATGCTGGTCGAGACAATGCCACCATTTGTGTATGCATTGCCTGCCATGCTGCAGGGCGGGTGAGTCTTTCGTTTGGGGCAGTTACCTCATTGGGCAAATATAGCTGATGGGTTGCCCACCCCCCCCCTCTATCCCGCATACGCCGCGCGCAGGGCTCTCAGCCAGCCAGCAGCATCAAGCCAAGCCCATCGTAAGCATCCATATCCACCCAACCTCCTCACCACCCATCCATCCCATCGTCGAGCCCGGTGCCGAGCCATACGCAATCATACCGCGCGCCGTCGCCATCAAAAGCAACTCTCGGCGTTCTTTTGCTCACAAGCAAGAGGGCAAGAAGACGAAAACGCGCCAAGTAGTGGTTGTGGGCCGAGGGCCCTTTTGTGGGTTGTCAAACTCTGCCCTGGTTGTTCTCTGCCGGGCGCGCGGGTCAAGAGGACGTCCCTGGTGGCCTCTGGTGTGGTCCCCATTGCTGCCGTTGCGGTGACTGCTGCTGGTATTGCTGCTCTCGCTGCCTCTCCTGATCTCCTGCCCACAACAGCGTCACAACGCCCCAAGTGCCCAACTGGTCCATCCACTCTCCTCTTTCTTTCCTCTCTCCTCGCCATCGCTACCAGTGTCGCCCACGGCGTCATCAATCCGGTTCCGGTGACCCGCTCCCGCATTCCGCCTGCACGCATTCTGGCATCTGGCAACACACAAAGTGGTGTGCACGGTGCTCCACGTTCCGGTTCCCTGCAATCAATCTGACCCAACCCACCATTCTCTCTCTCTCTCACCTTCGCCCTCTTCCTTGTCCTTCTGCCTCCTTCCCTTTTTCCCTGTCGAGCTCTCTCGCGAGGAACCAACCTCCAGTCGTTGCCTTTCGACATCCATTACACCATCCTGCTCTTCATCGTCTCGCCTCGTTCCCAGCATCCCAACATCCCATTCCCACCCCGCGTTGCCGCATACCCATTATTCATCGCTGTCAAAGCATCCACTTTCACATCTCGCGCTGCTGTGACTGGCATTCACTCGACGCCACCAATCCTTCTCCTGTCGTCACTTTCCCCCCGTCGCCACGGGTTAACGCAAGGCGGTCGCGACTCCCTTTTGGAATTCAACCTCTCTCACTCTCACTCCCTCACCCGTCTGCGACCCTTCTGGCGCCCGTGCACGCCGCAAGAGACACACTCGCGAAGCTTCAGTTATCCACTCCCCGCCGCCTCTCGCCAACCAATCGGCCTCTCCTCCCCATTCCCCCCCTGTGCTTCTGTGCAACCGGCAACCGAGCGGCCAAGCGTGATCGATCGCGCCGCGCCCACCTCTACTGGTCTGGACAAAACTATACATTCCACAACTCTTTCTTGCAAACCCGCTCTCAGGCGCAGTCACGCATTGTGGTTTGGTGAGTCATCCATTTCGTTCCTTCCGATCAGACCCCCTTCGCTTGTGTCGAGTACCGTCTTCTCATTGACGAGGCGTTCGGCGTCTCGTTCTGTCACAACAAGCGGTTGCTTGCCCATCGTCCCCCGACGATACGCCATTCACCACCATCGTCTGTACGCAGCCTCGCAGCCCCTTGCGCCGTCGTTCCTATCCCGCGTCTTACAAACCTACTTGCGACTCTTCTTGTTAACACTGCAGCAGTAGCTCCCACGTGTTATTTTCTGTCGCCAGGCTCGTCCAACTCGATCCTCGCAACAGCCACGCCGCACCTCGTCGCACGCAGCTCTACTCCAGTTGCTGAGAGTCACCATGGGCGGCTGCATGTCTTCTCCGGCCGCGGTTGAGCCGCGGCGTATGTCCGACCCGAAAAAGCCTGCCTCGGCGTCGGCAGCCAGCACACCAGCAAATAACGCCACAGCGACGACAAATGCAGCCGCCGCCGCGCCTGCCCCGGCGGCAGCGGCGACTGCCAACGGACCAACAACCGCCGCTCAGCAGGGTCTCGCTGCCGCGCTTGCTCAGGCACCCGAGTCGTCGTCTGCAGACCCACGAAAGAACCGCGACAACAGCAATCAGATCGATAGGCAGTTGGAGGACGACTCGCGAAAGTTTAAGAAGGAGTGCAAACTGCTCCTCCTTGGTGAGTGGGACGACGTAAACAACAACTGACGGAAAGGCTCCGGAGAGTCTGGAAAGTCTACGATTGTCAAGCAGATGAAGATTATCCACCAGAATGGATACTCGAAGGACGAGTTGATGCAGTTCAAGAGCGTTGTGTAAGTGGATCCTATGGCTCATGGATCGCCCCTCATGGCCATTCCCCCTTGCCTCCCGCTAACCGCCAGCCACAAGAATGTTATCGATTCCGCGCACGCATTGGTGATGGCCATGCGGAAACTGGGTGTGGACCCCGAGGACCCCACGAATCGCACACACGCCGATCGTATTCTCGAGTACAAGATCGAGGGCGACGGGGCTGTTGTCCCTGCTGACATTTTCCGCGCGGTCGAGGCTCTCTGGCACGACCCCATTATTCCCGTCATAATGGACCGCTCCTCCGAGTTCTACCTCATGGACTCGGCGACCTATTTCTTCGCAAACATCCGCCGCATCGGCGCCAGTGACTACATCCCGGACGAGGCCGACGTCCTCCGCGCACGTACAAAGACGACCGGTATCAGTGAAACGCGCTTCAACATGGGCCAGCTCAGCATTCACATGTTCGATGTGGGCGGCCAGCGTAGCGAGCGTAAAAAGTGGATTCACTGTGAGTTGGACGCGCAAAGGACTCTGCTAACTTCAGGCTTTGAGGCTGTCACGTCGATCATCTTTTGTGTGGCGCTTTCCGAGTATGACCAAGTGCTTCTCGAGGAGAACGGCCAGAACCGAATGCAGGAGTCGCTCGTTCTGTTCGAGTCGGTCATCAACTCGCGCTGGTTCTTGCGGACATCGGTCATCCTCTTCTTGAACAAGATTGACGTCTTCAAGCAGAAGCTGCCAAAGGTCCCTCTCGTCAACTATTTCCCGGAGTACACGGGTGGCGCCGACATCAACAAGGCGGCAAAGTACATTCTCTGGCGATTCACACAGACCAACCGCGCCCGTCTGTCTGTGTACCCGCATCTGACACAAGCGACCGACACCTCCAACGTGAGTGGAAACCACACAGTTCAACATTAACCCCAGATTCGACTCGTTTTCGCCGCCGTCAAGGAGACGATTTTGCAAAACGCGCTCCGTGATTCGGGCATCTTGTAAACCGCAGCTACTGCGTTCCGTTGAGCCGGAACTGGAACTCTCTATTTGGTCCGCTGTATCTTTCTTCCCAACTATAGTGCCCCCCACCCCACAATACCGCATTCTTTCTTTGGTAGTAGTACGTTTTGGTCGTCGCGGCGAGCTGGAGTTTGCAACGCCGCCGAGACCGCACGCGCACCGCGTCATTGGCAGTGGCGACTAGACACGCGTGCGCACAGCCGGCACTGGCGCAGGTCGGAGAGATCATATGATCGATGCAGGCCTTACTTTCGAGCCGCGGCGGGGAGCGGCGGTGTAAATGACGACTGACTGACTCTGATGGACGCCTCTTGACTCATCTCACTCATACCACGTCTTACTCATGAATCATATTACTCATAACCTTTGCTCATACCTCTTATACAGGATCTCGTGACATTTCCACAGCCACACAGCTACATCTGCGATGCCGAGGCGATTGGCGCGCAAACGCGGGACGACGAGTGGTACAACCGACCGCGACGCACGCCTACCTAGCACCGGGCTCATCTGGCTCGCCTGCCCACCTTGTTGGAGCACGTTTCCCTGTTGAAAGAAACCTCGAGGCCCGCGATGCTCTCCGTTCTCTCGAAGTCGGTCCGCGCGCAGCCAACCGAAGTGGGAAAGCAGGGCCGGATCATCGACGCTCTCGGGACGTCCAGGCGGCTGAGACCGTGAGCGGGTCGGGAAGTGACGCGAGGAAGCGGTGAGCGGTTCTCCGCGAGCGGGGTCGCGTGCGTGCCAAAGATTGAGCGTAGCCTGGAGGGGCATCTGTCATTCCCAGTTCTCCGCTGTGAGGGAGAACACCGCGGCGTCTGGCAGATGGATGCTTCACGAGCTGGGAACGAGCCGCACCGTTTTATTGAGTGCCACAACCGGCTCGGGAAACTGCTCCTCGTCGCCTGCGCCCGTAGACGCAGTGAGATAGGCGGGGTGACAAGCATCTGTTTGTGTGTCTGGGACATGTTCCTATCGCGCGATCGCTTGCTGGCGGGACCACGTGGTGACCTGTGCGGCAGCTCGGCAGGATCGAGCCTGACATGCAGACTGTAGGCGACGAGCTTCTCCACTCCCAAAGATGGCTCTCAACCGCATATCTGCACATCCGAAGACATCCTTCAACTTGGATCATGTGTTGAACATACGTTCTTGGTGGCGATCCGCGACATCACGTCGAGTCCCGTCTCGTGCGTCCATCCAACAGCTTCCAGTTCTGACTTTCTGACCTCCTGACCTTCTGGCTGATTCCCGTTGCCTGTGGACCTGGCCATGGAGCACGTCATGGAGCGCTCCAGACGCATCACGGGTCACCAGGGGGAAGAAATACAAACTGCGCTACATTTGAGATTAACCGCGCTGCGTGGGCCGTAGAGATGCCGGAATGCGCTCGGATACTCGGTCGTCTTTGGAAAACTGGCGGAATCGTACGGCGGTCAACCGCTCTTGGCAGGTCAGCTCAGCATACCTTATCGACGGCGTACCTGTGCGACAAGGTCGGTACCTACTCCCCTGCGATGGTCCACGGACGCACGACAAGCTGCTCGCTCGTCCTCGGCCCTAGGTACCCTGCGATCGGCACCATCCTCACGCTCGCAAACGACCTCCCTCAGCCCCACACGCCACCCTATCGTCGTTTTCGTCCTGTCGGCTGCGCTACAATGTGAGTGCCGTCCGGATTTTAGAGTTCCGCTAAATTTCAGACGATTTCCACGGTAACAATTCCAGATGATGCCTGATTGACTTTCCAACTCTCCAACAACAGCGTGACACTGCACATGCTGGTGCTCTCCGAGTAGGACGGGGTGAGTGGAACTGGGGTCATCGGCACGTCGCCTGCCTGCCTTATCTGGTGCTGTTCCACCTCTGGAGACAAATGACCGCAACTCTGGTGAGATAGATCTAGTCGGCGCGAGTCCCGGCCGACAAGTTTGAAGTTCGGGTTAGTGAGGAGAGAGGACCAGAAACTGCCCGCGAAAAGTCGAATGAGCTGCACCACATGGATCGACGAGGGACGAACCGATGCACGAGGGGCAGTGACAGGGGACAGGAGACAGGGGAGAGGGGAGAAGGCTGATCGTGGTTGTGGCGAGGCACGTTGCGCCAGTGGTGGATGAATGCGCGACGAGAAGCGAACACTTGCGTGGATCAGAATATTTGAATGTCAGAATCAACAACTCAATTTTGATAAGTACTTGTGCTGTCCAAAAGATACAGGTATGATCAGACTGCCATGCCCAGAACAGTAAACATGAATGTCAATCATAGCTCGGCGCCACACGCCACCCCAGCGCCACGGGGATTGAAGGCGTCGCTCGCTGGCGAGTTGAGCGCCGGACCTAACGGGGCCGGTGAAGTGGGAGGGAGATAGGGTGTGGGGGCTCAACAAAGAAAGACACTGGTAGAAGGAAGTGATAGTGATAGAAGCCGATGGCGTTGTGGGGTTTACCAACCACCCGGCTGAGCCTTATTCCAATCGCTGGCTGGACTTCGGGAAGAACGCGAAGAACAGTGCCAAGAGTGGCGCGGATGGCCGGGGGTTGCCGTGTCTCGCGATCGGGCCATGGCACTGGAAGTGTAGCCCGACGAGCTGAGGCTTACATGTCTCGTCAGACCGCCGAGATGACCACCAGGAGAGATCTCGCCACAACCATCACAAGGCAGGAGAGGAGGAATCAGAGTCGGCGAGAGAGTTACGGTCCATGTAGAGTATCTTGTCAGGATTCTTCTGCTGTGTGGGTAGTATTGGAGCGCTCCTGTCTACATAGTGAGGTGTTCATCATATGAAAAGGGGCCTCTCCTCTGCTTTTGCCGGATCTGGGCAAGCTAGCCGAACACACTTCAAACCAGTTTCCCGGTCCAAATGCCAGCCGACGCCTCCTGAACTGCTGGTAGAGACCACCGAGATCCTTAGATCCACCGTCGTTGCGCCATAATCTCGAATGTTAAGGCTGATATACCTTGGTGGACGGCAATAATGGTGAGCTTCGGAAGAGTGAACACTCTGTAGAGTATTCTTTCACATTCCGCTCCTCTCGTTTCTTTGTCCTTGCCAAAGTCAAGATCCGGATCTCAGGGATGTTACCCCACGGGGCTCCGCCACTTGAGCGCTTTGTGGCGACTTGTGGCGGCTCGGCACTGGGCCACAGACAGAGAGCAGAGAGAGAGTGGCATTGCGGTTGTGAACAATCAATGTATAAAGTGCTCTGTGCACTCTTCCCCGCCCCCACTCTGCCCCGTGTGCTCACTACCTCCCCCATTTCCGTCGCCATCCTTCTCCCCCACTCTGTCGATATCCGCAACATCTCTCTATTCCCAGACGCAGGCGCACCTCCAGTACGGACCCACGCTCGGCTCATCGGCAAGACGACACCAACCGGTGCTGCCCGGTGCTCACAATCCCGGGGTTAGTCTCTGTTAGAGCGACCACCCATCAGCGATCACAGCCGAGCCGAACCGCCGCTGCTTGGACTTTGGGACGTGCGGGCCATCACAAACACGCTGCTGATCTCCAACCCGGCCGGGCGGGAATAGCACACTGTCACATTGGGCATGTGATAGGCTCCCTGGCAACATTTGTTCCCCCTCATCCCCTATAGTCTCTCCAACCGATCCTTTCCATGGGGAAACAGCAACACAATATAGCACATCCTTGCCGTCATCGAGACTCCCCCCTCGACTATATCCTCTGTCTCACTCGATCTCCATCCCAATCCATCATCCACAGCTCTCTCCACTCTCCTCCACCACTTTTGCATTTAATCACAGCCTCCCCCACCTCGCCACAGGCGAACCAGTCCATTCTCTCCTCCTCGAGCCTCCGCCTTCCCGGTTCATCTGGTCCACACCGCCAACAACTGAGCGCGATAACACTGCATCATCAATCTGGACGGCTTTCACCGCCCACAATCAGCTTTTAAGCCCTTTACGCGCTTCACTGGCGTTACGCCTTCTATCCACTACGCCGATCACGCTCAAGGAGGCGCCAAGTGGAGTCGACGCACAAAATTCCTCTCGAACCGGGAGGCGATAGCAGCTGTAAAGCAGACCAAGAAACCAACTCATACGGTGTGACGCTGTCGCACCACGTCTACCAACCACGACAATAACGCGTTTATTCATGGACGGCGGGGGAGGGCCGGGACTGTGAGTTCAGTAAACTGCACTGGAGTCCTATGTGCATCGTTCCGCATACATTCCCACCCTCTGCATGCACTTCTTGGTATTCTTGACTCCTCTAACGACAGCGACCCGTCGTCGTCCGTCAGTCCCGAAGTGCCGAAAGAACGAAGCCAGCTCCATTGCAGCTTCCCAAACTGTGGCAAGAAGTTTACGCGCAAGGTACGTTGGGTCTTTTCCTATCTCCTTCAGCAATTTGGTGGCTACTTTTTTTTGGTGGTTTCATTCCGCGTCTTCCTTTGACCGGCTTTTGGTCGGGTCTACGCTCTCGGACCGAGCTGCTGCCGAGGGTGCCTCTGTGCGTCATGTCGGGGGGAGCTGTCTCAACTGTGAGATTCCCTTTTGCCTGCAGCACTCGCCGTCAATGTGTAGTCCCCTTTGCCCTTTGGTCCCCACAATGGCCCCGGTTTGCCTCCCGCGGCACCCCATGGACCCATTGCCGCCTCCACACCGGGCCCCCCACTGTGCTCCTCGGAGAACGAGGCTGCTGGCCAACTGCCAATGCCCATTGTTCGTTCGGCAGCTAATTCCAGGACCATCTCATACGCCACGCTGCGAACCGTGCGTACCAGTTCTTTTCTGAACCACTCTCCGCCACTTGCACCTGCCAAGCCTTTCAGGGCTTCCCCTCGTGCGGGGCTCGTGTGTGGCGCCACGCCTGTGGCGTGTAAGCAACAAACCTTTCCGTTCTGACCACCCCCTCCCAGACTCGCAGCCAAATTACCACTGCGCGACCTGTGGGCGCTCCTTCCAACGCCTGGACTTGCTGCAGCGACACGAGCGGAGACAGATTTGCGATGACGAGCGGTATCCTAAGCGGATTAAGACAATGGTTCATGTTCCTGAGGCTACCCCGACCCCCTCAGCAACAAGCACTGGGCAGCATACATCCCTTTCTCCACCAGCAGTGCATGGCCGGACAGACGCAGAACGGATATCCCCAGTGAACCAACAGACACATGTGCATCAGTTACAGTCGCATCAGTCACAGGGGCATGAGTCACAGGGGCATCAGTTACAGGGATTTCAGTCGCGCGCCCACCAGTCACCTTCACCGCATCAACAGAGTCAACCAGCTCAGGCCCACGCGCAGCAGCAACAACAGTCCACACATGTCCACTCGCATAGCGTCTCGCCGATTGCCCTCGAGGAGTCGTTCCACAGGGATGTCTTCCCTGTGATGGAGCTGCCGATAATGCAGACGACCTCGGCAGTCACAACAGTCGCGGTGTCACCTGAGATTGATTCAACCGCCCCGATCGCGCTTGAGCCGCCGTCCGCAGAGTTTGGATTCGGCCTTTGGCCCCCAGATCCGTGGGAATCCCTCATAGGGGATAACATACATCCCGCCTTGTGGGACGAGAGCGTTCCGGACGCCCAAATGTGGAGTATCCCCGGAAATCCCCAATCGTCCGCCATGAGAACTCAAGAGAGTGCAGAGCGCTGGGGCCGAAGGGAGTTGGTGATGCATCGGGGTGTGGGACCGGGGCTGCTGCACCGTATCCTGACGACCTATCCTGTGAGTAGCTGTCAAGAGGGTAGGGCTGATGGGAACAGGAGCTTGCACTGTCGATGGCAGAACTAAGCGACGGATTGTCATTGTACTGGAGTGATGTCGCTCCGTCATTTCCGTTCGTTCACCGGGGAACGTTTGATGTTGAAACAGCTCCGATAGAGCTGGTCACGATGATGGCGGTCGTAGGGACAGTCCGCGGGACAGGACCCTCTGCTCAACGCGACTTTCGGCGACTCGTTCGCAGGATCCGCGCTCGCCTGGTGGAAGACCAGCTCGGTTTGGAGCTCGAGATCTCGACACTCCAAACTTATACACTGTGTCACGTGTATGACGTGTGGCATGGCGATTCGGAGACGCTCTTCGTTGCCCAGTGTTTGTGGCCAGTCGTCGTCGCGCACTCGAGAAAGCAGGGCTTTGGAGTCGGCGGCGTCCCGGGAGAAACAATAGGGACTGCGGCATGGTATACCTGGGCCAAGGACGAGGAGCGACGGCGCGCCGCCTACACCATCCTCTTCATCGACACCCAGATTTCATCCTACTGGTCCCAGCACCCGAGCCGGCAAATGTCGGTCTTTGCACACAACATCAACCTCCCGAGCACGCGTGCGCAATGGGAGGCACCGACGGCTGCGGATTGGGTGCGCGCGCGGGAACAAGAACTGGCAGCCCCTCCCCGCCGCCCGGCACGCTCCGGCCACCTTCCCGGCCTGCATCCCGAGTTCCAGGTGTCGGTCGTGTCAGAGGGTTACTCCTTGGCGGTGTTGTCTGCTCTGGCTGCTGATGGCCAGCTCCCGGTGCCCGTCGATCTCGACAACACCACGAGCATCATGATGATCCTGACTGGGCTGTGCGCGATTGCGTGGGACTGTCGCACCCGCGGAGGCATGGGCATTCGCTTCCGTGACGGCACAAAGCACTGGCGGAGCGTCGTCCTCAACGCTGTTGTCAGTCTGCGAGCGGCCTTTGAGATGGGCGTCACCCATATTCCTGGGTGCGTCGAGAGCCGCGACATCCGTGACCAGCTTGCGATTAGCATCATTTCGATCCTCAGCGATATCCCGATGCTGCAGGTCGCAGCGGGTGCCACCAATATATGCGGGGCAAGTGGTGAGTAGATGGGTCAATTTTGTAGCTGATGTCAGTCGGGCCAAAGCAGCTCGCCGATAGCCGCCGGCGGCTGCGCCTCTGGGCGACCACCCAGGATGCCTGGACGTGTCTCTGGCAGAGCGCCAGGTATCTCCGCGAGGCGCTGTTTGCCGAATGGGGTCTATACACTCCCTGGGCGGTGTTTTTGACCACTGTGGGTTTTCAAGGGTGTTCCCAACTCACGACAGCTCGTCGTATGGGCGTACGCAACGTCCACACGGGAGGAAAATGCAATCGCGTGTCAGCCGGCGCACGATAACCCACACACATCAGCAAATGCCGCCAATGTCCTCCTGGACTCGATCTACACCTCGCCCACGCGAGTAGACCACCTCGACGCTGGCGTCGCAGACCTTGTGCTTGTGGTGGCCGCCAAATTGAAGCAGGGTCAGCCAATCGACCGTGACAACGCGCAGCTCCTGCTTCGCCTGGCCAGCGGGTACATGGATCATCACAAAAGTGAGGTGAGATGGAAGTAAGAAGATAGAATTAGTTGTACAGACATGCATTATCTAGCGTCTAACCTACTCATCGTCGTCGTCGCTGTCGCGGTCGCCGCCCTGCTGGTTCATGGCCTCTTCCCACGCCTGGGCAAACTCGGCGAGTGTACGCCCCTCGCTCATCTGGAGCATCTCTAGCGGCATCATGTTAGTGCTAAATGTGGGAGCAGCGCGGGACGCCGCCGGGTGAGCCGCAGAGTCCACGACACGGAGAACTGGAAGGCGCGCAGGTGCTCCGCCGCTCGAAGGCTCGACGGGGTCGCCGGCCGAGTTGGTGCGCTGCGCGCGCGCCTGCTGCAGCAGCTGCTGGAGCTCCGAGTACGAGAAGAGGAGCGGGTCCGTGGACGCACGGTACGGCTGGAAGTCGATAAGCGTCGGCTCGGCGTTCTCTCCAAGGTACAGGTCAAACACGTCTGGCGTCAGAAGATTATGGCGTAGCACGCACAGTCAGGGCCACCCTCATAGTGGCCACGAATGTCATCTTCCCAGAACGCGCGCACCGAGTCCACAATACGCTGCTGCGCGTCGCGTGACTGCAGGTGGTCGTAGTAGTTCATGTCGCGCTGTGATATGCCTACCGTCAGAGAGACCGCGATGGACACCTACCAAGGAGGATGTTGTCGCGCACAAAACAGCGTACTTCGCGTGCCGGGTTCAGCTCCGGCATGTACTTTTTCAGCACGAGCTCCAGCTTGGGCACCGTATCTGACTCGGGCTCCGGCTCGGCACTCCCCTCCTCCTCAGTGCCCTCGTACGCGCGGTCGCCGAGGCCGTGCGACACGAAATCGCTGCTCTTCAGGAGGAGGTACACGTCCGCCGGCGTCGTGCAGTGCAGCGGCCCGTGTCCCTGTGGGAGGAGGAAAGCCGCGTCCTGACCGTGAGAAATACCGCATAAAGTGAGAACACACAAAAAGCACATACCCGCGGAGCTGTCCAGTTCAGCTTGGGAAAGACGGCGCCATGTTCCGCCACCGCGGCGCGGATCGCCGCATTCAGCTTTGGGAGGCGATATACCGGCGCGTCGGGGGACGTCTCGCCGCCTGCGTCTTCGGGGAGGAATATTGAGTCCGAGTCGAGCCACTGACGATTAGCGAGTTGTTAAGCACGGTGCTTGAGCTCACGTGCAGAAAGGCGTCGCGCTCGCCGAGCGCGTCAATATCGATGAGGGCCGCGGGGCCGGCGACGTCCTCGAAGAGCTCGTGCCAGGCTGCAGTTCGGGATGCGTCAACTGCCTCTCGAGAGAGCGGGGGGAAGAGCGGGACCGGCGTCGGCGGGGAGATTGGGACTGGCATTGTGGATGGGACAGAGGATGTACCGATGGAAGATGCACGAACTTTGAGCCTTTGTGGAGTGATTTTGGAGGGCTGGGAGTGGGAATGGCAGGTGGAGGTAAAAGTGTGCCTAATATCGAGAATAAGATTGCCGGAGCTGCGTATCAGGCTCACTCCTCCACTTTGAGAATTTCACTGCTCAGCCCAAGGTTGCCACTCAACCCAACGATCCAGAACCAGCTGTTGCCGACACACCATCCACCACGATGCCCGTCAAAGCGCCGTCGTTCAACCCGCACGACCACCTCGTCAAGCAGGGATGGAAGGGAAAGGGCACAGGTGAGTACTGCACCGGCTGATGCCACAGCTCCGTCGCTCTCTCGCTAACAACAGCCCTCAAGACGGGGCACGCGACGCGCCCGATCCCTGTCGTGCAGAAGAAGAGCATGAGCGGCATCGGAAAGGACCGCGACGAGGCCGTGCCCTTTTGGGACCAGTGAGTGCGGAGGTATACAAGGCTGACATGCAGTATCTTTGCGTCGACTGCCGCGTCCATCGCGTCCGGATCGGGGAGCGCGACCCCGACCACCAGCGCACCCGCCCCAAAACTCTCGATCGCGGCGCGCAGCGGGCGCGAACTCGCACGCAGGAAGCTCTACTCGGGCTTTTTCCGGGGTACGGCGCTTAGCGCAGAGCACACACCGCGGGGCACGGATGACGAAGGGATGGGGGAGAGTTCGAGTGCTTCCAGTTCCTCGAGTGCATCGACTCCGCCCGCGTCAATGTCAGCCCCCATCTCCGCTTCGGTTTCCGCCCCGGCCTCGGCGCCAACCCACACCATCAAGCGGCTCTCCGCTCCCGTCTCGGCGTCTGGACTGTGTGCGGCCATATCGGCGGCGGAGCTCGAACTGGCCGTCGCGGCGCGGATAGCGAGTGCGCGCGCCGAGGCAGCAGCACACAAGGGCAAGCGGAAGGAGGACCCCGAGCGGCGGGCGCGCAAGACGGCGAAGCGCGCGGACAAGGAGCGCAAGGAGCTCGAAAAGGTGGAGAAGGCGAAACGGAGGGCGCTGCGCGCGGCGCGGCGCGAGGTGAGGCGGGAGAAGCGGGCCGAGGGACCGGAGAACGCGGTGGATGCGGATAAGGAGGCAAGAAAGGCGGAGAAGGCGGAGAAGAAGGCGCGGAAGGAGGCAAAAGCGGCGCGGAAGGAGGAGAAGGCGGCGCGGAGAGAGGCCAAGGCGCGCAACGCGTAGTCGCGCAGATTGTTTGTATTTCCTGCATAGATCCCAATACCATGTCACACTGCATAATTCTAGTCCTTTTGGCCTTTCTGGAGCAAGACGCGTACGCTGCGGTACAGTGCTGTTGTCAGCCTCATCCTCCAACTTCAGAACATGCCATACGCGTTCCAAGCGAGCGTCGGCGCATTCCACGCAATGGTAGTCGCATCCGCCAACGCCATCTGGTATGCCATGAGCGCGTGCGTGCTTGCGATAAACGCCATGTCGACGGCGATGCCGAGCGCCGGGCGGGGGTAGTGTCCCATGCTGGTGTGTGTGCCGTCCGAGAAGAGCGGCCGCCACGTGAGGAGGATGAGGCGGACGCCGAGGAAGAGGCGCACCCCATCAGTCCCGCCGGCCATACTTGTCAGGTGTGCTGCCCACCCGCCAGTCGCAGTCGTGATCGCCCAGAGCTGATGTTAGGTTTGGTAGATGGGCTGGCCACGTACAATGCTCGGAATGGGCGGGAAGGGAGCACGCTCATCTACAGGGTCCGCGCCCCATGCGTCCCATGCTGCGCTGGCGGCGAAGTCGAGTGCCAGCGGGAGGCCAACGGCCACAGCTGGGATGCGCGGGAGCGTCAGCAGCGTCGAGAGACCTGGGAATGTAAATGCTAGCATGGCGGGTGAAGAGTGAAATCAACATCGTTTGGTGTGGGCTGTTTGTCGTTTCTTGGCGGGACCGGGACGTGCGGTGAGTCACTGGCGCTGTCACGCCGAAGACGGCCATCATACAATTAATACAACGATGCATCTACATGTACTCTGTCTATCTACTGATTGTTCTGCTTCCAGAATTCGAGAATGGTGCTGTACTCGTTCCGGCGCTTAATGTTAGGCTGACTAGCCGGCGGGGGCTCGGACGCACCGCGCCCACGCTTCCCGCCACTGACAACGCGGTTGGTGAGGGAGGGGGAGAAGGATGTCGGTGGAGGCTGAGGCGACGGCGACGGCGTGTACCGCGTCTCCCCGCCAGTGGGGGTAAACTTGCGTGCGGTCGGATACCGCGGGGACGCGTATGGCGTGTGGTTGCGGGGTGCGTTCGCGGCGTTCAGTGAGGCGGAGAGAGGCGACGCGCCTAATTTTGGTGTGCGCGAGTGCGATGACAGGCGGGATGGAGAATGGGACGTGGCGGGCGGGGCTGTCTGTGGGCTGTGCACAGACGCCGAAAGACGACTTGGCGTCCGCGGCGAACGCGCGGGCGAGTTGGGGAGCGAGTTCATGTTGGTTGCGAACATAGCTGCCGGAAAGTCGGCGAGCGAGAAGAGGTCTGGCGAGTCGGGCGTCGGCGCCGGAGGAGCGGTGACTGCGCGTCCTGGCGTGTTCGCGTGTCCCGGAGTTGTGGCGCGGCCTGGAGTTGTCGCACGTCCCGGTGTCGACGCCCGCCCAGAAACTGCTCTCGGGACAGCTGGTGCTGATGCACGGCCAGAGGGCACCCTACGTCCGGAGGACACCCTGGGCTTTCCCGATGAGCGACCGGATGGGACCCTTGGGGCCCCAGGGGTCCTTGGGAGAGGCTTCTGGCGGTCGGGCTCAGCGGTGGTCGACGTAGACCGGAAGGAGAGGTCCGCATACTGCATCCAGTCGTGAGACGAGCCAGTCGTCGATGTGGACGAGTGCAGTGAGGGGACATCAGGAAGGGGCGAGTTGCGGTCGACACGGTCGAAGCGCGACTCTGGCCGCGAGTACGGCGACTCGTGCGACTCGGGGTGGCTGTACAGCGTGCGGAATTCCTTCGGCGGTGCCTCCCACTCTCTCGAGCGGGTTGCGTCCAGGTCAAAGCCCGAGAACCGCTCCTTAACAGGGCTGCGGGGCGCGCTGGTGGAGGTTGTGCGACTCGCTGGCGCCGGCGCCGGAGCGAGCGCAGTGGATGACGAAGATGAAGCGGTGGATGCGATGCTTGAAGTCGACATCGACAGGGCGGCGACGGCCTTGGAGGCGGCAAAGTTGGCTGCTAGGCGTTCAGAAACCTTCATGCCATTCCGCGAACTGGGAGTTGTACCCCGTGACGGTGTGAATAACGTGGACGGAGTGATCACGGAAGAAGTGGACGACGCCAGATTTGGAATGGGCTCCTGAGAGTAGGCAACGTCCTGCGGGCGTGGCGCGTCCTGCGGCCGGGGTATGTCGACCGGCTGCGAGCGTGGCGCCTGCTGCGGGCGAGGCAATTCGACCGGCTGCGTGCGCGGCTGGGGCTTGCGTGTGGGTGACGAAAGTTGTGATGTTGGTTTTACCTCAGGCAGGTTCTTCGAGGGGGAGGGCTGCCGTTTCTTCGGAGGGGACGGCAGCGGGTTCTTGGCTCGGATCGGCTGCGGTGCGGGAAGGGGACGAGAGGAAAAGGCTGCAATACCCACGCCCGCTACCGGGGACGGCAGCGGACGAGAAATGAGCAGCGGAGATACCTCTCCAGCGGGAAGGGGAGACGGAACAGGCAGTGGGGAGCGGCGCGAGACGACAAACGGTGAAGCCTGGTTGGCAAATGGCGAAGCTTCATCGGGTGTATCCTTTAACGGATCCTCCTTCTGTGGCGGGGGCGATGGGGATGCTGGGGGCGAGAGGTCCACCTCGATAAATGTCCCCGGCGTGCCGGGCGTCGTGTGCCGCATGGGCGGCGTGCGCGGCTGAACGGCGGAGTGCGTGACTGACGATGCGGATGTCACTGATGGGGTGCCGTTTGCAACTGGCGGAACCGTGATCCCCGCCGATGCAAGAGTCTGGGTCATCAACTCGTTGAGCCGCGCCGAGGGGTCCGGTCCCAGGGCGCCCAGCGTCCCCGGCGGCAAAGGCATTGTCGTCGCGGGTGGCGTCCACATTTCTGCGGTGTCGGAGTATTGCGCAAACGCCGACTCGTAATCGATCCGCGACGGGGAGCGATGCCCGGGCGACGCGCCCGACACCCGCCGGTTGCACCGGTGCTGACGGCATCCGACGGCGTCGCGGATATATGCCCGTGCCGTGAGGTGGTCCATCTCGACATCCGTCCCGTAGTAGTACTTGAACACTGCGCGCAGCTGCTCTTCTGACATGGACAGCAGATGATATTCCGACTTGATTGCCTAATGTAGTCAGCACCTGCCAGCGCAGCAGTCACCTACGTATGGGGGCGGCCCATCCTCGAGGTTACTCCGCACCTCAAACCACCTATCTCCTTCCGGAACGAGCGAATTGTGAATTCTGCTATCAGCGACATTCAAACATCCTTTACGCACCTTGCTCGCGCATTCTCCGCGACGCGCCGCTTCTCGGCGTTGAGCCGTTGAATCTCCGCATCGATGCGCATCTGGTTGACGAACAAAAGCGTGTTCATGTGGAGCACCGAGTCCATCCGCTCGAGGGCAGTGGATACCATGCGCGTGAGGTTGGGTTCTGCTGACATGCTTGCGCTGCCCGATGTGCTTGCTGTCGGCCTGTCGTTGTCGGACCAAAATGGGGGTGGATTGCTCATGGTGGATCAAGTGGTGAGAAGTGCGAAGGATAGATGGTACAAGAATTGTCGGATGCGTCAGATGGCAGTGTTGTACTGTACTGCCATGTTTTCCTTGTTTGGGTCGGTGCAAGTGTCGGCGTCGTCAAGGGCCCAATGTCCCACAGTGCGGTGTGTGGACACCAAGTCAGGACAAAGTAAAAACAGTCGCGGCGTCCAGCCATTCGATTACAGTGACTTTATTTGATTCCGCCCAGACTCAGGGCTATTGTCGGCTCAGTTCACGACTCCATGTGTTCATCATGGCTGCTGTTTTGAATGTTTCACACAGTCTGCGCCCATCAAATGCATGCATGCCTCGACATGCATGCCTCGCTGAGACATGAGATCCTGAGGTATACGGTCTGCACTACGCTGCAGAGGGACGCTGCGCTGCTGTCCCTCAGCATACCTATTCAGAGTGCATAGCTGTGGGCACAGCACATTGAGGAATTGAGGACATTGCAGATCCACCGGACATGACCTCGGTGGCGCACCGACTTGGCACCGCTGCGCTCTGGCTGTTGTTTATCTCCAAAGGGGAAAATTAAGCCCCGCTCACCAATTGCGGCTAATTCCTCATTCAGTCGATTGCTAATGCCGCATTGGAAGACCCACTTGCGGTCGCATTAGGAAAAATTACACGACACTTTCCTTGGCAGGTAGCGTTGTGGTCGCATGCAAAACGGCCTTATCGGCATCCCAGCGTGGGGTTCCCCACTTCCGACTCACTTTTGACGTTTTACATTTTACTCTCTACTCTTCACTTCCCTCTCTACACATCGATACCGACGTCGAGCACAGACCGACTGGCACACGACACGGCTGACAACCGCCAAATAATCTTACTCATCTAAGAACGGCACCCGCACATACCGCTCCCAGCCTCGCACGGCGCTCGGACCGCTGTCTCACGCCACGGCATTGGCCCACTTGTCGCAACCGTTGTTTTCACCGGTATCCTTGATATCCACTCGGCGACAACACTTGTTGTTGTCCTGCTCACACGACCACTATGGGGTTCTTTGACTTTCTTCCTTGTTGCGGCCGCAGCTCGGCGGACAAGCACGATGAGGTGAGGCCAGCCCCGGCGGTTCTGCCTCTGCAGATCACGGAATGTTCCGGCAACCGTTCGCTGACAACAGTCAACTGAGTCCGACCCTCTCCTTGCTCCTGGCCCAGCGGAGAGCATCACCTCACAAGAGGGCTACGGAGCAACATCTATGCCGACCGACGGCGGCATGAGTGGCAAGCAGCGCGAACGCATTGCCGAGATTGGTCGGGAGGTTGGAAAGTGAGTATTGACAGTTTTGCGGCTGGAGTTCTCGCTCACGCTCAGTCACATGCTTCCTATCAACCATGCGTCACGCGCAGCAACGACGTCGCCAACAGTGCGGCAGCCGTCGACGCAGCGCGCTCCATCGCCCGACAGCAGCTCGTCTCCCTCGCGCCCAACCACCCCCTCCCCACATGGTGACCGCGACGATCTCTCGCCCATCGACGCCGACGACCGCTCCACGAACGCGACGCGCTCCGGTGCCGCCACTCCGACGTCTGTCGCACCAGACGCCGATGGCGTCGTGCACAAGCAGCTCTTCCACGGCACAGGCGGCCCGAAGCGCGGAGGACCAGGTGGGCGCGGTAAGAAGGGCGGGCGTGGACGTGGGCGTGGACGCAGCAAGAAGATGAAGTGAGCGTCATCCCGCGTGATCACCTTCCGCACCGCGCCCCCACATCCGCGCATCCGCAACGAACGGCACTAGGACAGCACCGCTTGCTCACGACACCGATACCCATTTCCATCTTTGCATCTCTTGTCTATACGTCCTTACATCTCTTGTCCCTATTCTCCCGAGGAAGCTGCCCCACTCGCGCCACACAATCGCCCATGTTAGCCCAGCCCATCGTCTAGTCCATTCCATGACAGGTCCCATCGTTGTTGCAGTGATGAATGTTTCAATGTCACATCTTCCCCGTGCTGCTGAATAGTACGCTCATGTGCTAATATCGGGATTTGTATGATACATGATCGCCCGGCGGTCAGGCGACCGAGCGATCGCCGGATCGACGGATCGACATCTTTGCAGATCTGGAGCCCCCCTGGCGGCTAGCGTGCATTTAGCACGCCGGCTTGCACCAACCAAAAGTCTTCAATTGAGTGATTCTGCACCGGCGCCATACTGAGCCTACCGCGCAAATCGCGACCAGCGCTAAGCGCTGCTTGCATACTGAACAAACATAGATATCTGTAATGACACCTACTCTTGACAGCGTCCCGGGCTAGAAACAATCCAATCTTCTTATCTGTATGCGATATAAAACAACTGATGTGGAGAGGACTCTTGAAGTCTGACGAGGGTGAAGATATATGAATGCATAACTAGTATGGCTCGACAGGCTCTGCACATAGTGTGTCGTGCGTTCTCTAGTTACGCTAGTCCAAACAGTGCACTGCGCAAACTTGAAACGGCATGACGCAAGGCACGAGCAGGTCAGATGGCCAGAATTGTGGGAGCTTGGAGACGGCCCCACGGCCCGCATGGCCCCACAGTCACATGCGCGGGGCTGTTCGGGCCTGGTCTTCGTGCGACGGTGGTGTCGTGGTGCAGCTCGGCGGGTGAGCTTATCCTGTCAGCGTGCGGCGGTCAGGTGCGGTGCGGTGCGGTGTGTTGTGGCATGTTCCGCTGTCCGAGTCGGAACAAGTCGCCGAGGTTCCGAGGTGCCGAGGTGCGGCGCGTGGTGCTGGTTGTTTTTCGATGCCAGCGACGGCCGTAGTTGATGTCCGAGAATACGCCGCGACGTCGTCACGGAGAAACGGACACGGCATGCAGTGTTGGTGCCAAGCTCCGGGGAATGCATTGTTGTATTGTTCTGCATTATTTTCCAACAGTTGCGATCGAGAAAGTGAGGGTCTGATGGTGGGTGTGGCGGTAGGGATTAGGGATGATAGGGACCAAGTGTGGGGTCATGGTTGGGTCGCGGCCATCGATGCCGAGATGCCGACGTCGCTTGGTTCCAGTCAGATATCACCACAAGTGCATGTACCGCCCGTGACGATGTTGTTGCTGACATTGGAAGTCGATGGTATTGCCTGTGTGATGAATGGTTGAGCAGAGGTGGGGGATAGGATCCGGACACGCAAAGAGGCAACGTCGCACGATAGGACAGCTGCGCAGTGGCCAAAGCGGCTTCCTCGACGTTCTTCTGCTAATGTATCAGCCTATCTAGCTACACTGAATCCAAACAGCAGACATCTCCCATTTCATATCACTGGGTTCTGTTCACGTTACTTGCATCGTCGCACTCTGGATCCAGATTGCGATCTCTTGTCATGGGCGACCACATGCGAAGAGGTACAACTGCTCTTTAGAAACAGTGACTCTTTAGTTCATTTGCCCTTTGAGGATTATCACTCCGTGGGTTAAGTTCGAAGTACGTGCAGTTCATGTGCGAAATCGACCTGAGTAGAAGTTAGATAGTTGCTATAAGCTTGATGGGACGAGTGATTCGAGTTCAACACAGCTGTTGTCACAGCTGTTGTCAGTATGTCAGCAATGAAACAAGATATACATAACTGTAGGCATTATAAAATAGCAAACGCAGCGATACCAGCCGCAACCATCGCGACCACAGCGTCCCCCGCAACCCTGTTGCCGGCGCCACGCACCATAACCTTGCGGTCGAGCACCAACACGTCGAACCCGCCGACCGTCCCCCGCTCACAGAACCTATCGCCCGTCGCGGCAATGTACGTTCCGACACTGACGTCTGCGCGGGGCATGCTCGCACACGCGGCGCATGCCTCGTACAGGAACAGTGTGGGGAGCTGCACCCGCCTTCCGCCCTTCCATATTTGTACCCTGCCGTGAGCCCTTGCCCACCTGAGCCATGGTGTCACTGCCACTTACTCTCGCCCGCAGAGGTCGGCGCGATGCGCCATGTTGTTCTGGTTGAGCCAGGAAACATTTAGCGCAACGACATTGTCCGTGTGCAGGTCCCAGATACTCGGCCCGCACGCCGACGGGTTCTGAACAATGGGGAGGGACCACAGCTTGCCGCCGCTCACGGCGGCGCACGCCTGATGAGGTGGCATTGTGTTGTCATAGTAGCTGCCGTCAGATGTGTGTCAGACACGGCATGACGCAGCCCAAGAAAGCACATTCCGCGATGCGACAGATGATCGTGTACAGTAAGATGATAAGAGCAGAACCGTTCCCACGACTCGATCCGCAACCCGACCGGAGATCACGGCGGATGATCGCGGGATGATAACGATGTCCGATCGGGTGCGCGATATGCTTCTTCCGCGTCGCACTCTCACGTACTAGGTCAAGTTCATCCCGGTGAAATTGTACGCAACGCCCGGGCGCGTCGCACCGGTGTGGGCCGGAGGCGCGGGCGGTGGCTCCTCCCATGTGCTGGAAGCAGACGGGACCGCGGTGGAGGAATTGGTTAGAGTGGAGGTGATGGGTACGGAGGTTGTCGCGTTTGTGCCCGGGACGCTCGAGATGCCGGACACGCTGCTTGCTCCCGTGCTCGCGCTTGCTGTTGCGGTCGCCTTCGCATTCACGCTCGCACTCGGACTCTGACTGGCACTCGCACTCGCTGTCACCGATGCGCTACTCTGCCCACTTTGGCCGCCGGCACCACTGTCCTGCCGCCCGACGAGGTCCGCCTCCACTGCGCCCAGCGCGGCGAGCAGTACCGTGAGCGAGATAGCCCTCATGATGTCAGTGGGTGGCGAGCGAGGCGGACAATGGACGCGGGTGGCGAGTGCGAGGAGCAAGGGTGGGAACCGGCTGGCTACCTTTGTGATTCTGGGAGCGGCGTGGCTGACGGCCGACGGAGTGAGTGAATGGATACAGGGTCGAGAGGATCTGGTGATCTGGTGGTTGACGCACATTGCGACACACCCAACTCTCCACAGTCTGAACGCGGGTCTCCCCGCGGACCCCCACATTCCATCCTGACCCGGGTAACTACGGAGCCGCTGGAGTGCTGGTGCTCGAGACGAGACCCGGTGCGTTCCGAGTTGTGGAGCTCAGGCCAGCTCGGCAGAAGTAGTTGTGTCATAATGAATGTCAGAGAGCCAGACAGCGCCGCAGCAGCGAGTATGGAATCAGAGGGGAGAGTGGGAGAGTTCAAAGAGGGCGCTCAGGGATCAGGGACAAAGAGCTTAATTTCCACACTTTGTTGGATGTTCGAAATCGATAGCCCTCGCAGATGTTTTCGAATCCTCCATTTTTTCCGAGTCACGCGAGAGAGATAGGCGACCTTTGACCTTCATCCTGGCAGCTGGCCGGATCTGGCGTGCATAGGTTGTGTGATGTTCTCGGAACTGAACTCGCGCGGCCATCACGGCCGTAATGAACAATGCTGCAGACGACGTTGACAGGCGAGTGTAGTGGAAAATTGAGGCGAGGCAGACGAGAGACGAGAGGCCAGCTGGCTCTCATGCCCACTGTCTTGAACGGGATCGAGGCGGCTGCAGTTGATGAGGGTAAACAAGCGCACTGCCTGCACTGCCCATCAACAGTGCATCAAAGCGGTCGTACACGCGGGCGCGATCATTTCTCGTTCCTCGTTCCTTGTACTGCCCATCTCCAGATCTCCATGCACAACCCGACCCATTCCACACCATCAGCAATCCATTCCCGATAGCGCTCCGAGTCCTGCTTCCTCTCCGGTAGCGGGGAAGAACCGGGCCGGCGGCATTCACTATCAGCACACTGCTCGTCCTTCTGCATGCGTCATGTGCCGAGCCGGGGCCAGCCGGCAACTGATCAGTGGCCAGTCAGCGTCGAGTCTGCCGTGCAGGTCATGTACAACAGCAACGAAGAGGGTCTGATGGGCGACGCGCACTCTAGCTCATCGACCAATCGTAGGCCAGATTCCAAAAGTCCTTATCTCGTCAGTTTCCAATCCGGCCAATAACGCCACCACACCGGGTGCTCGGCTGCAGCGGCCTGTTCTCGCGAGATGGCAGAATCGCGCCGGATCGCGCCGGAAACAGAGAGGGGCAAATGTGCCGCCGGCAACGTCCTCCTCATACCCCGCGCTGGTGCCTCCTATTGTCTCCTCTCGGCACCAGGCACTGCGCCCATACGCGTAGCATCAGAGTGCCGCCCGAAAGCGTCCTCGGCTCCCGGGCCCAGTCGCCGAGCCTGCCGTTGTTTGCGGACGTTCGTCATCCGCATCAGGCCATCAGGGGATTGTGGCGAGTGGCATGGTGGCACCCGCACACACACTCTCATTGTTACCCTGGCTGCTAGTTCGAAATAAAAAATATACGACGAGAAAAAAAAAATGCAAGCGCCATACTCGCTCGCTGCACGCCATACACGGCGTCGGGCCGAGGTGGATAGCCAGCATGGACAGCCGGCATGCTGGCGAGTATAAAGAGGATGCAGCAGATGCCAGAGCGAACAGATTTTTTTCCCCAGACATACTGTAACTCTAGATCCAGACCCAGACCGAAAGACTCCAACGATTTCAATGCTCGCCACCATTCCCCGTGCCGCCCCGCGCGCTGCGCGCCGCCTCACGACCGCGACCGCGGCCCGCGCTCCCCTCGCGCCGCCGTACTCGCACGCCGTCCGCGACCCCCTCGCCGCGCCGTACGCGCAGCACATCCCCGAGGCCAGCTCCAGCGGCCGCCTCCAGCCGGCCTACAAGTACCAGATGCTCGAGGCCACCATCCGGGCCCCCTCCCCCGCCGAGTGGGTCGAGGGTGTCCTGGCCACCGACGCCGGTCGCCAGTGGGCCCAGAGCGCCTGGGACGCAGCCATCGCCGACCTTGCCGAGGTGAGTGGGAAGACGAGAGTCGGGCGCCACATTGTTTCTCTTCTCACACCCAGACCGCCACTCCACCCGAGATCCCCTTCCAGGCTCTCACCGCCGTCATCGGCGACCCGGCCATGGTCTCCCTCCTCCAGCGTGCCGGTAGCGTCGTCGTCCGCGACGTCGTCCGTGACGCCCTCGCCGAAGCTTGGGCCGCCGAGATGCTGGAAGCCCGCGCTGACCGTTCGTCGGGTAAGTGTCTCCGCGCCCATACTTCGCCAAGCCCCATACTTACATCAGCCACCTACTACTCCGAGGCACAGCTTGCCGCCCGTGCCGACTGCAGCGTTCTGAGCACCACCTCGCAGCTCCTCCGCGCGCTGACCGGTGCCGAAGAGTCATTCATCCGCGTCGACTCGCTCGCCGTCAACCCGGCCAAGCCGACCTGGGCTGGCTCCTCCCTCTGGGCTCTCCCTGAGCGTGGCACCCCGGTTAATGCCCACCTCGCTCTCTCGCGCACCAACCTCAACGTCCCGACCGCGAGCGCAGCCGCGACGTACGCCCTCCTCCGCCCGCACTTTGAGCCCAAGGCATCGCGCATCTCATTCTACTCGCCGGCCGACTACCTCGCGCCCTCGAACTGGGCGATGCGCGAGTCGGGCGCCGACTACGACGCCACTCTGGCCCACATCCGCCCCGCGCCCGTCTCCCTCGCCCCCGGCGATGTCCTCGTCTCGCACGCCGGCCTCCCCCTCACCGCCGCCGACTCGGCCGGCCTCGTCCTCCCCGTCCACCCCCTCCCGGCCACTGACGCGAACCGTGCGTTCGTCGACCTCCAGCGCGCAGCCTTCGAGGCCGGTCTCCCGCCCCCGCACCGCGCGGACGGCGTCGCCGCCCTCGAGCCCGCCTGCAACGCCAAGGACATTGACTCGCACGCCGGCCGCCGCGCAATGGGCTACGACGCTTAATCTCCTCGATCTGGACATAGACTGTATCCCATTTCGAGACAAGCCGCCGCGTCGTCGAGCGCCGCATCTCAACTTGCAGCTGCTCCGAGCCCGAGCTCACAAAACCTAGACTGGTCGCGCTGTGCGCCTCACGAAGCCTGCCGCTGACCAGGCCGCGGGGATAACCCCGCCGGTCACCCTGTACAATGCCGCCGCGCGGCATAATGTTTACGCTACAATTTCATTCTGGATTTCATTGAATGTATGCAAATACTGTATCTGAGAAAACGTGTCAGAGCAACGGGTAGAGTGTCGGCGTTGAGCGAGCAGGACGGACGACGCCGAATTCCTTATGCCCAGAGAGAGCGTTCATTCCAGTTGCTGGCGCCGAACTGAGATTCTACAGATATATGGATCAAGCCGAGCATGCCAAGGGTGGCGAGGAGACAGCTGCGTCCGCCGAGGCGAGGGTGAGACGATGTAGACGACCAACGGCGGCAGGCGTCTCGGACGCCACGTTCGGCGATAACCGTCGAGGGTGGAAAGAGTGAGAATGGAACAGTGATAATGCAGGGACAACGGACAGCGCTCAGGCCTCCTTCGGACTTGGGAATCTGAGGCCCCGAGCCTTTTACGGTGATAGAGTTCCCAGCCTCGAGTTACTGCGCAGGACGATCCGCGAGATCGCCAGTCCGCGCCATAAGCTGAACAATCAATGATCAGCAAACTGCGGAGAGGACACTCCCTGCGCCCTCATCTCCCATATTCCTCGTTTGGGCCATGACCCCTGATCCAGCTGATCCCCCGATCAGCGCGAGTCAATCGGCGATCTACGCGGCGTCATGGCGCCACAGCGCTGAGGCCGCAGAGGGTCCCAGCGTTCCCTCTTCCCCGCAGGGGCTACAGGGACGATTACCTGCTGGCTGGGGGACCCCGCATTCCATTCCTGAGATAGCATCTGCTGCTTGGCATGCTTGAAGCGCTCGTTAGCTCGCTGATGGACGCGTCCACTCATGGGTGGTCTCCTGTGCCGGCGATATCCCGGAGAATGGGAGAACAGTCAGTCGTCAGGTAGGGAGGTTCTTATCGCGGAATGCTCATCGCCGATCAGTGGCCCGATCGGAAACGCGTCACCTACCACACTTTACACCATCCGTTCTCTCCGGTATATCCCCGGTGCAATATCCCCGGCGAAGAGATATCCCCGATCGCGTCTGTCCCAGTCCAGTGGGGTCGTGAACGAGATAACGGGAATCGACGCGTTGGGGCCGTTATCGACGCGCCGGGGCCTACCGGCCCAACGCAATGAGACGCCTTTGATCCATCTTCCCCATAGCTTCACCAGCCACTCATCGGCGCAGGAGTGATTGCCGGGACGCCTTGTCGGATCGTCGCTGGGCATCGTGTTGGACATCCTTTTGGACCTCGTGTTGGACATCTTGACATTGTGTTGGACACGTTGACATTGTGTTGGATATTTTTACAAGTGTCGGAACCCGCGCGTCTTTCGGAATGTATCGCATCGCGATCCAGCCAATCCGTGTAGCGAGTAGGCGCTGAACCGATCTTTGGCTACCTTTTGGCGCTGGACAGGCGCTCAGAAGTGGAGGTGCCATGGAGTCAGAGATATGGGGACCGGCCTGTTTCGACTGTTAGGGAGGACCTCGGAGGTGGTGTCAGAGGTGCTGTGGACGTGGTAGTTGACGCTCGGACGCTCGGTGATGGCCCCATCAACTTGTCGTGCTACCGAGCCTTCCACCTACTGGTGAGTTGTTTCCGCCATTCCTTCCGATCCCTTCAATTGCGTGCAGCGGAGTGCCTTGCACCAATGACACGCACCGTATCGTTACTCGGAGCAAGCCGGTTGCATCTCCTTTACATATTCACCTCCCCGTCAGTTTACGTCTATACAACTCCTGCCCAGCGTCCCCGGACACGTCCGAGTCCACCGGGGTCAGCGGTGTCAGCAGCCGGTAAATCCCAGCCGGCGAAGGGTTCGGGTGGAAGGTGATACTGTAGATGGGATAGTGTTTGTACATCATCGAAAACTCTCTTAATGTGGCGCCAGCCAGTCACGTGCGCCGGGAATCCGGAATGCGGAGACAGGGTTACAGGGTATGGGGTTATGGGGTACACAGGGGCTGAAGGTGGGGGGCTGATTACATCGTGGCCTTCTTGAGCGCGTCGGCAACGAGAAGGGTGATCATGCTGCGAGAGTGTTAGTGGGCTTTGACATCCGGAGCGGATCGCAAAGGTACTCACGCGTGGGGAGCGATGCGGACGTAGTAGGTGCCGAAGCCACGGTAGAAGCGCATGAGGCCTTCCTCGCGGGCGACCTTCTGGAAGCAGTCGAAGAAGCCCTTGTACGGGAGGGTGCCGTCAGGGCCGCGGGTCTGCTTCTGGAGACGGGTCTTCATGAAGTCGAACGGCAGAGAGAAGAACGAGGCGAAGAAGCCGGCGATAGCAGAGGCACCAAGGGTACGAGTGGACTCGCTCCACTGGGGGAAGTGCTGCTTGAGCTGGGCCTTGGACTCGGCGAAGAAGGAGAGCTGACCAAAGTTGAGGGCCATGGCACGGATGACGGTGGGGTAGGCGCCGTTCCAGAGGGCACCAACACCCTCAGCGGTGGAGATACGCTTGAGGGCGTCAAAGACCGAGCGGTAGTTGGCACGCTGGTCGGCGGGCTTGAGGCCGTCCGACTGCATACGGATGAGGGCCAGGTCGCAGGGGTTGGCGATCATGGCGGCAAGACCACCGGCGGCAAGACCGGAAACGGCACGCTCGGCAAAGGTGACTGCGCGGCCCTCGCTCTTGGCGCGAGCGGTGAGCTTGGTCTCAAAGGTGTCGTAGAGACCGAGACGGGCGGTGGTGTAGAAGACCTGGCGGAGGAGACCGGCGGACAGACCAGTGTAGAGGTCGGTGAACTTGCCCTTGGCAAGAATGTCGCGGGTGACACCGATGGCCGTGGGCTTCGGTCCGCCCTTGGATCCCTCACCGGCGAGCTGGATGCGCACCTGGATGTGAGAACGAGCCCACGCTCCGAGAGACGACGAGTACTCACCTTGATGAAGTCGATGGGCTGGACGACGGTGGTGGCAACCATGCCCGAGATACCGCCGTTGACGAACGGGAGGGCGGCGCGGACAGCGGGGGTGTGCAGGAAGTCGGTCTTTTCGGACATGGTGGTGATGGATGGATGGGAGATGGGAGAGATGGAGACGGTGACAGACTAGATAGATATATAGCAGTTGCACTGGGAGCCGAATGGCCGGGGCCAGGGCAGCCGAATCGTAGCCGAGACAGAGAGATCAGTCTGTCTCTCAGTGGGGGTGGTAGCTCGGATGGGTGTGTCCTACCACTGCTGTGCGGCTGGGTGTGCTGCCCGGGCGTAGCAGGGCCGCGAGCCGTGGGCCGCGAGGTCGGAAGGGTGTGGGCATTGCGCGCGCGGTTGCACACGCCGGCATCGCATCGTGCTTCGTGCGGCGTCCATCCTGGCCTTCGCTCGCTCATGCCACACTCCACCGCTGACGGCTCGACGGGGCATCTCTGTCGGATCTCCGTCGATGGCCGATCGACGGCTTCGAGGACGACACTGCCGTTGCGGGGAGTGCGGGGTCGCGGGGCATGCGGGGCAAGCATGTCCGCTCGCCCCCTGGGATGGGCCGGGGATATCCAGCACCGTGGCAACTCTGGCTAGTTCAGCCTCTCGGGCCACCCGGCGCCCAAGCTCTCTACAAGAGTCATCAAGCTCTCAAGCCCTCGAGCACTCCGGCGCGTCCCTGAAGGTTAACCCGCTCCAGAGCAAAGGTTAAATGGCCTATTCCCGGCTCTGTCATTGGGCGTGAGAGCCGTGAGGGCGGGGGACTGCCTGAAACAAAGAACAGTTACCAAGGACTTCGACCCGCAGCAGGCAGCCTGGCGCGGGTTGACGGCAGCTTCCGCCGCGGCCGCATAGTGCGTGCGCTTCCCGAATTCCCCACAACTCTCACCCACTTCTCTCGACCTCGTCTCCCAGACACCATCCGCCATCTCCCAGGATCCCATGATCTTAGGATCCCAGGCCTCTCGCCATGCAATCACAGCCCGCGGGGCTACTGTCATACCAGACCAGTCTAGTTACTCCGCCCCATATCGACAGAAGCTCTGGCACCCCATTAATGTTGCCTGTATGTATGGCTGGACGAGCGTTTACCTCCCCTTCTTCTGCCCCACATCCGTCTGCCCCATTGCAGCAACTGCCGCCTGGGGTCCTTCCCCATTACTGCTTCCCCATCCGCACTATAGGGGAAATAGAAGTGCAGATGCTGCTGGGTGACACGCTGAGCTCCACTGTTCAAGTCCAGTTGACAAAAGCCCCGACGACGGAGTGCCCATGGACAACTGGCTGGGCTGACGCCAGCTCCGCCTGAGCTCAACACCGTGTCCAGCGAAGCGTGGACAATCTTGATAATGGCATGCATCGTCTCTAGCAGTTGCCCACCGCCGGGCAGCCCGCGTCCCGGGGCCCCTGCACGCGTCTACACCACCATCGCCGACGCCGAGCCGCTGTATCCATGCTCGTGTCCGTCCGTCTATTCAGTCTGCGTCATGGGCATCTCTAGCGCTCGGAGGCGGGTCGTTTCAGCCGAGGGGGGTTGCCGGATTCCGCCGCCCCTTGGCCGACGATTACCGAGTGGCCGAGTGGGGGCCCAGCTGGCCGAGCCTGAGTTTTGTTGTTTTCCAGTCCGGCCAGTCCCTCGTTTCGCAATCTTCCGTCCTCCATTCGTCGATAATCGTCCCAGCCACCGCTATCATCCTGATCGAGCGCTGACGCCGGCCCGATGCTATCTATCTGATATCCGAATGTCTTACTTGTTCCACAGCATAGGGGCCGAGCGGAGCGCAGCTGCCCCGCACGCCAGACGCCAGGCCTCCACCACGTGATTGCGCTGAGATTCTGAGCATTTATCGATTACTGTTATCTCTAACACGACATGGGATCTCATTGCAATCGGATTTTTGATTTCATTCTGACGCTTCTGCGGGCGGGGAAACTCTTGCGATCACCGAAGTCGCCAACAAGGCCAAAGAGGAGTCGCTGTGGCCCAGGCCAGGTACGACACTCACCTACTCGCATTGAGGGCGAGACGTCAAGCCCCCCCCCCCCCAGGAGCCACCCATTTTCCGCTTTATGTCCCTTACCCAACGGGCCGCCAAGAGTCCAAAGTCACCCAAAGTCACGCCCCCTCTCCACCCACCACAATGTCGGTGTGCCTCTCGGATTCAGTTTCGGGGTTTAGAGATCTCGCGATCTCGGCTCGATATCTCGGTTGATAGCAATAGTGTATCACATCAACTCGGTGGTCTCGGAGGTCGGGGAAATTGTGGATGTCATGATGATCACGTGACACCACTCTGCGTCGATGGCTGTCGTGACTGTTCCTCCTTTCCTCCCCATATGCTCTGCCGCAGTCTCGAGCACTTGAGACTGGCGTTCTTACTGTCTGGATATCGCATGCATAAGCATACATCGCTAGCATCCCCCTTTCTCGCGTACAGGATGTGGTCCGAAACCATCATGCTGTTCAACAAACGCCACCCTCAGAGTCTCCCTACGTGCCTACGTAAGCATATGAAATACTCCCGCTGTTTGGTGCGAGGCCAAAAAAAGTCGCGACCATCGCCCGCGCGCGTCTGGTTGCGTCGCTGGCGCCCTATAAAACTCCCCCCGGGGCAACTCTTTCGACTTCTTTACTCATTATAAATCTCGGTCCCGTTATTGTGGCGGCGCGACGGCCGTCCCCGTGCGCCGCTCTACCTTGAGGACCCAGAGCAGAATTCAACGGACAGGATTATTTGCCGGCCCGCTGCCGCGCACGCATTGTCAGTGCGTGCCGGCGTGGCGTCTCCGGCCTGGGTCTTGCCCACAGCTTTTGTAACCCTTGACTCTATCATTTGGACGGATGCAGTGCGTGGAACGGATTGCGAGGATGGGTTGGGAGGTGATGCTCTTGGGTGCAGGGACAGGCTGGCGTTGGCGCTCTGGTGAGATACTTGGGATGTTGCTGACAAACTCACCACCGCGATGATTGTCGTGACAAGCCTCGCGACACACAGGATACATGAACTCGCCCTATGCATCAATGTACACACAACACATCTAAAAGCTAAACGGCATTTCACACATCTCGCACTGCAGCCGCCCGGGCTCATTAGAATAAGTGCACTGCGGGCACGCTAATGTCAGCAGCGGATACCATTCTGAACTCACATATACGTCCCACTAGGGCGGTGCCCCCAAAGCCTGCACCATTATCGTCATCATCGTCCCCCACGAGGTCCACCACATCGAGCACCTCCTCGAGCGCAATGTGATCACCGTGCAGCACGCCAATGCCGCCAATCGTGTCGCTCGGGTCCAGTTCGCGGTCGCCATAGTACAAACGCTGGCTGAGGGGGCTGATTTTCGTCATCGCGTACAGCTCAGTGCGGATCCACTTGACAGTAGTGTCCTTTGTCACTTCGACTTGCCACTTCGCGGCAAGAGACGCATTACCCCGCGTGCGGCGGGTTCCCGAGCTGGTCGCCGGGACTGACTGTTCACGGGAGTTGCCGCGGCCCTTGACAATCGAGAGCCACATCGTTTCATAATTGGAGAGTCTTGAGTGAGCGTCGTTTTTCTTAAGACAGAACTCACCTCGCACGCCGACACTCTTCACAAGTCTCCACGCTCACATCTTTCACCGACTCCTTTTTTCCCTCTGATGGGTGGGAAACAAATGTCACTGACACGGCGTCCGAGGGATTGTGGCCATACCTGTGGTTAGACGAGTTGATTCTAGCTGGCACTCACAATCTGCAAAGAGCGGTCCATCCTTCCTCGGTGAGGTAGTTTGCCGATTCCATCTGGGGATCAAAGTCGAGCTTGCCGTGGGGACAAAGTTCGAGGTCCAGCTCTGGCCGTGGAGCAGGCCGCTTAAGATACAGTATCCACAACTCGAAAAACTTTTTAGGGAGGAGATAGTTTGTCACGTTGAACATTTGCACGTTCAGCTGCTTCTTGTGGATCGCTCGTTCCTCCTTGATAGTCGAGTGCCACGTCGCTTGGTCTTGCTGCTCCGCCTCCGCGTCCTCGAGGCATGATTCGCACTCGGCGGCATCACTCTCAAACACGTCAAACTCGCCGAACAGGGACCGCAAGAGTGCGACACCGCTGCCAGACACGCCTTGGCGATTCTTGGTATCAACCGTGGGTTTCCCGTGATGGCAGAAAAGGGTATGCTTCGGGTCGGTAGGTAGGGTATCTGGGGTCAGGCTGCCGTTGCGCCATGCCTTGAGCCACGACTTGGGAAGGACATAGCCGTTGCTACTATCGTTGAGGCTGTCAAACTCGGCGACGCGATCTGCGTGTGCCGCCTTGTCATTGCGCAGGTTAAAGCCCTCCTCAACACACGTCGGACAGATGTCCATCTCAGGGATGGTGCTATAGCTCGAAAGCTTGTCAAAGGCAGCGCGGGAGATGAGCTTGAGCGACGGAGTCGCTTCGGGGCTGATGTGGCCATGCTGGCAGGTCAGTGGGCTAAAGTCCCACTCGCCATCGGGACTGCGAGCCTTTATCCATGCGGAGAGTGCCTCGGTGGGAACTATGCAGTCGGTCTGTTGTGAGTTTGACTGAACCTAGCGGGCAACTCACTCCTGGCAAAGATTCAAGCACGTCGCGTTTCATCGCGGACAGAGAATCAAACTCCTCTCCAAGTGACTTTTGCAGTCCCTCACGATCGGAAATCTCCGACTGCAGCGCGACATTGTCGGCAGCAATCGCCTCCATGATCACTTTTGGTGGTGGTTTCGCAGCCACTGGTGTTGCAGTGGCCCTTTTATACACCAGCATGTACGCATCGCGGCTGAGCTTGTCTTTACCCGCCTCATCGGGGTCGAGCTTGATACGCTTCTTCGGCCGGTCATCGACTTTGGACACTTCCACGTCCGAGCAGTGGTACCACTCGCCCTCCTCTTCGTTGAACACCTCGCACACAAAGTGACCGTGTTTCGCGCTTGCGCCCTCGTGCGAAACGACACCACGGAGGTGGTACTCTTGGCCGTTGAGTGTGAGCACTTCGGGGTATGTAATTGCTGCCTTGGCCTTCTTCCTGTCTCCCCCGTGAATGTCGTAAACGAACCGCATAAGAGAGAAGTGGAGGACCGGAGGCAGCGATTTGATATGCACCGAACGCGTCGCGGGCTGTTTGCTGTTGCAGTCGCGGCATTGGTACTTATTATCCCCGTCGAGGACCTCTGGGAGGAGCATGTGCTTGATGCGGCTCTCGAGTGATGTCTTGTCCTTGAGCGTAACCTCAAGCTCGAATACGGGGTCTGTTATGAGACAGTATCTTTATACAATACTCACTGTCAAAACTCGAGACATAGCCGCAGGTATTGCATGTGGTGCGGTACTCGAGGGTTCCCTGAAACTGGTCCTTGACAAATGTCGGCGCTCCTGCTCGCGCAAAGTTTGTGTTTAAAAGGTCCATAAACAGTTTTGAAAATCTGGGTCAGTCAATATCCACGGGTTCTTCTCACTCAGAGGCGTCCTGCTGCGTTCCTTTGTTAAGCTGCAGCGCGTCGATAAGTGCTCCGGGGTCGACTACTGGGCGCTGAGAGTGCTGCAGCATGCCAAAGATGTTGGCGACATGGAACAGCGCGTTCCTCTGCTCGCCAACAGCATCGTAAACACCATTGCGAAAAGCGACGTTGTTGAACCACACCTGGAGGAAGGCGTTTGCCTGGGGTCAGAAAGTAAGCCACGGTCCTAGACTCACATAGCAGGTGGCTCCGTAGTTCTTCAGCCCCGCAGGACCCTCACGCACGCTGACCTCGTGGCCAATGTGCTCGTCCACGAACTTGCTGCGCCCATCCGCGAGCCACTGTTGTCAGCCTCGGCTATGTCTCGCGGACCCACCTCACTCCCGCCGAGATGGTTGTAGCAGCGCGGATTTGTGCGGCACCGTCTCGCCTGGCACGCGCGGTCCTTCTCCTTTTGATCCTTCAGTATGACGACCGAAGCCTCCGACACGTTGCCCTCATCGGACTCGACGGTCTGCGCGCGCTTGAGATTGTCAAACTTGTAGGCACACACGCGCTGCGTCGCTGGCCCGCTAAGACCCGCCGCCTGCCGGCGCAGCTGAGGGGTGATACCGTCGACGGACGCTACGCTCCCCACCCATGACCAATCTTGAATCCGCGCTGCGGCCTTGGGAGGCATCGCGGGTGTGAGAATGGGGTGATATGGATGAGAAGAATGAGGTTGAAGGAAGGGCTTTTACGAGAGAAGGGCTAAACATTCTCTTGTTCTCATCTCGCAGATACACGCCCAGACGACCCAGTCACCCACAGTGGCAAAGCGACGTCATGAAGTCACGTGACTGTAGTCGCGTCCACTGTTCCACAGGATGGACCATGGGGAAACCTGGGTCCATGTTCCACAGTTGCAATGCATCCGGTACCCTCTATCAACTGTGTGCGTCTAGCTTATAAATCTCGATGACTCCTTCTAATCTTTCTCCTCGTGGATCTCGTCATCGGGAATCTGGGTGAGCGCGGCACTGGAGCAGACTCACGAATAGCGACGTAGCGAGGACGGCAAGGGCGCCAGCAAGGCCGAAGAGGAAGACATGGCGCAGCGCGACAGCATACGCCTGGCGCGCGAGCGCCTGGTCCACGGGCGCGAGCTTCTTGATTGCCTTGGACGCGTGGCGCAGCTTGTCGACAATCTCTTGTGAGCGAAATACCGACACAAGTACCTACCTCGAGGTCCGAGAAGCGCTTCACCAATTCGTTGGCGAGAGAGGTCTGGAACACGGCGCCCGATATGCCCACCCCAAACACCTGTCCTATCGAGCGGAAGACGAATACAAATCCCGTTGCAGTGGCGATCTCGTGGTCTGGGTCAGTTCTGGCTAGCATAACACTCACTTGCGACAGCATTCAGATTCGCGACTTATGTCAGCCGACAAGCCTCACGTCACTTACTTAACGTCAGCGTCAGCAAACCGCTGAATCCCGCACCCATCGGGAGGACGCCTCAGAATCAGCTTATTCCTTGTCGCCACTCACTGAGCCACTGGACAGCCCATGGGGAGCCGGGTTTCAGCGTTGACAGCAGCCACATGGCGATGACAGGCCCCACGCAGCACAGCACGGTCAAGTTGCGGTACCGCCGAGTGCGCTTGACGAGATATCCCATGAGCGGCGCGGAAATCGTCATGGCCGCCGAGTTGGGCAGGATATGTGCTCCGGCGAGCGACAGGCTCTGAGCAAACACGATCTCAAACACCATTGGAAGGTGGTAGAGCATTGTAAAATTGACGACGGCGATGACACCCGAGATGATGCCGACGCAGAGGGGGACGCGGCGCGTGAGGAGCGACAGTGGGAGGACGGGCTTCTGGGCGACGCATAGCTCGACGTAAATGAAGGCGAGGAAGAAGAGGGCCGCCGACGCAGAGGCAGTCATCGCGACTGTGTCCTCTCCAAACGCGACATCGGCACTCATCCGCTGGAGTAGAAGGAGAAGAGACCCGATCGAGAGGAGCAGCGTTATCGAACCCCCAAAGTCAATGTCGCGCAGGCTGGCTGCCGGATTCCGCCCTTTGGGAACCGCAATGCCGATCAGTACAAAGCACACGACGGCGATGGGGATCTGCGCGTAGAACGCTGCCCGCCAGCCAAAGTGTTGTGTAAGCCACCCGCCAATGGGTCCGCCGAGGCCGAGCCCCGCGCCGAAGACAGCAAACCCGATGCCCTGGTAGAATCCGCGGTCGGCGGGTGGGAACGCCTTGGCGGTGAGCACAGCCGCAACCGTACCCATTCCTCCACCGCCCATACCTGCGATGAAGCGTGCGGCGCTGAGGACAGCAAAGCTCTGGGCCAGGCCGCAGAGCAGGGTGCCGATCGTGAAGAGGAGAAGGGCCTGTTCGTACGACGCCCGCACACCGATAATGTCACTCAGTCGCCCGTACAGTGGCGTAAAGGACACGTTACTCCACAGGTAAGCTGTGCCGATCCACGCCTCGCGGTCAAATGAGTTGAGCTCCGAGGCGATCGTAGGGATACATGTCGCGACGACTACGGTCAGATCGGCCACCTGGGGACGTACTTGTCATATCGAGTGTACTCAGGAACGAGGTCATCAGCGTCGTTGCGACGATGACCCGGCGCCGAGCGGGTGTGTACTCGTCCGCGGGGTTCTTGTTGTCGAGTAGCGGCGTGCGCTCGTCTGGGGTTGACGTCTGTGCCATTCTTTGATGAGGAGCAGGGGAGACTCTTCTCCCATGCATACCGGGGGAAGTTATTATCGTCTAAAACAACTGAACCATCATCCCAACAGCCGAAAATGACCGACAGGTCATGCACCAAGAATACACATCAGCATGGCGAGCACGGTGCAATGCATCACCCGCACCAAAAACAAATTGACGTGATTGTGGCACCCCGTCACGCCACATTGGTGGTGATGGCTGTTAGAGACGGCGATCGCCGAAATGCGTTATCTCGGAAGACGTCAATCGTTATCATTATTGGCATCTGTTCAAAAGTCGTACGCGCAGCGGCCTCTATAACAGCTGCAGCAAACAGCAAACAGCACCGCTTCACCATCCCAAAATGCTCTCTCTCGCTCTCGGGGTGCTCACCCTGGCATGCGTCGCTGCCGCCGCCGACAAGCCCAACATCGTCCTGATCCGTGAGTGGCAGCGATGCCCACGAATTGACAATAGTGACGGACGACCAGGACGCGGCCACAGTGCAGCGCAACTTTCTCCCGCGTATCCACAAGCATCTCGTAGATGAAGGCGTGCACTACCAGAACTTCTTCGCGCCCGTGTCGGTCTGCTGCCCGTCGCGTGTCTCGTTGCTGCGCACGCAGTACGCCCACAACCACAACATCACGTTCGTCTCCAAGCCGTGGGGCGGGTGGGACGTGTTCAACAAGTATGGCTACGTCAACCACACGCTGCCGGACCACCTCCAGGCCGTGGGGTACGACACTTATTATGTCGGAAAACTGATGAACGACCACACGGAGAAGAACTGCGAGAGCTTGCCAGTCTCGGGATTTGTGAGTCGTACCTTCTGAAGCGCTGAGCTGATTGGAGACCTCGTCGGACATCCTCGTAGACCCGTATACCTATGATTACTGGAACCCCGGCTTCTCTCGCGATAGTGAGTGCTCGGAACAACATCTCTGACCCCAGACGGACCAGTGAGGGTGCATCGGGGGGGGTACTCCACTGACCTGGTGCGCGACAAGTCCCTCGCATACCTCGACGAAGCACTGGGCAACGACACCCCCTTCTTCCTCGGAATCGCCCCGATCGCATCCCACTCATGGATTGACTCGACCTCCCTGCCGGAAGTACTTGACCCTGGCGCGCGAATTAGAATGAACATTCCCGCTGCGCACCCGCGCCACGCCAACCTCTTTCCGGGCCAACAGCTCCCCCGCTCGCCAAGCTTCAATCCCGACGAGGCGCACGGCGTGTCATGGGTCCGTACGCTGCCCAAGCTCAATGCAACGCAGGAGGCGTATCTCGACGAGTTCTACCGCGGCCGCCTGCGCACCCTTCAGGCCGTGGACGAGATGGTGGAACAGGTGGTGGAGAAGCTCCGAGACGCCGGGCAGCTCGACAACACATATATCTTCTACACCTGTGAGGTCTTGAGAAGGCGGGTTCGGGACTGACGCCAGCGGACAACGGGTACGCGCTCGGGACGCACCGCCGCCAACCGGGAAAGACTTTGGGCTTTGAGGAGGACATCCACGTCCCGCTGATCGTACGCGGGCCGGGAGTTCCACGGGGCAAGGTCGACAGCCTCTCGTCGTACAGCATGGTGGATCTGAGCCGCACAATTCTCGACCTTGCGGGCGCGCAGACGGGGTATGAGAACGACGGCGTAGGCATCAACCTGCACTCTGGAGGAGGAGGCGGCGGCGTTGCGGCCCACCGTAGGGCGCGGCACAGCATCTTAGAGTACTGGGTACTCGCCGCCGATGAGGGCATCTACGGGGGCGACGTGCGCGTGAACAACAGTGAGTTCCCCCGGAAGCCGCGCTCATCCGTAGCATACCGCACACTGCGCGTCCACGATACTGTCGCCGCCAAACCGGTTACATTCTCATACAGTGTGTGGTGTACCGGCGAACGAGAGCTGTATGACCTCGTTGAGGACCGGTATCAGATCAACAACCTGCTGGCGGAACTGAATGCCGTCGAGGCCTTTGCGCCGTTCGACTCGCAATCCGCCTCGGGCGTTCCCATCCTGACTCCAAGGCTGCAGCGCACGCTACACAGGCTGGATGCGCTTCTCCTTGTTTTGAAGACCTGTACAGGCGCGACGTGCTCGGATCCCTACGCGGCATTCGGTCTCGAGGGGATCAACACCCTCGCGCAGGTGGAGCACCCGGCCTTTGATACTTACTTTGAATCTCTTCCAAAGGTACGCTTTGCGGAGTGTGCGCTCGGGTTCCAGAGCCGCCTAGAAAGGCCCGAGTGGCGCGACGAGTGGGCGTATAAGGAGAGTGGGGAATCGCGGTTTGTCATCCAGATATAGAACTATTCGTGGTATGGATGTACGGGCGCTACAGTATTCGTTCACGATAAAAAAGGGAGTATCACACTAACCCTTATATTCCGGGCAGAGCTTCGCGGCTCCAGTGACGTTGTTCGCGGCCGCGAACGGGTCGTCGTCGAACGGGACGGGGACGTGCTCGATAATGCGCGCGATCCTGTCCGCCTGCTCCTCGCCCCAGTACGACCTGATAAGCGCGTCGACCATGTCAATACCCGACGTAACCTGCCGTCAGCCTCACTCAAAGGATCCAGACACCATACTCACGCCGCTGGCGGACCAAAACTTGCCATCCCGGACGTAGCGCGCCGGCGCGACCCAGTGTACATTGGGTCCGTCCTTGGTGATGGTGTTCCAGGCGGCCTTGTTGGTAGTCGCGACGCGGCCGTCGAACACACCTGCCCTGGCGGCGATCGTCGCGCCGGTGCAGACCGTAGCGAAAATCTTGACTTTCGGGACTTGGGCCTTGACAAAGTTCTCAATGTTCGTCGTGTTGGGGTTCCGCGTGCCTGGTCCGCCGGGGACGAAGAGGATGTCGAGCGGGGCAGTGTGTGTCTCAAACGTCGTGTTTGGGAGGAGCTTGGGGCCAAACTCGGACTGGTGGCGATTCATCCCCGGGGAGACCGCGGCAGTGACGGGGTCGAGCGTCTCGGCGATGAGATAGAGGTTAAGACGCTGCTTGCCGATCGAGAGAATGCTCAAGGCTTCCAGCGTACCGTACACGTCGATCAGGTCGTACGCCGGGAAGAGAATCATGCCAATGTTGAGGAAGTCTGTCGTCCCGTTGTACACTGGGATCGGGGCTGGCATGTGGCATTCGCCAGCGGGGGGCGGAGGGCAGCTGGGGACGGGCTTTGGCTTCTTGCCATTTGTTTTGTCGCTGGCCAGCGCCAGCGTTGCGGCAAGGAGAGTCGTAAGGAGGGAGACTTTCATTGTGGTAGGTGCGCTGAAGGACTTGGATGTGGACTCTGAGGACGCTGCCTCCCCCGCTACCTTTTATACGACGGCAACATACCGCGCAAGTCGACGAATGCTCATCCCTACCTAAGCTCCAGCCTGCTTGTCAGATAAGTTTCTTGAATTACGAAGAGCATCTTCCACTGGGGCAGATCTGGGACGATATGGCGCAGATACGGCTATATGCCGCGGCCCTTCGCGGCAAATTTCTAGTGGAGGCCGACGTTAGTACAATATTGTGGACATCGCATGGTGGAATGCGCCCTTTTCCTATAAGAACCTTATCCGATCTCTTGTCCCTCACAAGACTGTGGGGGTGTTATTACTGTGAAACAAAGGCGCTGTTCTGCATTCCGCGCTTGGTCAGTCTTTGCAGTTGACAGGTGCAGCATAGGGGTGCAGCATAGGGCTCGAAACCACGGAACTGGTAATTCCAGTTCGCCGGCCACAGGTTGAGCCCACACATGCCCATTGACCTTTCCTTTCGATGACCCTCCCATGCATGACACGCATGAGACACCGATACGGACATTCTGCATCAGCTCCCGCACCGAAAAAGAGACGCTGAACGCTCAGCCTCGTATGGGGCTCGAACCCATGACATTTTGATATCTTAGTAGTAAGAGTCAAACTATCTACCGACTGATATAACGAGGCGAGATGATTTTTTTTTTTCCTCGTCAGTTGTCGCCGTCGACGCTACGTGACGCTATCAAGCGCGAGGAGGTATTAGTAATAAGCGTCAGTAGTGTGCGAACCTTGCGCGAGCCCAGAATCCATCCCTGTCTAGTACGCCGTCCACGTCTGGGGGTCGAACACTGCCGTTAAATCTCGAGCGTGCGAGAACACTCACAGTATTCGATTTCATTCCACGTCTTGACCGCGTCGTTCCAGTACCCGAGTTTGTTGCCCGAGTGCAGAATCATCCGCCTGTTCTTCCAGTCTTCTGGGCGCAGGATGCGGTCCAGCGGCACCTCGCGCTTCAAAAACGAAGTGTACACCAATCGACGGAGCCCCGAACCTTCATAGTCCTCCGGCGTCGGCGCACGGAACGTGAGCAGCGGGTCATATCTGCGGGAGCAGACGAATACCTGGAACTGTCAGAGAGATTGTACAAGATGGCTCACGATATTACACGGCACATCTGGGTGCACCTCGTTGTCCGCGAAAGCGCGGCACTGCGGAAATACGTCGACCAGTGTGCGGATAACCTTGCGCGACGCCAGGGCGTCGATGACTCCAGCGAAGTTCTATTGTAAGCGGGTACTGTACCTTTGCAGCTCACCATAACCACCAGTCCGTCATCCGTGATGATGTCCTGCACGTTGTACCAGAACTCTTGCGTGAATAGCTCTACTGGTAGCTCTCCCGCCGAGAAGCAGTCCTGCACGACATAATTCCACCGCGGCACATCGGTTTTCCCCCGCTTGGCCATTGCCGCTGAACGGACGTACTTCGCACCGTCGGTGATCGTGTACGAGCGCGGTCGCCGAGCACCGTAGCTGAAGTACTTGACAGCCGCGTCGTAAACGACCTTGTCATATTCTGGAGTCAACCTGAGCGCAAGAGTAACTGTGACTCACCGACGACCTCGATCTGTATGCCACGGTGCATGAATTGCGTAGCGGCAGTGCCGATGCCGAGGCCACTGAAGTGAGCTTTCAATTACGGGCCTTCACGTACATGACGAGTGCCGACTCGCCCTCTGCAGGCCGGACCGGAGCAGAGACGTTCCCCCTCTCGGCTAGAAGCAGGACTTCCTGCTGAGGGAAGGCCGAGAAGATACTGTGAGTCAGTATCAGCTTAGCGCCGATTCTCACGAGTCGGAAAGATGCAACCTGTGCCCGCCGCGGCCATCAGGGATCTGCTGCAGCCACTGCCCACCAAGAAGCGAGTGGTCAGCACGTAGGTAGCGGTACGTGTGACCCTGCACCGTTCGTTCGCCAACGACGATGCGACCGCTGTTGCTCTTGGCCGAATAGAGAATCTGCACCGAACCATCAGGCGTGGTGAACGGGGCCGAGGGGCGCCGGAATACCACGAGCGTTGCGATCAACAGTAATGGCACCGTCCCTATTATAGTACGTTGGCGGGAGGAGGTGAACGACTCTACTCCAGGCTCAGGCGGGTAGGCAATGAGAGCAAACGTGAAGAAGACGAACGCGAGTACCAGCGTCTGTTGTCAGGGATGACCAAGGGCGCCGCTCACAGAAATCTCAGGATCAGCATTCACGCGCCGACATGATGCACATTGCATGAGCTCGAGCAGGGTGCGTCCTAGCTTCTCTCCTGACCAAAGAATGCCAGTGAGAGCTATCCCATGTAGCACCCTGGTCACTGGGCTTGACTTGCGGGGGGACTGTGGTTAGTTCAGAGTCCATACCCAGTTGCGCAACTTACCAGCGCCAGTCGAGTCACAGCAAAGAGAGATCCAAAGGAGAGCAAAGCAGACGCGGCGGCCGGTCCCCACTCGGGCCCGAATCGGCGTCCCATGTAGTTCCCTGTGTGCCGCCCAGCCGCAGCCGATGCAGCGCACGACAGCGCCGCGAATACGAAAAGCGCGCCCAGCGACGATAGCAACCTAATATTCGGCATCAGAGCCGTCAGGAGGACAGCACCAAGTACGCCGACCCATCGCGACCAGCGCGTGAGCGGTAGAGAGTTGAAGACTGGCGCCAGCAATTCGGTCTGCAGCGCGAGCTGGAGGCCGACGAGGGAGACAACGAAGAATGTGACGAATGGATCCGTCTGTGCGAGGCTATCACCTTCCCCCTCGGCTTCGACTTCCTTGCTCTTTATGCTCGCTATCGATGCCAGTGTTTTGGAAGCCGGCCTCCTGTGTTCCATTGTGGGCTGTCTTGGCGCTGGTGGTTCCCGAGCTGCAGGCTGCCGTGTTATCGGCTTATCATCCCGCTCGTCGATTTCCGATATACGCGCCATGTTGGTTGTGTATGTGGTGGTAGTGCGTTGCGGCCGATGGCCGGGCGGTGATTCGGAACAGTTGAGGGCGTGATGAGACCTGTGGGTACTAGGATTGATGGCAATGATGATCGGATGAAACGCGACATTGCCCCTCCTCCACCCTTGGAGTCCTCGGATACTGTACATGCGACGATCAACGGAGCGTGATACGAGGTGATCGAGCCGACAAGACACCGCCAATGGGCCACGCAAGCTTACCTATTATGCCTGACGTCATGGTAATACTTATAAATAATCGCACCAAGAAACGCTAACTCAATTATAGCGTATCGCCTAATGGTTATTCCGGCCTATTAGTACATTCCTAATGCCAAATTCCGAAAGCTAAAGGACGACGCTCGTAACATTAGGTGGTGGGATTAGTGCGTATTCGTCCTGTCTAGTGGACACCCAAGCTTGACCAAAAGGGAAAAGTCGGTGACGCACAGACCTCGCCGGCCTCGCCCCCCTCTGCTTTGCCCTGCTACTCCGCTCGTCCCACGTCGCCCAGAGCCAGCCAGTGGCCAGTGGCGAACCTGTGCACCACACCAGCCCCCTTTTTTGTGGATCCACTCTGATGCACACCGGGCGCCATGCTCCAGGCTGGATCTAGCATCCAGCACTATGCAGCCATGCAGCCATCTGTCCAAGTGGGTGTCAGTGTCCCATCATATGGTCATCAATCCCATTTAAACATCTCGTCTATTTTACCAGCATCGCTCTCTCTCTCTCTCCCTTCCACTGCTATAACCTGCTGTCTTTCGCATTGTCAATTCTCTCTCCACTCCTTTTACTCTACTCTCCTACCCTTATAATCTCTAGTCATGTCTTGGTTTGGGTGAGCCAGTTTCGGACTTCGGTGGCGGTGGCTCCCGGTTCTTGGGCAACGTCGTGTGATCCTGCTCCACTGCGATCCGGGCCTCGCACCACCACCCACCACATTTGCACCGCTAACATCCAGTGGCAAGAAGCATCACGCAACGAACAACTTCTTCCCCGTCACGGCGTACGAGTCGGGCGCTGGTTCGCTCACCGAGGACGACACGGCGGTGCGTGGCAAGCCGTCGGAATACAACTGACTCCGTAGTGGAAGACGATCTCGGGCCATGGCTTCCAGACCGAGACGCACACATGGTACTCGAACCTCCCGGATGGCTCGATCGTCATGATCCAGGTCATCTGGAGCTTCCTTGGGTGAGTTGAGGGATACCGGACAGAGAGCGGCTCTGACATTCAGTGTCTTCCTCGTGCCCGCGACGGCGCAGATGACGTTCAAGCTCTACAATCCGGTCACCAAGAAGAGGACCTGGCAGTCGGTCAACGTCAACGGCTTCAAGACGGCTGGCCGCAGCTCGAGCGCTGATGTCTTCAACATTACCCACACTGGAACCCCGACCACCGAGGAGACATACCACATCGTCGCCAAGCTCCACGATGTCCAGCTTGATGTCAAGTTCACCAAGCCCGCGAACGCCGCCGGCTGGAAGTACGGCAGCGGTCCGAACGCTGGCTACTCCAACTTTGGCTCGCAGGACCCCGAGAAGCGCGACGCTTTTGTGATCCAGTGCGTTTCTGAAGTGTGATTCAAGCTGACGGACAGCCGCTTCCACGGTTTTGCCATCTCGAGCGGTACCATGACCATTGACGGTGTTCCTGTCGATGCCGCCGGTCAGGGTATGTTTGTCCACGCCATGCAGTCGGGCATGCGTCCCAACCTGGTGAGTTACGGTACTTCTGGTCGCAAACTCATCACAGATTGCATCTCGATGGAACTTTGCCTTCTTCTCGGGTGAGGACGCCAACCTCGGCAAGGTCAACGCTATTCTGATGGAATTTACCACAACTGTGAGTTATTCTGTTGCCACTATTCTGACCGCAGGATGACTACGGACCTGCCGACCGGAAGGGCCGCACGGCGGTGAGCATCGGCTGCGTGTCCGCCACGTCGCTTCCCAATACGGGCCTCATCGTCGTTGGCCAGACCCACGACCCGACCAACTCGTACCCCGTGCCGAACAAGGACATCACCTCGGCACAGCACCTCAGCGTTGCCAAGGATACTGACACTGGCTACGACGTGCCGCACGGCATTACGTTTGTGTGGGAGGGTGACCGCCTCGACGGCGGTGGCCGCGTCCGTGCATCCATCGACTCCCCGGACATCTGGTCCGGCCTCATCGAGAAGGTGGATGTGCTTGCCGAGATCCCCAAGATCCTGCGCAAGGCGCTCGCTGCCGCGACCGGCACCAAGCCCTTCATCTTCCAGTACCAGAACGCCGCGACGCTCAACCTCGAGATGGACGGCAAGACGATCCCTATCAAGGGATGGATGTTCAACGAGGCGTCCTACATCTCTGCTTAAATTAGACTGCAATCTACATATCGCTACAGTAATGTGTCTTGTTATCCGAGGCAGAATGTCACTAGTATAACGGCATAATACATGACAGTACATAGACACAAATCTACACTCGGTTGGCCAACTGACGCCCTACTCGAATCCCACAGGCCAATCTACACGGCTGTGCTCTCGCGCTCGACCTCCTCCATGTCCTCCTCGTCCTCCTGCTTGTCGTCCCTGTCAGACTCGTCCCCAATGCCCTCATAAATGCTTTTGGCAGGGAGACCCATGACCTCGCCCGTGGGACGTTCCTTCATCGTGCGGCCAACCGTGTCGAGCCACTTTTGGCGCAGGACGACCTTGGACTTGAGGCTCTCCTGCATCGCAGGGCGGCCGTTACCCGAGATGACGCCGTTCTGGATCGTCTTCTTGCCGCCGGACCCGTGCTTCTTGACGCGCTTGGCCCACGACGCCTCAATCTGCTTTTCGAGGTCGTCCAGCACAGACGTGTACTCTGTGAATGCGAGGCGGCGGCGCGCAATCTCTGCAAGGCGCGCCTTGCGTGCGTCGTTGAGAGCGGTCTGTTTTGAGAGCAGACGTTGGCATTGCCGCAGCGCAGACGTCACCTCGTCGTCATCACGCGTGGCCGCGTCAAACTGATGTCAGATATGGAGCGAAAACAACAGTTAAGAACCCACCTCTTCGTGTTCGCCGAGCAGCATCACTGATCGCAGCTCCTTCTTCACCCTGTCCTCGAGATCGACGACATCGACCTTGGCTGCTGTCGCTGGCCTTCCGTCATCTTCGGGCTCGGGTTTCTGGCCCGCCTCCTCCTTGGCCGCCTGCGCCATGTCGTCGCCACCGATGACGGCCGCGACTATGCGTTCCGTCATCGGCCCCAGTCCGCGGTTCTCCTCTGCGAGATTGCTATCCTTTATCTCCGAGCCCACAAAGCGCTGCACCGGCGGCGGTCCGTTGCTTTGGCGCATGGCGGGGACGGGGAAGCGCGGTGTCGTGCCAATGGGGTTGCCGTCTTCCTCGTCCCACACCTCGGTGTAGTGCTTCCCCCGCGGCGGGATGACATAGCTGTCGGGTGTGTCCGCCTTGAAGTTGAGCATGGCGAGGTCGTCTTCGCGCACATCACGTATGTACGGCTCTATGTTCTGCCAGAACGTCTGCACGGCAATCTGGCTCGGTGCCTTTTTGTCGCTGTAGTCCTCATTCACGTCCGCCTGCCGTTTCGGACCCGGTTTCAGCGGCTTCTGCACGCCAGGGCGCGGGGGCACAAGCGGGCGCTGCGGCAATGGCGGAACCGCCCAGTCGATGCCGCCGGACACGCCGCCCGTGGCGGTCGATGGTGTCGGGCTGGGGTCGACAGCTGATGGCGGGCGTGATTTCTGGTGCTGGCCCGGAGGCAGCTTGAGCTTGAGGCCGGAGGTCGACGCCGAGTGCGGTGGCGGCGTGGGGTGCACTGCTGTTAGGAAACGAGTGATCCTCGGGTGCCTACCTGATCCCTCGTCGTCCGAATCGTGCACGCGTTTAGGCTTCTTCTTCTTATTCATACCGCCGTACGTTGTCTGGCTAGAGTTTGGACGGAAGGAAGCTGATGATGCGTTGGAAGGAGCCGGAGAGACTGCGAGTCAGCACTGCAACGCAGTTATCTTCCTTCCACCGGCGGCCGTCCGGGTGATGGTGTACGACAGTACGACAGTGGCGTCTTCCTCAGACGTCTTCCCCGTAACCACCACCGCATTACTCTTACTATCCGTACTCACCTCGTTCCCGCTTGACTTTTACATCGCGTCCGTCGTCAAATCTCCTCCTCTCGACAATCTCCAACGCATGCCCGGCACGCTCGTTGGCCGCGAGCGCCGCGCGCTCCCTATCCTCCTCCTCGCGCTCCCTATCGCGCGCGTCGCGATCACGCTTCTTCTCGTTCCGCTTCCCCCCTCGCCGCTCGTCATCGGGCGCGGAGGCTAACCGCTGAGAAACGGCCGCGCTCTGCGCCGAGAGCGCCTGGTGGAGCTGTTCGAGGTCCTCGATCGGCGGGAGCGGCGGGTACGCCGTCGAGGACATGAGGGAGAGGAGCGTTGTGCCGCGCGGGGGCATGGTGGGTACTGCGGCTGAGTGTGAGTGGGGCTGGGAGTGCGGCCGGGCCGCGTGCGCATGCGCGAGTGGCGGTCGTCGAGGGCAATGGAGGGAGAGTGTGTTGGAGGAGTAAGGTGAGTGTTGAGTGGATCGAATCGAGTGAGAGTGAGTCGCATGGAGAGAGTTGTTTGCGGGGCGACAACCAGTGTGCGCGCATATGGCAGGCGAGGAGAAGGCCGGAAGGGTTCAGTCAAGTCATCACCGAGGACCCTGAGAACACAGTCAAACATGTGGTATGGGTGTGACTGATTTGGAGCGGAAGCAAAAAGTGTTAAAATTCACATTAAACATTATTCACATTGACGCATCGATGCAGATCGTGCTCATCCATTCCGTCCATTTGGAGGGTGGATTCTTTTGTGAGAGATCTGACGGTCTGTTACATTGAGTAGTGCATGATCGTGGATCGTCCGGATCGTGTAGAGTACAATTGACGTGTTGACGAACTGACGGGAGTTCTGAGAGCAGAGTCCATTCGTCTTACAGCCCCCGCGCCCTGCATTACATGCTGTTCTGAAGCCTACTCAAGGTGGCATCCCATTCAGCTGCAGTGACCTTCAACATCTCCCAAATGTAACCTTGCTTGCCCTCTGTCTTCTGCCATTTGCCACCCAACGTGCCAAATCTCCTCTATGTGCCACAACCAATGCAGAAATCTGCGCCTGCGGTACAAGCGCACGCCGGCGCCAAGCACCGACGATACTACTGGAGGCGTCTATACGCCGCCGCGCGTCTACTGTACTACGTACAACACGCCCTCTACAGATAACACCTGACGAGGCCCTTGCCGGCCTCGGCACCCATCGACTTTGCGAGGCCGTCAACCTGACCCTGGAGGCAGATCATCTCCAACCTGGACGGCTCCTTGGGGCCAGTGCGGAGCTCGGACGAAATGGTCGGGAGCTCGGGCTGGCCCGTCTTGCGCCTGCGCGCGTTCTCCTCCTCGCGCTCCTTGATCGCGGCCTCGTGCTTGCTCTTCTCACGGGCAATCTGGCGCGTCATGAATGCGAGGTTGTTGGCCTCGTGCGTGTGCAGAGTGAGCGCGTCGAGCGTGTTGGAGAGGTAGTCGGGGAGCGAGTGGGGAAGAGGGTTGACAAGGGGGAGGAATGCCGGCGGGAGGGGCACGGCAGGCGAGGAGAGGGACGGGGCGGTGGGAACGGCCGGGGTGGTGAGCGTCGCGAGGAAAGCGGAGACAAGCGCCGACGAGGTGATCTCGACGGGGAGCGGGGTGAGCATGGTGGCGGCGGTGAGCTTGTGCTCGGTGAGCCTGGAAAGTCATTAGTAGGCGTTTCGACACAACAATCTCCACACCACTCACGACGAGGCATCCCACTTGCCCTGCTTGGCGGCCTCGCGTGCGCCATCCGAGAGACGGTACGCCTTGACGGCAATGTCGCCGGATGCGGCGGCCTTGGACGCGTCGTGGATGAGGAGGATGGCCTTGCCGCGGCCGGCGGCCTTCTCGACAGCGACCATGAGGTCGACAGCACCGCGGGTGACAAAACCACCGTTGTGGGTGGAAAGGTAGATGCCGATAGGCGAGTCGGGGGTCTGCACCTCGCGGAGGTGGTTCAGGAGGCTGGTCGAGTACGAAGAGGCTGGGGTTAGGCCGGACAATAAAACAACAGCACAGACATCACGTCACAGCTAATTGACGACTTGTTACAGCTGCACGCGACCGCCTTTGCACTCACCACCGAGCGAGGTCTCGCCGGCCGGGAGGGCGAAGCAGTCCTCAACCTCCATCACGCCGTCGAGGTCGAGACCGAGGAGGACACCAGTCGCGTCGGGGTGGCTCGAGAGGTTAGTCGGCGGGGGCTGGTTGCGGTCCTGCTGGAACGTGCCAGCCGGGGGCGGGGGCAGCGAGTCGGTCGAGTGCTTCATGATCTTGAGGAAGACCTGCTGTCAGAAACTGTCCACACCTGGCTGCATACCAGGGAGTTGAGCTTGACGCTCTCGACCTCGCGCGCGGCCTCGACGTCGAGGAAGCCCTCCATGCGGGCGGGGACCTTGGCGGGTGCCGGGGCAGGGGCGGGGGTCGGCGCGGCCTGCACGGCAGGGAGCGACGCGGCGATCGCGGCGGCCATGGACGTCATCGTGGGCAGGGACGTCTTTTGGGGTTGGGGGTGGGGGTAAGGATGGTGACGAGGAGGGGACGGATCGCGAGCTCGAAAGCCGTTGTGGTGGCCACCACACGCATGCACGCAACAATGGAAAATGGTGGCGCCGAGAACACGAAAACAGGTGCCACGCTGAAATCCTCTCCGGCGTTTCGGAGATTGGAAAAACGTGGGTGTAGCATGAGAGTCGAGAGTCACTTGGGTACTTGGGGTGAGTTTTACAGATCAGCAGATTTTTGGCCCTCCTCCCCCAAGATCTTTTCACGGGCCACAATCCTACTTCCTTCTTGGAATTCCTGGGGCCGCAACACCGTGATCGGTGATTCAGAAGCCCAAGCGTTCGACATCTGCAACACAACTTATCTTTCCGGGACCGGTGGGAGCTGAAAGCCGCAAATAGCGTGCACGATGCATTCAGCAATTCAGCAATTCAGCAGATCAGCCGCTTCATCACCGGTCGCTTCGGTGTTGCGGAACGAAGCCCAACACCGTCGCCCCGCAGAAATGCCCGAGAATCGGGCCGAGAGGCCGAGATATCACCGAACAACAGGCACAATGACCTAGCGGGATAGCCTAGCGATATCCACTCATTTGTTGTTAAGAACTCTGAGGAGCGATGCACGTTGTTGTTATCCCCTTTGCCAGCTTTGAATACTGATCGCGATGGCGCGCACGGGCGACGATGACGGCGAGGTGGTGAGGGCGAAGCAGGAGGCCATGGAGCCAGACGGCGAGCACGATGAGCAAGACCACGAGCAGGACCACGAGCACGACGACCTCCCGCCCCACCGGAAACGACATCAGCGGCACCTTCTAGCGTACGTGGCCTACTGGCTTGCTAGCTGACAGCAGATGCGTCGAGTGTCGGCGTATCAAGACTCGCTGTCTGGGAAACGAGGACCAAGTGTCCACGTGCCAGCGTTGTCGTGCGTCTTGCCTTTTGCCCAGCTCACGCCAGAACGCCTCGGACTCAGCTGCGTGTATGCGCGCAAGCGGCGGCGGAAGGCGCCCGACGCCGAGCCTCCGTGCGTTGCGCAACCTGTAGAAACTGACAGCAGGCAATCAAATACGTATCGCATGCCGAACCGGACGCGGGCCCTCCAGCCTGCAAGTGGAGTGACAGACGTTACACTGGACGGGATGCCGAGCTCGCTCCCTGCAGCGGGAGTGGTAGCCGACTCACTCCCACCACTGAGTAGGATACCGAGTGGGATAGCGTCAGGATCCTCGTCGGTGTCTCTCGCCGCGCCGGTCATGCCCGCCGCGTCCGCCGTGCCCTCGCCGTCCCCACCATCCCCGACAGCTACGCCTGTAGTCGACATCCGGCACTTCCTTGAGCCCCCCCTCGCGCCCCAGCCGCGCATGCCGGTGCCCCCGCCTCAGGCGTACCCGCAGGCACACATGCCGCAGAGCGTGCGCATTGGGAGCGCGGGCGTCGGCGGGATAGGGGAGGATCCGTGTAAGCTAAACGAATGGTGATTCTTCAGCTGACAGCAGTGGCGCTCAAGCTCGTCTCGTGGGAGGAGTCGTTGCATCTGCGCTCCCTGTAGGTCGTTTTGTTGCTGGGCGCGCTCACCCCAGATATATGGAGCAGCTGAATCCGCTCATCGGCACACTGGATCCTGAGCGTGCGTCCCTCTCCAGCCCGGCTAACCACAGTCCACACGCACACGTTCCTGCGCGCGGCGCCACTCCTCCTCTCGGCGCTACTGACCGTATCTGCAAAGTACTTCCTCCAGCGCCGATACCCCTCGCTGCTGCAGCACACGCGGAGCGTGGTGAACCGCGCAGTGGGCGATGGGCGCGCGACTCTCGGCCTCGTGCAGGCGCTGATTCTCCTTATCACGTGGAAGGAGCCGCATGACTCGAGTTCGTGGGTCAAGCTCGGCGTCGCGATTCGCCTCGGATACCAGCTCGGCATGCATGTGCGGCGGCGCACACCGCTACCCGAGAACGAGGACGAGGCGAGGCGCGTCGCGGACAGAGAGCGGACGTGGTACACCCTCTCCTGTGAGTGTGTGCAGCTATCGTGTGTGCAGCTATCCCGCTGACGCCAGCCTTTGACCGATTGTGAGGGAGCGATTTTTCTCGCGTTTGGGCCTGACCGCAGATACTCGGACATCTACTCGCTCCCGCCGACAGTGCAGCTCGCGGAGATTCCGGACGCGGAGGCGTGGGCGGCCGAGACGGCGCGCCTGCGTTGCGGCGACGACCGGCACGCGTGTAGCTACAGGTGTGCCACATTTACTCTCCTCCTCTGACCCCAGCTCGGCAGCCACGTACCGCATGTGGGTGGCGTACCGTCGCCAGCTGTCCAGTATGCCCCGCCCGCTTGCGCGCGAGGTTCTCGACGACCTGTACGCCCAGATCGACGGACATCTCCAGCGGTGGTTGCCGGATGATCCAGGTGGGTCAATTCGCGTGGCTACCTACTGACACCAGCAAAATCGCGGCTTACACCGTTCGAGCAGACGTACCTCAAGTGGTTCGACCTGAATCACATGTGCAAGATAAAGTACCTAATGATCGACCTCGAGCCGGAGGGCGAGCCGAGCGCGGCGGTGCTCGACTGGCTCCTCCTAGCTGAACATGTGACGGAGCAGACGGAGGCGCTCGGCGCCCTGGGCACGCTGCGGTTCATGCAGGACACGAACGCGACGCACATCTCAGCCTTTGGCGTCATGGTGTACAATGTGGGTCTACAACAACTCTTAACTGGTGCTGAAGCTCCAGCTATTTCCGCGCTTTACGCCCGCGCAGAAACGCCTGGGGCTCGAGTATGTGCGACGCCTGAGTGCCGCGTGCGACGCGGCGATCGCGCCCGACATTGACGGCGAGAGCGTCGTGTGTTTCGTCGGCCGCTTCACCCGGCGCCTGCGCGCGGTGCTCGACGCAGCTGTACCGCCCATACAGGATTTTCCCCAGCCGCAGGCGGTGTTGGCGGAACCGAGCGACGGGCTCCGGCTCCCCGAGCTCGGCCACCTCGATCTCGTATGTCCATGTCTGCCATGCCGGCTGCGCTCGTCCGCTCACCCCAGGACGACTTTTTCCGCTCCATCCTCCAGAACGGGACGGGTACCGAGGGCGGGGACGGGTGGTGGCTTGATCCGGGGGGGATGAGCTAGAATGAAGAGACTGTATGCATAGATCTACAAATAGTATGCAAAGAGGATCGCACAGGCCACCAGATTGGATGGGTCCTGGGGGAGCCAAAATTGCGATGCCGTCACGTGACGGCAAAAGTTGGATTCTCATCGCCACTGAAGACATCACGACCGAACTAACACATCGATTCTTTGCCATTCAACGTTCTTCAATCCTCATCTCGCTCTAATATTACCCCACGATGCGCCAGAAACGCGCAAAGGCGTACAAGCGCGTCATGACGCTGTACGCGTCCGCCTTTGGATTTCGCCAACCGTACCAGGTGCTCATGAACACGGACTTCCTCCTCGAGGCGGGCAAGCAGACCGAGGTGGACTGTCTCAAGATTGTGGAGAGGACGGTGCAGGGGGACACCAAGCCGAGTGAGTATGATAATAGCAGGCCTTAAGAGCTGAGCGAGATTTGCGGATAGCTTCACCTGGTTTCTCTGGCCTCTGGTTGACATCAGTGATTACGCAGTGCTGCATCGAGGCGCTGTACCGCATGGGCAAGGAGTATCAGCCAGTCGTCGACCTCGCAAAGAAGTGCGAGCGCCGTAAATGCAACCACCGCACGGCGATCGATCCGTTCGAGTGCATCAAGTCTGTTGTCGGTACGTACTACTACAATAAACCCCCTGCCCAAGGTACTCACTCGCCAGGCGAAACCAACAAGCATCGGTACATTCTCGCGCTGCAGTCGCCCAAGCTCGTAAGCAGCCTGCACCACATCCCGGGGCTGCCCGTGATCCACTACAATGCGCGCGGGGTGATGGTGCTCGCGCCCCCGTCGACGGCGACGGTGCGCGCAAAGAATGCGGTCGAGGAGGAACGCCGGCTCGAGGGCGCCAAGATTCTCGATGGGGTCGAGGACGGCGCGAATGTCGTCGGGGTCGGCGCCGAGACGGCGCGGAGGAAAAAGCCAAAGGGACCGAATCCGCTCAGTGTCAAGAAGAAGAAGACCGAGCCCGAGGCGGAGGGGAAGAAGCGTAAGCTTGAGGAGGAGGAGAAGGAGCCCGAGCCCGAGGTGGAAGACGCCGGGCGGCGGAAGAAGAAGAGAAAACGCGGGCGCGGAAAGGGCGTCGTTGCTGCTACTATTGCCGAGATCAAGGCTGGTGGTCTGGGCGGCGTCATTTCGCAGACGTTCGAGTCTGCGACAGCCGCACCGGGCGGAGACAGCGGGGACGAGTCGGATTAGTGGGTTTATAGACTGTCATGTACCTCTACACTGTGCACAAGGGGTGAGGAGCGGTGGCTGCCTGGCAGTGATGTCGTCTGGTCTGCTGCTTAAGCGCCATCTTGCCCTACAGTCACACCACGCCCACAGCCCAAGGTCATGCAAAAATGGCCTAATACTAAATAATACATACTACAATTCACGATCTAGATATCCGGACGCGTCACGCAGTGTCTCGTGCTGTACCGTACTATAACAATAAATTCAGATATTCCCCGCCGCTAGCTCCGGAGGGGCTCGAGGAAGCTGCACATGGCGACTCCTATCGCGCCGTTCTCCGCGCGGCACACGACCGCGCCGTCGTTCTCGACGCCGACCTGCGAGTACGGAAAGTCGTACAGGTCGGCCACGCGGCCAATCTCGTGGTACACATCCACAAGGTCGCCGGCCATGAGGGGAAGGAAGAAGAGGCCCTGGAACTTGTGGTTGCCCAGCTCCATCGGGTTGAAGTCTGCGACGGCCGCGCAGGTGTAGAGCACGGGCGAGTTGCGCCAGCTCTCGGAGATCGAGTCGATACGCGGCGCCTCGAGCAGGATCTGGTGCCCCGGTAGCTGCATTTCCGGGCCGAGGCCGAGCGCTGTGAACTGCATGTCATTTGGCATGTCGCCGTCCGCCTCCGCATAGTACACGGGCACGGCCTTTGCGAGGCTGTTGTCGAACAGCGGCTGGTCGTTCATCGGCAGGCGGGGGAGGCCAAACGAGAGTCGTTCCTTGGTTTCCACCGAAGTGGTGGACATGGTAGACCGCGAGCGGGATCGCGAGCGGTTGAGGGGGTGCAGGATGTTGAGGTTCGTCATTGAGCGATTGAGGGAGCCCGTGAGACTAGAAAGGTTGGTCGAGCTGCTGTTCTTGCTGTTACGCCGTATGAGGCCCGCGAGACCGCCTCTGTTCTCGTTGGGCGACAGGCGCGCAGCGTCCTGGATCGCAGTGAAGGACGACGACCGGCGGCGAGTGCTGCTACTCAACAGCGAGTCGTCCGTCTGCGACCGCTGCGACGACGCGACGGATGGCGTGTGGTGCAGGGAGCCCTGCCGGGCGTGGCCTGCGCGGCTCGACGGCCGGCTGTTACCGTTCTGCTTGTGTCCGGCCGTTGCAGCGAGCGCTGTACGGGTAGAGCCCAGGCGCGATAGGCCGTCACCACTGATACAGTCCAGATTCCGCATCGCATTGTTCGGCTCCCGATACGCGTTTAGCCATGCCTTGTGTATGCCGCGCGAGTTGGAGAGATCGACAAGCACCTCATCCAGGTTGTCGCCATGCGCGACTAACTCAGTCGGCACGCTGAGGTACTGGCTGTTGAAGGTCGATATCCTATCGCGGAATGTCGCAAAGTACCGCGCCTGCGCCATGGTGAATGCCGCAACCGCAATCTCAATGATCCGGTTGTATCCCTCCAGGAATGCCGGCAGCTCCTCGAGCAGCTGCGTGTGAATCGCGACATAGTCGGCGGCTTCCTGAACCAGCGCACGGTCGGGAAGCGATGACTTCTTCGCGGCATTCTTGTGCGCCAGGTACCGCGCATAGTCGGATGCCTTCTTGTTCAGCTTGTCTATAATCATGGTCGGGTTCTTAGCCGCGTCAAGAAGCTTGCCAAGCATGAGCATGACCGAATCGCGAACCTCGCTATTCTAATTCGTTAGCCCCGAAGTGAAGTTCTATTGTCACCCACCATGTCCCCCCACGACTTTGCCAAAATGTCCTCCAGCAATGCCTTGTAAGCAATGACCTTGAGTGTCCGGCGGTCCTTGCTCAGCTTTCCGTCCAGGGTGAAGAACTTGAGGAAATGAAGGTTCATGTCGATCTCGCTCTTCACCACGGCGCGGCTGCTCGCGACCCACTCGAGCATCTCCTTGCCGAGCGTGCGCACGTGCCTGTCCGCTGCCTCGAGGCGCAAAACGAGGTCCTTGAGCTGTGCCTGCGCATAGGGCGTGATCTCCGGTGGTCCAGAACTGTCGCTCCCGCTACCACCAGTGCTCGACGCGCCCGACCCTGACTTGTCCTTTTTGAACCTCCGCAACGCGAGAAGACCCCGTCCACCAGGAGCGCCCTTGATGTCCTTGATTAGGCTGGTGGTGGATGGCGCCTTGCCGGTCATGACGCTCGTGATGACATCCTTGCGCCGCTTGGCCTCATCGATATCCAGCGCGAGGGCACGCGCACCTTCGGCAGCATTGCGGATCTTAAAGTAGTCAGGGTGCACTGGCGTCGTGCTTGCCAGGAGGTCCTCAAACAGCAGGGGGTACTTCATGATGCGCTGGACGGGCTTGATGAGCATCGAGTCCAGGTTCCAGGCGTGCGTGTGGGCCTTGACCTTGGACCAGCATTCGTTAAGATACGCCGTGTAGGTCGGGTCCGCCTGGAGCTCCACCAGACGCGCGGTCGCAGCCGAGTGCCGGGAGCAGTAGTACATGTACAGCGGCCGCAGCCGTGGCAACTATGGGTCAGCGAGCGTCTCAGTCCAGACCTACCATTTGGCAGAACACCTCGCCGAGAATGTCACTCCCGCCTTCCCCTCCAAACGACTCCTCCTCAAAGTTTCCAATCGCCTTTTCGAGTTCTGTCGCAAGTTCATCGGAGAGCTGTGCCAGCTGCGTGAGGTTGAGGAAGACTGCCTTGATGTCCGCAGGGGCGAGGGCGCGGCCGCCGCGGAACGTGCTGCTGGTAGTGGAGATCGGGGTCGGGAAGCGTGGAGACGGGAAGATGGCACTGGAGCCGGCGGAGGAGATGGAGGCTGCTGCGGGGGAGACGAGCGCGTCCAGAGAGCCGTTCGGATGCGGGGAACTGCCGGGCTTTCGTGTCGGCGACTTGAGACCATTCCACGCCGCGGGCCAAGACCCTGACTCGTTACCGCTCATCCGGCGGTCCGACGACATTGAACCCTTGAGCTCCTCGACAGGCATCCCGTACGACGAGTTGCTGCGCACATGGCCTGGACGTGAATCCACCAGCCCCGGCGTGCTTGCTGCGGAGTGAATATCCGTCGACGAATTCTGCGTGTTCGATGAGTGCTGCGAGTCTGGCCGGGACTGGTGGCCGAACAGCGGAGACTCTCGCGGAATGTACGCATCACAAATGAGCGCGAGATCGGTAGCATGTGCGCGCTCGGTAGTTGCAATTTCGCGGATGAGATGGGCCCTGCGGCTGAGTGGTGCGCCGGTCGTGGACGGGGTTGATGGGAGTGATGGCAGCATCAATGACTGTGGACGCGGTTGTGGGATAGGAGTCAAGCCAGCATTGACCATGGCTGCATGGGAACGGGGAACCGTTGGTGACGACTCTGTCGCCCCGCGCGGTCGTCCCTGGTGTGCCGGGAGCGTAGGCATGGACGGGGATCGCATTGTGGTCGGGGACGGGCCGTCCGTGGGGCGCATGGGCTGCTGCAGCATCGTTGTCGGGGTACGTGGGCTGCGCAGAGGAGATGCGTTCGGGGGCACCGCTGGAAGGGCCTTGTCGTGCCAGGGAATGCTGAGCTGCGACACCTCAGAGTCAGCGCTTCCCAACCCTGGACGGATTGCCTGCTCCGGCGTTGTGGTTCCTATGGGCGCGCTATCCTCCAGCTGGCTGAACGGCCGCGCAGGCATGTCGATATGCATTTCTAGAGGACTGTCGGACGTTTCCTGCGCACCGACGACCCAGTTGTTCTGCGAACCCGGCGGTGCGGAGGGGGGTGCAGAATCAGGACTAAACGCGGAGGGGAAGCTGTTGGCTTCTGCCGAAGTCGGGGTTTCGAGGTGCGTGGAGATGTCGGAGGTATCCGGAGGGGCTGACCTTGATGTGAGCATGGCAGGGGTGTACCCACCGCTCATGTCGAGGGTGGAAGGGAGAGGTGGTGCATCGTAGGAGGGGGAGAAAGACGCTGCGACAAGCTTTGGCGTTTGGCGGCCGCCCTCGTCACCAGAGCTGAACGGCGTCTGGGGGCGAGGGATCTCCGCTCCCACGCCGGGAGCGGAGGCAACAGGCGCCTGTGGGACCGGTGCGACGAGCTCTGGTGGGATCGCCGGGGGGACCGCCACAGACCTGCGGCGTGCGCCCGGCGCCGGCGCCTGAGAACCTGCTGGTGGCGCACCGAGTTGTCGAAGTGGGGATTTCGCGGGGACAGCCGGCGGCGCAGGACGCAGCGTGGAGGCGCGTTTGGCGTTGCTGCGTGTGAGATTGTGACTCCGAGGAGCCGGAGGCGGCGGGGGCTCGATGGTGAGGCCCGGCGACTTGCGATCCGGTCGTGATGTTGACGACAGTCTGGGAATGTTACTCGGGGGAAGGGGAGTGCGTTGGGTGAAAGACTCGGGCGACTGAACGATGGGTCTTGACTGTGCGGCGGTAGGTGTTGCCTGCAGGATCTCGAGGGCATTTCGCGGGCTCGCGGGAGGCGGTGTCACGGGGCCTGATCGCTTGACGGGAGAAAGGCTTCTCGAAGACGTTCCCGACGTGGCCGGGCTGTTTATCCGGCTCGAGCTCGAGCCCATTGGGGATGTTGGCTGAAAGGACCAACGACGGTTCACTTTACTGCTGGCGGATTGGGGAAGCCTGCTCGACGCCGTCGTGGCGAGGAGGTGGGTGGGCGATATGTGAATGGTGGAGCGCGACGAGGGCGAGGCTCTCGATGCGCGCTGAGACGAAGCCGGCGACGCCGACGCCTTTCCGTTGCTGCTCTTGGACGGTGACGGGCTGCGCGACGCGATGCTCGAAGCACGTGAGCTAGCAGAAAGAGCTTTACGCCCACGAATGCTGACACCATTGACACGAGGAGTGCGCTGATCGCCAGAGGACACATTGTTCGAGCTGCTTCCTGGTCGCGAGGGGCTGCGCGAGGGGCTTCGCGAGGTCGAGGCGCTGTGTGTACCACGCGAGTCTGCGCGCCGTCGGTTGGTAGCCGCCTTGTCCGAAAGGGGTGACCGCAGCCGTGTTGGGGATGAGTCGAGGACATTGATGGCAGGCGTTGGCGACGCGGTGGACGGTGAGGTGGTGGGGGAGAGGGTGGGGATGCGGGAGGCAGTGTTGACATTCAGTGTTTTTGTGGGATCGCGAGATGAAGTCTGGACGCGCTTCACATTCCCACTGTTTGTGACCTCTGGTGATGCGAGGCTCGTGGACGATGTCTGGCGACGGGGAATGGCACTCGGCCCTGCACGTCGTTTGGGACTGGCAACGGACGGCATGATGGATCCATCTTCCGATCGCGTCCGTGATAATGCGTGTTGCCCTGTCGACGAGGGAAATCCCAGATCGCGATCTCGGCGGGGGGTGCCCGCGCCATTTGACGTTGTCGGACTTGCGATCATCTCTGGTGCATCTTCATCTGAGAACGACGGTGTTGGACGCAGTAGCGCGGCATGCGGAGACAGCTTTGCAGATGCGCTGCCTGCCGAGGCGGATAATGACCGGGCCTTGCTCCTGTCACCCCGGAGACTGGAGGGATAAGCCGAGGGGGCTGCGTGTGATGATGGCTTGGGGATGCGTGATGCGAATGACGAATGTGCCGATGACGGCGTGACGGCTGCAGCTGGCTGGCGTGGGGAGGAGGGCGGGGTGATGAACGGAACAGACAGCGACGAGGTGGAGCTCCGGCGCGAGACGGTGGACGCGCCGGGCTGCAACATGGCTGCTGTGGGGAGTGCCCGGCGTCGCTGTCGTTGTCGCCAGTGCCGGGAAGAGATTAGATGGTCGCGGCGGGGAGAGAGGGGAGGGGGAGGATGCCTCCGGGCGAATGCGATGTGGTTATGACCGGCGGATGCGTGTGATTGTGGATTGATAATTGTGTAATCCAGACGGTTGTTGAAGGTGGTGGGGTGGTGGAGATGGTGGTGTGGTGGTGGTAGTTGGCCGTAGTTGTGGTGGTGGTGGTAGTGCCGGTGTGGGTGGTGTGTGCGGATCCAGTACGGGGGGGTGGTTAGTTGCGGCAGGATCGGCGCGGCGGCTGACAACAGGCAAGAAAGAGAGGGAGGAGGATGTGGGAGAGGAGGAGAGGCGCGGCGGAAGGCTCAGAACAGCTCGCTGTCCTTTCTCGCCCTCTCGGCGTCCACACGCCAAACCCTCTTCAACTGCTATTCTCAGGACGACGTTCCAGGCCTCCGGACCACTCTCTCTTCTTGGCCTCTTGGGCTCACTCGACCCCATCTCAGGCATGCATGCATGCTTCATAGCTTCATTCATCCCCTCTTTCCAACCCTGCAAACATGGGCGCTGCCTCTCGACCCACCCTGCAATTGCTGCTGCACTGTTGTGATTGCAGACATGACTGGGCGTTGGGCGCTGTCCCTGGGCTCTAGAGAGAGAGGGTTCGAGGCCGAGGTATACCGTATTCCATATGCACAGGGTGTGGTCTCGGGGATTGACGAGACCAACAACACGACACCAACACAACAATCACACAAACACAACATGGCAGCAGACAAAGTGGGCGGAACAACAGAGGAGCAGAAGCGAAAAGACGGCCCCCCGCAGAACAGCGAGAAGGGTCCGGGCTGTGTCCCGAGCTGGCCGGGCTCACAGAAGGGAGCAGAAGAGAACCGGCCGGACAGGACAGGACACAGGCACAAGGGACAAGCGGCAGCAGCATCTACACCCACATGCACGCGGGTTTGCACGCTATACCCAGCGACAACAACGATGAAAGGGCAGAGGAAAAGAAGAAACATAGAAACATTAAAGGCTGGCCAACGCACCAGGCACAGAACGGCAAGAAACCAGGGGATCCCACACACCACCAGCGCCATCGTGTCCTCTGACTTGCGGAGGCCGTGCTGCACTCCGCACGCAGTCTCTTCGATGTCTCCGTTCTCCATCCCCTGCTGCACCAAGAATGCTCCTATCCCTACACACTATCCCCCCATGTCATCTCAGTGCGCACTCCCCCGTCTACCATTCGGGCAGACCTCCCCCCTGGTCCGGGCCCTGTTTGGTGTCTCTGGGATCTGGGCACGCCCCCGATCTCCGCTCCTGTCTCGGTGTACGAGGTATGCACAAGGTTCCCGGGGTGTGATCCCCACTCCCTGACTCGCCGAGCTTTGTTTGTACAACGTACTTTCGTACAGCAAGCGAGACTCGGGAGGCTCAAAACAACTAACAAGCTCTAATGATCCTGCTTAATCACACCTAACGATACCCCTTTCGGAGCGACGCTTCCAGACATGGGAAACTCTCCGTAGAAATCTCCCAGAGCAGCACTGAATAGGTGGGCTGGGCTGCTCATCACCTGCATCAAATTGCATTAAGTCGTCCGGTCACCATCATGATCAATTTGTGACGCATTCATCACGCAGCACTTAACACAGAGCACAGAGCACAAGATCACAGCATAGGCTCGACTATGCGGACAGTGCACAGCCAAAAGTTACTTCGTCCAGAGCATTGCGTGCTGGGACCCGAGACGCCCGGGGGCTGTCATGGGCTCCATACTCCGGGCTTTATGGATAAAGTTGCCGCTCGAGGTAGTGATTCCAGCGTTGCTAACGTGGGCGCAAGGGTCCGGCTGCGTGTCGTGCTGGAAGTCGAGTTTACCTGCAGGTGATAGGAGTTTCGATCGACTGCTCCATGATCGAGGATCCAAACACTGGGAGCACGGAGTCTGGCATGGAACACATGGTAACGGATAACAGGTAACACAGGATGCACCATTGCATGGGATCACGGGTGTGTGGATGTGGTAATGCCGGGAGTGGGGATGAGGGGGGACGGTATCCTCAGCATGGAGAGCATCGAGGATCCAGGTTCTGTGATCTCTTCGGCTCTCGGTTGTTTTTGGTTTGTGCCTGAATTCACAGTGTGTGCCTGGAAATTAAGTCCACATCGCACGGGCCACGCGCCACACGGGCGGCATCGACTGCATGGGGTGCATGGGCTGAGACAGCCGAGTCAGCGTGGTCTGAGCATGAGGTACACATTTTGTTACATAACAGTATTGGTCTGCTCCCGCTCCTCTCGACGCCACCCATGATCGTCCAGATCCCCTCATCTCGCAGCGAGAATCTATTGTTGCCATCGACAGTTGGGGAGCCACAAGACACAATCTCGGCCTCCACTTTACAAACGCACCTTCCATCCATCCATCCACAATGGTCGACGAAAAGCCGACCCCGGCGCAGCTCGCAGGCGTACGCGCCCCAGAGCGGAGTCATCGCTCCCGGCGAGCAGCCGTGAGTAGTCCTGGCGCAGAGAATATATTCACGATAAACTGAATACTGACCCTCAGCCGCTCGAGGAAGACGCGACCAAGCTGCAGTTTGGAGGTACGTCCGTGCAACTGAAATCCCGCGTATAGCTGCCCATACCCGGACATGACTTACTCCAGACTTTGCGGACGGCGAGGCGCTCACGGTCGGCGAAGTCCAGACGATCATCAAGATGTCGCGTGACGTGCCCACGGCCCCGCCGGTGCCGGACAACAAGTGCGCCCATTTGCTGACCTACAATCTGACGGCAGGGTGTACAAGCAGACGATGGAGTACATCAAGGAGTTTGCGACGGTCGACCCGAACACGTCCGAAGCGATGCGAGCGTGGGTGGAGATACTGAGGGGGGGCTAACGGCAGGGCACTCGGATCCCGGCCGGGATTCCTCAACATGTTTGAGATTGCGCAGGTCATGCATCTCCGCCCGGAGCGCGTCGAGGTCGCTGTTGCGCTTATCCCGAGGTGAGTGCTGTTGGGCGGAGCGAGGCAAGATGGAGTGTGGGGGGAAGCGTAGGGATGGGGGGCAGGGATATCGTGAAGATCATTCTGCCTGTAGACAACCTCGGTTCACGGTGATTTTGGCTGCACAGGCACCACTCTAGCCAGCACCATCGAGAGGCTCCCAGACAATGGCGTTTGGTCAATTGCCACGACGTTTACTGTCTGGCGAGTGGCTTCACTCATTGTCGCCCTTGCGTCCCTCAGTATCCCACTCCGGCGGCTAGGAACAACGCTCATATCAGCTTGGACCGTTACTCGCTCGGCGACGAGAACGAGGACATCCTGCAAAGCTTGCTCGACGACGTGCGCAGCATCTCGCGGTACGGCACGACGGGTGCGTGAGGGGTTCATACACGTAGAGGCAGCATGTACAATTATTACATCCACGAGATCATCACCATCTACGTATCTAGTTCTACTATCAATACTGGGGGAGATCAATCACGCCGCCGTTCTTGGCCCACACCGCGAGCTCGGGCGTGACCTTGATCTGGCACCCGAGCCGACTCGGCCCGTCGCAGTACCCGAGCGCTGTGCCGAGCATATCGAGCTCGTCCTCGTCCGGCGGCCCGATCGGCGCCGACGGGTCAATGTACATGTGGCAGGTTGCGCATTCTGGAGTCAGCAGGGCAACACAAACGCGACGCGAGCAACACGCACCAAGGTTACCACCACACACGCCCTCGATGGCGGGCAGGTCAAACTCCTTTCCGACCTCGAGGAGCGAGTCGCCAACGCGGGCATCCACGACTTTTTCCTCGCCCGCAAAAGTCCTAAACCTCAAGGGAACACGCACGGCCTCGCTCTGCGCCGTCGGCACCGTCGCTGTCGGCCCCTCAAACTTTGTCTCGCGCGGGAGATGCCGGAGGATATTCGCCCACACTCTCGCCTGCGCGCCCGCATCGAGACCGATCCGGCTCCGCCAATGCGCCCATACCGGCGAATACGTCGGGCGGCGATTCGCGACGTGTTCGACTAGCGCGGGCGCGTCTACCGGAGTGAGATTCGAGAGCATGTCCAGCGAGGGAACAAGGAGCGCGTTCGCCGCCCACCTAGGAATCAGTACCCGCCCCATCCGCCACGACTCACTTGTGCCCGCCAACATGCCCGACCTCGCGAATGGGGATATTGAGCTTGTGCTCCGCCACGACCTCGCGGAGCGCGGCGGCAAGCGCGCCGCCGGTGGTGCCGCACCGGCAGTCCCTGCTTCCGTGGGTACACACCAGAATCTCGGGCTTCTCGAGCCGGCCCCTAGCTGCCGGGAGGAAGTTTGGCGGGGCGAGCGAGATGTCCATCCGGGGCTCGTATTCCGCCGCCTTTGCCCATTCTTCGGATTTCAGCGTGTCCCGCGAAAAGGCCGTAAACGCAAACCGCGTGCCGTCGGGATACACCAGTGTGGCGGGGTAGACTTCCTCGTCTCTCGGTCCCGGGATGGGTTCGTGGCCCACACCGTCCCAGTACGCGTTTACGCCGATTTTTGTCTTTTTCAGCGCATAGGAGACGTCGCCGAGGAGCGGGAGGAGCTCGAGGTGCGACGGCCACGAGGTGGGCGGGATGGGGATGGAGAAGAGGAGGAGCGCGCGGCGGTCGGCTTTGATGGAGCGCTCGAGCGGCTCGAATTGCGGTGAGGTCTCGGGGGGAGGGGAGATGTCAGTCGTTGGGATCGCGGCTGGTCGTCGGCCGGCGGGTGCGGCGGGCGCGGCGGTGGAGGAGTAGCGCGCGGGGATTACCTGTGTGACTGGCCTCGCGATCGGGCGGAGCGGGCGCGCGGCGCGCAGATATCGCGCAAGACGCATTTTGGGATGGTGGTGGTGCGTTTTTGGGAGAGGTGTGCCGAAATCAAGATTGCGCTTCAGATTGCGGTTAAGATTGCTCTCGGGGCCTCGGGGATCGGGTTGCTGATCCGTTTTCATCTCGGCTGGATCGCTTCGTCAATCGCCACTCTGCTGGGCCACTGGTGGGAGGCGGATTACGCCGCATGCTTTCGGGGTAAGTCACCGCAACTTTACAGCCAACCTCTGCGCTGAGCTCTATTCCGTACACGATTCTACACAACGCTCTCGCACACCCAGTTGCTGCATTACAAAACATCGATACGCGGTAGATAGAAACAGATGTTATTCACCAGATAAGGGTATCGGTCCCTCTGCCGGACAGGACCCCATAGCTCCACTCCCACCTCCACCTCACGTTCGACCCTCTCCGGGCTCGCGGCCCGATTTGGGGTGGAACGCCCAGTACGTGCCGAGACACATGAGAATGACGGAGATGACAAGGATGACAATGTGGAAGACGAACTGGAGGCGCGAGGCGACGGCGGCGGCCGCGCCGTCGTGCTCCTTTGTGATGCGTGGGCCGAGGCGAAGCCAGAAGATGATCTGCCGTCAGCTAATTGACCGGAGCCACCAGCGGACTGTACTTACCGGGAGGATGATGCATATGAGGAAGGCGGAGAAGCTGCCAAGGAAGGCCATGACCTTTTCGAATCCGGGGAGGACGATCGCGGCGAGCACGCAGCCGGCAGTGAGAATGGTGCGCGACACCATGCGGAGCACGCCCTTGCTGCTCTCGCGCACCGTGTCGACCTCGTGGGGGATGGCTGGCGCCTTGGGCATCTCAATGTTGCTGTCGTCCGTGATGGCATAGTCCGAAGCGGCAATGTCCGTGAGACGCGTGCTGATCGCCGAGCTGATCGCCTGCGAGACGGACATGGCACGCTGGCGCGCGGGCGGCGGTTGCTGGCGAGTGACCACCTCCGGGGCCGGGGCAAGGTTGAGGTAGCCTTCGATGGCAATGTGGAGCTGTGGTCAGAAGTGGAGTTTCATACCACCTACCGGTCGAGAGCAGAGGCCAAACTTGGTCAGGGGCGTGATGATGATCATCCAGATGGCGATAAGGTTGAGCCACTTGGGGTATCCATACTTTGGCTCCATGAGGTCCCGAGTGATCTGATGGTAAGTCTGGGGCAGCACTTCTGAGCTCACCTCGTCGGAGACAGAGTTTCCAATCATGAGGTATCCCGCGCCGCCGGCAACGAGGGAGATCATCGCGGCCACCGTCTGGCGTCAGCACCAACTTTTGTAATGTACTCACAAAGGCCATGTTAAAGATCCGGTCCACCGCCTCGGGGTGCTTCATATCCCTCGCAATCGACGGCATGACGCCGTGGCCACCGAAACCGGCGAGAATGAGACCGATACCGCCGAGCCAGTTGGCGCCCTTGAGCTCCGGGCCGAGGTGGGTCGGCATGGGGTCAAGGATCGAGCCCGGCGCCTTGGTCTTCCAGAAGCCGTCGATGACGATGATGCCGACGAGGAGGAAGGTCGCAAGCGTGGAGAAAACACTCGGCACGGAGAGAAGGTGGAGCGGCATGAAGACGGTTGGGACGACGATGACGAAGCTCAGCGCCATGAAAAACTCGGGCGAGCGCTGCGGGAAGACGACCGCTACAGAGTCGCCAAACAGGACAATCATGGCGGTGCTGGTGGTCAGTCACCGTCCAGATTCCAAGATCAGCAAAACCTACCCAAATGCGAAAAGCTCCACGCAGAATCTGTCCCAGTTAGAATAATCATTTAATGTGAACACGACTCACAAGAAGTTTATCACACCACCGACCCAGGAGCCAAACGCCTTACGTCCAATGTCAGTGTATCCGAACAACGAGTTGTCGGCGATGACGAGGTAGGCAAGAAGCTTGCCGCTGGGAGTCAGAAATATCCTTGCAGGGCACTCACGTGTGGCAGGTGAGGTAGGAGAAGCCGAGGAGCAGGATGGTGCCGCCGATCCAGCCCGCATACGAGAACGCAAGGGGCATGGAGAGAAGACCGACACCAATGAGCACAGCGATAGAGTTGAAGAGCTGAGCATGAGTATACCCACAGCCAAGCCGCGCTTGCACTCACCGTCTGCCCATTGCTGCTGTCGCCGTTGCCCGGTGGGTGAGCGACGGACACGCGGCGTGCGCTGACGTTTGAAAATCGGCGGTGGCCATGGCCGACGTTCGGGCTCACCCCCCGCCGGCGGTGGGGCGAGGGCGACAGGGTGTCCGGCTTCCAATTGCGCTGGATGGCGGTCGTGGGGCGTCCGGTGCGGAGCAGCGGGGTGCGCTCCGTCGCGGATTTGTCAGTACCGTTGGCCTCGCGGGTTTCGCGCTTGTTCACGTTCGGGCGGGCAACGATCGGCTCGTCTGGGAGGACACGCGGGAGGGCGCGGGGTGTCTCCGAGCCGCCCGAGGTGACCGAGGTGGAGAGCACGGCGTTGGGGCCGGTGGGAGTCGTGCTGAAGTAGTTGATGATCCCGCCACGCTTGGAGGGCAGCGTCGTGGCGAGCGGGCAGGCGGTCTCGTCGCGCTCAATAACGGGCGAGAGCGGCCCGCGGCGCTCGACGTCGTCCTCGAAGAACGCCGACGTGTCCGCCGTGCTCTCGTTGTCTGGCGCGTCGCTCTCGCCCGCCTCGTCGCAGCTCTCGCACGCGCCGTGCCCCGACGGCCCGGCCTCGGGGTCCCACTCGCGCATCCTGTCGTCGCCTGCATCGCTCTCCCCGTCGTCCCACTGGTAGTCGACAAACGACGGCGCGGACGGAAGGCCGGCGAAGAAGCGGTTTTGCGAGCGCGAGTCTGAGATTAGTATCCACTCATGCTTATCATGGCTGGGAATAGGTAGCTGCCGAGTTGGCGCTCCACAGCTCCATCGACGTACAGCTGAAGACCATGTCGAGGGAGCTCTTCACGACGCTCCCCTTGCGCCTGCGCCCGTTGTCGGGATCGCTCGGCGGCGGCGGGATGGGTACACTGTCGCGGGCCATGGTGTCGTCTCGCTGTCGTGTGAGGTGGGTGATACAGTTACTTTGCGGGGCCGGCGACGCGATAGAAATGTAGACAAGTGTACGTTTGACGAGATGGAGATGAAAAGGAGAGCAACAACACGCCGGGGAGGAACTGTAACGAGTTGATTGATCACTTGACACCCCTCAGTTGTCGTTTAGACACAAAAGCGAGCTGCAATGGTCGACCAGCCCATCGGGATTGCCGCCGGGGGATCACAACAGCCAATGCGCCCTGTGCGCGCGCCCGGGGGGGGAAGGATCGCGGCCCTGCAAAATCCCTGCGCCCCTTCTCAAACCCCCTCTGCGCCCCCCTGTGCCTATCGCCCCTCGCTGGTTGGCTGATCCACCTCGCCTCTGGCCTGCCTCCCTGCCCTATGTCACGTGCTCTCCCGCTAGTGTCAAATAAAAATGCGGGGCCGCGGGGCACAATGCCGTCCAGGCACGGGGCAAACTCTGCAGGCTCCGCAGACTTTGCGCCTTGGGTGTCTTCTGGCCTTGTGGGTCTGTTGTGTCTTGGCGCGATCGCTGTCAGCATGACTACTAGCTACTGGCCGGCCTGTCGGACTCGGGATCTCGGCCTCTCGGGAATTCAGATCGCGAAACGAGCTCGCGAGCTCGCAAAATCCACATTTTTTCATGCACATTGCCGCGTATTGCCGGGACGAACAGCATTCAGATGCATTCAGATGCAAGCACCGGCGCTGGCAAGTACCCTCACACCGGAACTTGCAGCGTACCACAGACCGCGACGATCAATCGATGGATCGATGGACAGGGCCTACGCCAAACTTGAAACAAAAGCTACAATACTGCGTGTTGCCCGTTGCAGGGCCGCTGCTCCTGGCCAAAGGGTACTTCTTGATCCATCAGGCGACGACGAAAAACGGACATGCCGTGACTGGCGAAAAGTCTCAGCTGCCCGAGTTGCCAGTTGACAAGAGTTGCAAAAGCCTACGCACACCTGGCTCCTGGGAACCAGTCCAACGTCGGTGCGGGGGATCAGCCGCCGATCGAAATCACGTCAGCCCGCACGGGCGGTGAGCGCTTGCATGCTTTTGCCCACCTTGCACTCTTGCAACCTTGAAACCTTGCACCTGGTCTGGCCCAGAGCTGTAGCTCGTGGTGTCGCGGGATCGCGGGGGAATGTTTCCCACATTGGCAGCGAGAGGGCTTGGCGCGGGGCCGCGGGGTCTCCATCGCTCATGTGGACGCATGCATGTGGACTGGTGATATGAGAGGAAACGTTGCCATGGTCAACATGAGGCTGCTGGAAGCGCGACATCCTTCTGGAAGCCACAAGTGGCGGAGAACAGCACGACGGCCAGAAAGTCCACATTTCCCTTATGATGGTGCTGTAGGAAGGAGGAAAATGCACACGCTGTACGTTTGGCCATAGCTCAGCGCTCGGTACTGTGATCAAGAACGAGAGCAAGGCCTCGCGGTAGTTGCCGCGGACGTCGCCCCCCCGGCAGCACCGCAGGACGTAGCCCCGAGAGACAGTTGGGCGACTTGCGACATTGCAACATGCGGGCACGGCCATGTGCACGAGCCTGATGTGTGAGACTAACCAGCGATAACGCGACTTCGTGTCTCAGTCTTCGTTTTTTGACCACATTCTCAGGCCCCTGTGGGGGTCCGCGACACCCCGCGGGAGGGCCGCGGTGTGATGGGCAGTCGTTGCCTAGTCTCGGTCAACGTGCGTGTGGTGCACTAGTCGGGCTTGAGCGCCTGTTTTCGCTTTGCAGCGCAATGCGGAGCTGTGTTCGGAGTAACTCACGCACTACGGACTGCTGGAGTCCTCAAAATTCCGCCCAAGGACTGTCATCTCTATGTGGATGGCTCAAGAACCTTCCCCGAGGCGGGCACTGTCTGGTACGCCTAGGTGCACATTCCCGGACTAGCCCATCTTGGTGTCCCAGCACTTCCAGTGGTATACGAGCGATGAGATAAGCTATCAGTGATCCGGTCGATCCCCGACTGCGGATCCTGTGGATCACGTAGATTCCAGAAGCACCAATCGATCGGGGCCACGAACGCCTCGGAGAGCGCCTACCATACAAGCATCTTCATGCATCCTGTGGTTGACGTCATCAGACACGGCCCTTCTGCCTTTTCTGGACAACCGTTCTCCAGCCGTTGGATACATGGTGGCCGTACAGCCTTGCTATCGACTGGATGTAGCATGGGTCGGGGTATTCGAAGAGCATGGATTCAGCGTATGGGACACTGAACTGGAGAAGCAAGGCAGTGCCGGTTGAGGTTTGGATTGCCAGACTTACCGTCGGAGTGCGACAGCTTCAGCGATGCGCGGGTACCTTGAATCACGCTGGTGCCAAGGACCTCCTCAGTCACGAGCTTGCGTACGGTTATAATGAACCGAGTACAATGCGGTACGAGATTGTTACATCCTCATCTCCAACTTCCTCTGATTTACCTGATTGCCTCGCCACCAAGTATGACCCGTCGCCGCCACCCTCGAGCTCGGGCAAGTGCCTTCTGCGTCTGCGTCGCGGCGTTTGTCCTCGCATCCCCAGCGGGGGCACTGGTACCAAACATCGTCTTCAACCAGACACTGACACCGATGGACGCCGTCATGGCTCGCAACCCTGGGAAGTGGGAAGAGACGTTTCTTGACATGCCGCGTGAATCCTACGTGCAAGGGATGGTGGGCGTCGGACCAATGCGGCTGTGGGCCAACGCAAGCCAGTGGACGCTGTTTACCTATCCCCGTATCAGTATCAGTTATCTCGGGACAGAGTTCTACATCTTTGGGTACCGCGAGGACAACAACTCGACGACGGCGGGGCCGCGCGACCAGCCGCCGATGCGTCTGACCTGGGACAAGAGCGCCGGCATCGAGGGGAATACGACGGGCAGCAGCGCGGTCGACGAGCACGGCCGCCTTGGCCTCCTCGCTGACAGCCTTGTGTGGCCGACGATATCATTCGTGTCTCCTGATGAGCCCCAGTTTCCCCTCAGCAGCGCGGGCAATGCGTCCGCGTACGAGGCTGTCGACACTCACAATCTCGACCCGGCCCGCATTGGTGCCCACACCGCCTCGTTGAGTGTGAATTATTATTCGCGTCCAGGCGGCGACAACCTTGCCATCTCACATGCAGTCGTGACGTTGATGATGCAGAGCGACGCGTGAGTGGAGACTGGAAGCGCGAGTTCAGTTACCTGTGACTGCGATCAGCAATCAGCCATCTGCGATTCGAGCTTCATTACTAACCAAAGTAAAACATTCGACGAAGTCCCGAAGCAGACCCTGCCGTTCAATCTTGACGGCTTGCCAAACCCGGCCTTCACATACGACGGCGAGCCCATCGCCATGTCCTATGTGGGCGGTGTGGGTCAGTGCAAGAGCGGAAGCGTGTTGTCTCCCGCTGACCGCAGGTGGCCAAGCCCCAATCTCCCACCCGCACATCGACCTGCGCCAGGGCAAGGCGGCTGGGTATCCGTCCGTCAGCATCCCCGTGCCGGTAGGTACGGGGTTTGTGATTCTCCGTGGTGTGCGCGGCCCGAGACACGGACTGATCGATATAAGCTGGACGCCAACGCCGCCTTACGGGCGGGAGACATACGATTCCTCCCTGGACATGAACGCGAGCTATGTGTATCCCGGCAGTATCATGCACATGATGGCACTGGAACCCTCGGTCAACTACACGCTTACCTCCAAGGGGGACGCCAAGCTCGACAGCGTGACCTTCTATGGTGTCGGGTGAGTGCATGGACAAAGGTACCCAGTGGCCAGTGGATGCTTACGGTAGAAATGGCACAACCGACTCAAACAGGAATGAACCTACCCCCACTCCCGACGGGTCTCCGTCCCACAGTCCCACTTCATCGGGGGGCAAGAAGCTGGGCGCCGGTGCGATCGCCGGCATTGTCGTGCGTACCACTCCAAATCATCTTCCACTCTAACCCCAGATCGGCGGTGTTGCGGGACTGGCGCTCGTTATCCTGCTCGCGTTCTGCGCTGGCAGGCGACGACACAAGCGGCGCGCCACGAATCTGGATACGGGCAAGTTTGAGATTGACGAGACGGAGAAGACGCCGACGCCGTTCCCCAACCATCTCGAGAAGGCCGAGGAGCCGCAGCCGCAGACGCGCCCGAGGCCATTCCACTTTGCGTTTCCGGGGAAAAACACCACCCCGCCCACTGCCCCCGCTGTGCCTGCCGCCGCTACAGCGCCCTCTCCGCCTGTTGCGGCCGATACAGCGGCCGAGAGGACCAAGCAGTGGGTCGCCACCGGGTTCACGCCGTCGCCGAGCGAAATAGGGTAAGTACTGCACTGTGCGTGTCGGGTCTCAGACTGATTCCAGACCCCCGAAGCCGTTCCCTTCCCCCCCGGCGTCAGTCATGTCCGGCACGACACTCACACCGTCGCAAGCGGTCTCGGGACGCCTGGCCTGTGGACCTGCGGCGCGCGAGGCACATGACGCGCACGACCCGCACCCACACCCACGGACACCTCAGCGCAACTGCTGTCTGGAAGATGGCGCGCACAGCCACAACCCGGTTGCGGACTATGAGTGGCGCACGCCAGACTTTGGGCGGAGGGAGACGCCGGACACCTCTGGGTGATATGGCGGCCTGCAACCGCCCGTCTTGCGCACATCCCCCACACTCTCCACGGCCGATGATCATGTGCTGTGGAAACTGCGCGCTCCCATCATGCATGCCATGCAGAGCTCCTCTCCCGAGTAGAGAGGAATGGACGGGGAATCTTCGTGCATGCTTTATATCCCAGTTAGATCCTTGTTGAGTGTCTCGAGGGTGCCCCCATGAATGAGCTTGCGTTCAGGAATTTTACGGACTTGCAGAACCCGGACTTCCGCTACTGCCTGTAGGCGGCGTGTCGTTGGAGAAAATCACTGGCTATGAGAGGATAAGGATGGTTGTTTGTTGAGAGCTTATTTCAGGGACAAGGCTGGTATTTTGTTGAGGTTCTGTAAGTGCAGACGGATGAACATTGCTCGAGATGCGATAACTCCGCTTGCCCCTTTCAATGGAAAAACTCCAGTCAGCTTCGCTGCTCGGCTTATGATAGTAGATACATTGGCTGTAGATGATTATGAGACGCGGTTCTAAATGTCTAGATTACTGGTTGAGATTACGACGCGGTCTTGGTGGACTTGCTACGGAGTTTGAGCAGCAGGAAGACGGCGCCGTAGGACGTGATGACGAAGAGAAGGGTGATAAGGGCGCCCTTCCATCCGTCAATGTGGCGAGTGATGTTCATGCTGGCAAGGTACTCTGAGCCCTTTGCGTAGCCGCAGTACTCGCACTGGGACGTAGCGTCGGGGTTGTTGACGTAGCCCGTGGCGTACTTCATAAAGGGGGCAAAGTACTCGCCGCAAGTCATGTTGTCGGGCGGGTCGAGGTATCCGTACTCGAACGGCTTGCACTTGACTTCCGCGTCCCAGATCGGGAACGTGAGCAGGCCCTGCATGAGGTATGTGAAGGGGTCGAGGTAGTAGACTAAATGTCAGCGGGGTCGCTTCGGAGGGACTTACGCCAGTAACGCCAGAAAGCGGTGATAGCGCCATAGGGAACCATGACACCAGCAAAGGTGACAAGAATGGAGATAAAGAGCGGGAGGACCATGGCGGCGAACACGGCATTGGGCGCGTACGCAGCGATGAACTGGCCCATACCGGTGTACAGGAACTCGTAGAAGACCATGACGAGGAAGACGGGGCCGGCAATGCCGGCCTCCATGCTAAAGCCCGAGGTGGGGTACCAAGTCGCCCAGTAGAGGAGGGCACAGATGAGGAGGTACGGCCACTCTGCGATGATTTCGCCGAGGACGAACACCTTCCACGAATAGAGCATACTCTTGCGTTCGCGGCTCTCGAAGATGTCGCGGTTGGCGATAAACTTGGGCTGGGTCTGGACAATGACACCGGGAGCGACGAAGACGAACTGGAAGATACTGAAGACCTTGTCCTTGAGGCCGGCGTAGCTCGAGTCGATCTTCCAGTACGAGAAACCGACAATGAGACCCGTCATGATGTGGAGCATAAACTTGTTGATGACGTACTCGGTGTCGCGCCAGAGCTGAACGTTGCAGCGATGGACGACGACACGTAGCTGGGTCCAGAACGTAGCTGCGAAGCGGTGCGAGTCTTCTTCCGTCTGGACGGCATCGCGCGCGCTCTCCTTATTGACAAGCTGGAGGTCCTCGAGCATCTGGACGCGCTCGTTCGAGTCGAGCCAGACCTTGGCCCAGTCGCGCTCGCGCGAGATGTCACCGGACACAACGTCGATCATGAACTCGGCAGGGTTGACGTTCTGCGGCCACTGGATACCCTTGCCGCTGAAGTACGCGGGGACATCCTTGACTGCGCCAAAGTAGACAGTGCGGCCACCGGCCTTGAGCAGGAGGAGGTTGTCGAAACCGGCAAAGAGGGCGGCGCTGGGCTGGTGGATAGTGCAGAGAATCGACTGGCCAGCGGCGGCGAGCTTCTGCATGAACTGCACGATGAGGTACGAGCTCTGGCCGTCGAGACCGGACGTGGGCTCGTCGAGGAACAGCAAGGTAGGCTTGGCGACAAGCTCAACACCGATAGTCAGGCGCTTGCGCTGCTCGACGCCGAGACCCGCACCGGGCGTTCCAATAATCGCGTCCTGGAGGTCCTGGAGCTCGAGAAGGTCAATGATCGTGTCGACGTAAGCCAGCTTCTGCTTGTCAGAGAGGTGGCGAGGCTGACGGAGGAGCGCGCTGAATTCGAGAGCCTCGCGGACTGTGGATTGCGGGAGGTGTACGTCGAGCTGCTCGCAGTAGCCAGTAGTACGCTGGAACGAGAGGGGCAGTGGACGGCCGTTCAAGAGCACCTGGCCGGTAATTTCACCCTCCGACTTGCGAGCAGCCAGCACGTCCATCAGAGTGGTCTTGCCGGCGCCAGACGAGCCCATGAGCGCAGTAATGGTGCCGGCTTTGCAGTATCCCGACACCTTGTCGAGCAGCTGGAGGTCCTTGCCCTCATGGCGGACAGTGTAGCAGATATCCTTCCAGGTAAACGTTGTGCCGTGAGCCGCAATGTCTTTGCCGGGTGTCTCGCCGCCGTAAGCCTTCTCAGCGACAACAGCGGCTTCGGCGCCCTCCTCCTCGTCGCGGGGGAGCGTGCCCTTCTCTTTGGCGGCCTTGACGAACGCGCCGCCACCGCCGCGCTTGTAGAGCGTCACCCCCTGAGTCGAACCAGCTGCAGGCAGCTTCTCAAGGAAGGACATGCCGAGCGCAAGGAAGCCAACCCAGAGCGCAATCATGATGCCAAAGTTGCGCCAACGGTGGGAAGTGAAGAACTCAAACGCATCGTGGGTGTACACTGTTCCCGAGACATCGGTACTGCCGAACGAGCTGCCCACGATAGCACACGACGACGGCTGGCCCTCGTACTGGGGTCCGTACGGCGCGAGCTGGGGCGGAGAGCACTGGAGCGTGAGACCCTCAAGCTCGCCGGCGAGCAGCGGCTCGAGTGCGTAGTACATCGGGTTGAGCCAGCGAATCCAAGAGAACTGGAGTCAGCGGAAGTCCGGAGAGCTGCTTACCCAAGGGTGCATGCTCGGCTGGTAGATGACGAAGCCGCCGTAGAGCACAAACAGGGTGAAGATAGTACCGGAGACCTTGGAGGCGTCGTTGTACCTGGTGTCAATGGGGTTCGTGCTTGAAACGTACTGGTTGAAAGCGTAGCCGATGGTACGGAAGAGTGTGGTCATCGATAACGCGTTCAGCCACGAGAAGAGGAACGCAATCCAGAAGAGACCGGCGTTCATACGCAGGCCGGCCATGAAGTCTAGAGTCAGTGCTGGCGAGGCGATCGACAACTTACAAGAAACAAGCACGTAAATGACAATCTGAATGAAGAACAAAGGCAGGTCGACGAGGGTCTGCGCGGCGAGCACAGCGCTAGACCGGTACATCGAGTACGCCTTGTGCTTTGCAAGTACTTGGCGGCCGACGAATGCGGACTGGACATCGGCGAAACTGAGAATGACGGGGAAGAGCACCAACATAAACATGAGACCGCCGCGGAGGAAAAGACCGGCAGTTGTGTCGGGAAGATTGTAGTAGACGGAACCATTGAAAAGCGCCTGAATGAGTGTGGTAGCTTGACGAGCCCACAGTGACCACTGGTCGCCCCAGCGTTGCTGGGCGTCCTTGATAGCTGCAGCCTTGATCTGCTCGAAGAACGACACTTTTTGCGGAAGGGCGGGGACGGCAAACTTGGCCTTGACGAGCTTGTTCCACTCGCGGGCCTGCTGCGTCTCTGCCTCGCGCTCGGCCTTGTCAGCGAGGTACGCGTCGACCTCGGCGCGCATGCGCGCGGCAACCTCCGACTTCTGGTAGATCTCGGCAAACTCAGCGGGCGTGGAGGGAACTGATCCCTCGAAACCGGGGGCGATCTGGCGCTCGTTCAGCGCGGTCACAGCCGTGAGGTAGTCGGCTGTGTTGGCGCCGTCCATGTGCACGAAGCCGAGCTTCTCAAAGTACGGCCGCGCCTCGGCGCGCGGGCCATAGTACAGCAGGCGACCCTCGGCGATGACCGTGACCTTGTCGAACTGCTCGTAAATGCCGTTACCGGCCTGATACAGAGAGACAACGTTGATGCGCTGTGTAACATCGCAGAGGGTGCGGCAGAGTTTGGCGAAGGCAAGCGCGGTGCTGGCGTCGAGACCGCGCGTCGCGTTGTCCCAGCACATGATCTGCGCGTTGGTCGTGAGCACCTCGGCGAGGGAGACACGCTTGCGCTCGCCGCCGGATACACCGCGGACGTATGGGTCGCCGACCTTGGTGTTCATGGTGTGTGCGATGCCGAAGGCGCGGAGCAGGTCGACCTTGGTCTTCTCCACGAAGGCGTGCCCCGTCTCAGGCTTGCCGTCGCCGCTAAGCGGCCGTGCGGCGTCTGAGGGAGTTTCATTTCGCAGAGCAAAGTCCATCGTGCGCCCAACAAGGAGGTTGGGATCGTGCAGGTCCTCTTCCGAGTTGAAGACGACGTCGCCGCGGAGAGGCCGCATAGCACTCGATCCCGCCTTCAGTGCGCCATAGTACACGCCGCCGTCGACGCCAGCATACGCGCTCGTCAAGCCCGCGAGCGACTTGAGGAACGTGGTGCATCCGGACCCGGGGCGGCCGACGACGAGCATCATCTCTCCTGGCCTAAGCAGGCCCGAGAAGTCCTTGAGGAGGTATCGCTGGCCCTTGCGGAGACCGGGCTCGCCCTTCTTCGGTGTCGGCATGCCCTTGTGGAAGCTCATGACCTGGTCGGCGGGCACGTCTGTTTGGTTCTGCCGCGTTGCAGCCGCATATGCTTCCACATGCTTTTTGTGTGTAAAGTTGGTCCATGGCATGAAAATCGCACCGAGGTCAGGCGCAAATACGACATCGTCCGCACCGCCGATCCCGCGGATCGACAGGTGGTCCCAAGCCACAGAGAGGCTGCGAGTTGTTGGCAGCCCGCGCGCAGCGAGTGCAGCCTGGTCTTCCTGCAAGTTAGTCACTGTTGTGGTGGTGGCGTACCCTCAGCTGGCCCTCGAACGTCCAGTCGGCGGCGTCTGCGGCGTTTTTGCCCTTAAGGCTTGGGCTGTGGCTGGGGGCAGTACTGGGCGCGGCAGTGTTGACGACAGTGTCGACGGCCGTGACGCTGTCATAGTTGTGGTTGTAGCCCACCAGCTCCGATGGCGTATGGTCACTTCGTGTACGGTCGTCCATCATGAGTGGTGTTGTTTGGGGGATGGTGGTGCAGCCTCAAGCACTGGAGATGTATTTAGCTGTTCAAGTTTTTAACAAGTCAGGCGTCATCGGAGCCCGACCCGGGGCTAGTCACCCGAGCCGCCGAGACGCCCCCAAGCATAGTAACTCGTCAGCCGGTCCAGCCGATGTCGCCGTCTCGCCTTGCCTCGGGTGCGAGAGCGAGACACCGAGGATGGCCTTAGTCAGTAGCTTTTACACTTGCGCCGAGGCGACCCTGGACAAAGGCGGGCAACACGGGCAAAGCATAACCCGCGCAGCAGCGCAGGAGGTTATTGGGAGTTAAACCAGCTCGTAAATGCGGGGATCAGGTCGCCGCAGATAGCGTGCGCCGGGCCTTGGGGCAATTGGCAAAAGACGGCGTCAAGACGGCGCGAGTCGTCGTCAGTCAAGGTCTGCTCGGCGTCGGCGTTCCGGAATATTATTACGTATTACACTTTATGTGGCCAATTGCGTCCTCTACGCTCTGCGGAACCGTGCGGAGAATGGTATGGGTAGCGGCCACGGTGAGGGCGGTGGCCGATGCTGCTGCCCGACCCTCCAGAAGGTCCCCGAGACATTAATAAGATATTGTGCCCTCGGCGCTCGGCGAACTCTACCACGTAAGCGAGTTTCCTGCTCGCCTTGGTGCTTGGAACAGAGTAGGCAGTTTGTGCAGAAAACTATCTGCCGAGAACGTGCCAAGCATGACTCCACGGCGTGAGCTGACGCGGCGTTGGTGCCGCAGTTATGAGGTCTGTGTGGTGCAGCTTCGGCATGACGATGATATAGTGGTGTGGAGCTCCAAGCAAACGCTATTGATCTGGTGGTCTTTTCTTGCCTCGGGTCGTGTGGTGTTCGCCGCACATCTCGCTGTGACCATGTTCAAGGAGCACACTAAGTATTTGAAATCACCGAAACCTAGAAACCAACATTGCGAGGGCAAGCTGCTAGTTGCTAGGCACGTGAAGTGTGAATGCTAGATATCGCTAGATACTGACTACCGTCGAGGCATCTGTGGAACTGCCGAGACCTTACGCAAAGCCGAAACAGGAGTTTTTCCCAGACAAGTCATGGTGGGGGGATATTCACCATAATGTCAGTTATGATTGTTGTCAGGTTGATGAAGTTTATGTCCGCAGTATACGGCCATTGGTAACGGCTGGGAGTCGCTTCCGATGCAGGTACGTTCAGTCGTGACGGCCTTTGAGTCAGTATATTGCTGCGACGGCCACCACAAGTTGTCGGGGAGTGCAGAAGGGCTTGCTCCATGGGCGATATAAGACAAGTCTTCTACTCTGCGTAAAGAGTGTTCCATGGACAAGTGATTCATTCGCCTTCACAAGCGATAGCGACGAACGCGCCTTGACCAACAGGCTCTACCGCATCCCTTTGGCAGTCTTTGCGAACCGAAAGGCAGGACACAGAGTTCCAGGCGCTGCATGGAAGCCATGGGGAGACGTTCTTCGCATGCCTGTCAACTCGGACTACCTCCTGGAGTTGCGTGAGGGGACGCTCAAGGGCTACCATGGCCTTGTCACGCTGAAGCGCTTTAATCTCCCGCGCCTGCGCTATTTCTCGCGCCAGGACACTGGGCGGAGGCTTACAGACAAGGCGCTTAAGGATCTCGTCGCTGCGCGAGAGAAGATGCGCGACGACGGTCTGATCGCCGTTCGCCAACCCCGAGTTCGTGCAGTTGGCGAGAGGACGTGAAGTGTGATTGACCGACCGCCCGGGTATCAATTCTAGATCAGGAGCTTTGGTGACTTAGCGGTAGTTGTTACTTGACTCACGATACCAGAAGATTTACAGACACAGTGGATGAAGGTTGGAAACGGGGTGGTACATAGTCATCGCTGCCTCGCAGTACGGTAAGGTTTACACACAAAGGAATGTTAGAATACTGTCACGAGCTGCATACCAGGCATTATTGTTCCTCGGAGCGTAACTGTTGAAATTATCAAGAAACATACGGACCAGCGATAAAAGGATAATGGTGTGACTCGTGTCTCCCAGCGACATTGAGTGAGATACGTACTCTGAGACGTCCATAGGAAGAGATCTCAAACGACAACAAACCACGACAGGAACAGAGAAGGACATCGACTGTCGTCCACGACTCTTTTCAGGTTTTAGTGCTCTGGTGGTGTACGGTACGACGCGTCGTCGGCCATCGAGTCGACGCTCTGCACACTGGGCCGCTGTCCCGACGGACCGGTGGCGGTGTGGGCCAACCCAGTGTGATCGCCACTGCCGCCGACCGCGCTGCCGGTGTGCTGAGCGACATTCTCCAGTGGCGAGGTGGATGACCACCGGTAGTCGTACACGGGGGGCACAGTTCCGTACTGGCTAACTGCGCCGGCGTCGAGCTCCTGCGTTATGGGCTGGTGGGTCGTGGCGGCCGTAGCGGAGCGGCTCTTCTCGAGCGCCGAGACAGGGAACGTCTGCGGCGCGTGCCCGCCCGGGCCATAGTGGGGCGAGAAGCTGGCAATACCAGGAGTACCTGGGCTCTTTCCCTCGCTGTTGAGACCGGACATGGAGGCAGACATGGAGGGTGAGACGGAGGAGGACTCGTCCATATCCGAGGCGGAGCGGTGGGCACTGCAGTGAGCTTTCGAGGGGGTCAAGAACTTACGCCAGGAGCGGCATCACACCAGATGCAGGTGTCTCGAGGGCCGAGCTGGAAGCAAGCGCATTGTCAGAGTACCCGTTACCGTGGCCAGAGTGAGTATTTGTATACGAGCTAGTGGTGTATCCTCCGCCGGTGCCCTGCACGTTGTACGTCTGCGTTACAGGCGTGTGCTGCGGCTGGGCCATCGTGGACTGCAGAAGCGGCTGAGTCTGCTGCGTCTGCTGGTTTTGCTGGTTGGTGACAAACGGCGAGACCACGGCATTGCCCGGCGTGTCGTCAACCACGAAGCGCGAGTTGTCCGCGTCGTGTCTGCTGTTAGCGTCGTGCGAAAGAAAACACGTACTTGGCTGACTTTTTGCGCCGCCGAGCGAGGCAGAAGATAAGAATACCCAGGAGAAGCAGACCCAAGACGCCGCCGACCTAACCATGTCAGAGTGAGACTGCTACACGATAACTCACCACTCCGCCGGCAATGGCGCCAACGTTTGTCTTCTTCTTTGTCGTCGTATCCTGGTCTGCTTTGTCGGTGGGCCCTGGTCCGGTGGACCCCGTGGATGTGGACGGCTTCACTGCCTGGGTGGTATCAATTGCATCGGGTCCGTTGCTGATGTCAGACACATCTCCTTCGCGGTTGCTCACTAGATGGCCGAGTAGAACGTGATTGAACTGATGCCCATGGCGGGGAAGGTTTCGGGCAGCGCGAGCGATAAATTGTAGTGCACTTGGGGGTTGAGTGCCTGGAAGAGCATGACCGCGTCCGGGACATTCCACAGCGAGTAGGGGTGGACCAGCTGGGGACTCACGCCGAGCGCCGAGACGGGCTTCCACAGGGCAAACCAGCCGTCGAACCCAGGCCCCATCGTACCGTTGATCATCACAAAGCTCGTGTTGACGGGAACGTCAATGAACACCCAGGTAATGTTGTCCAGGCCGCTCGACGTGACCGGCGGAGTGCCCCGCATATAGTCGACCCGCGCTGCCTCCTGGCCGCCTGCCATTAGGATTCGGCCGCTTACATCAGTGCTCACCGACACCGCCCAACGAGCTCTGAACTGCCCAGTTGCCAAACCATACAAACTCGCTGTTGGGCTGCCCATTTACCACAAAGTTCTTGACCACTTTAGGCACCTTGTCGAGTGAAGGTCTGAGGAGTTAGCTCAGTACCCCCACCTGAAGTGTTGGGGCTCACGCATTGGAAACCATTCCGGTAGACATGGTCACAGAGTCGACTGTCCAGTTGGCACCACCAGAGTACTGTGGGGCGTTGATCGTGTAGTTTACCTCGTGGAAACTCCAGGCGAGATCCGACTGGGCGCCGAGGCCGTTCGAGAAATCACTGATAAAGTCCATGCTGCGATCAGTGCGCACGACCATGGGCGACGTGCTCGAGTCATAGGTCGCGTTCCACGGCGTAAACTTTCCAGCGACTTTGTAGCCCTTGCCGGGGAACATAAACTTGAAACTGGGAATATTGTTCGGGTCGAACCATTGCGCGGTCACGAAATGGACGGGTTCGCCGGCACCGATGGTGCCGGTGGTAAATGTCGGTGACTGGGGATAGTCCACCACCCATGGGATAAAGCCCGTGGCTTCATTGCGCGATGCGATGCGCTCCGGGACGCTCCATCTGAACATGGCGTTCATGGAGTCCAGTGTGAGATCGAATTCGAGGTTGGGAATGAACGATTGAGCGGCGACGCCGTGGGCCGCCGCGAGGACGGCCAGCACGTCGAGCTGAAAGATCCTCATAGCTGGAAGATGGAGGCCGAGTGTCAGATAGCTATGGTTTACACCTGTTCAGCCCGATTCTGTGTAGTGGATGTTCGCAAAATGTAAAGGTGAGAATGTGCTGAGATGACCTCCCACTGGATAGCATTTGCGCTTCAGAACTCACGGGGCTCGGAAGCCTCAGAGACGCACTATGACTTGATCCGCGGCACCGAGGTCGGCTGATACATTTGTGTTGGGCATGCTGGGTACACTGTGTGCTGTGCACTACAGTAGTGCACTGCGTCCTGCCGGCTGTTATGCATCCGTTACACGATCTGCGACAGAACGCGGGCAGGAGAAACGCACAGGACCCGAGCAGAAGTTATCATTCAACTACACAGTAGTAGTGCGCTATGCACCAGGTACCCGCTGTGCCACCCGCCTGGATTGTGTCTGGGTCCATATCCGCCCTCTTTGATCCCTCGGGGCGGTGGGTTCCTGGGCGCCAACGAAGAGAGACAAGGTTCTTAAGCTACTTTGACGACGAGAAAGTCAAAAGGGCGGACGAGGGGAACCGCTGGGGACACCCACAGAGGGGCACGGAAGCCATAACGGCAGGGAACGTTCTCCTGTTCTCCTGGCGCTTGGAGTCTTCCGTCACCCAGTCTCGACCACCACCTATCGTTCCCTAGGCAAACGATGCAATAGAACAACGCATGTCGGAATCATTGACACGGACAAAGCACAGGGATTGGCATGCTGGGGTGCCGCCTAGCTCTTGGGTCTCGGGATGGTTTCGTCTATTCAGGGCGCCAAGACTGCTTGAGTATGCTTGTCCCCCGAAGCTCGAGCCGGGGGTTACGAGAGCACGAGGCGCACCAGGGTGAACCTGTGACCTCCTAGGTCTTGGGGACAAGGATTCAATTGTGCAGTACGCGGTTTCGCCCGGGACATCTTGGATCTTGGAGACTCCCGGCCAGCAGGTGATCAAGTGATCGACCGGTCGGCATTTCTCTCGGAGAAAAGTAGCTGGTGGAGACATGAATCGAAACCGGACCTACAACAACTGTATCCACTTCACATGCGCATGTGTGCTGGAGCAATCCAGCCCTTGAGCTCATGAGCTCTCACAGCTCTCATGATATCCATGATCTCATGCCCCTCATGTCCTTCACATCTCATGTATCAGCAGCGATCGGCGGCGCCAGACATGAGAATTAATGGTGCGGGTCAGTGATCAGCAGGGGTCAGCAATCGAATCAGATGCCTCGGCCGCCAAGAAGGCACAGCTTGTGGCTCAGAGTGGCTTGCGACTGGCGGCTCGTGCGATCGTGCTTGTTGGAGCAGGATGCGCAGCGCGCAGCATGCAAGCGGGCAGCCGGAGGAATGCACAGCATCTCTCTCCCCACGCCCTCCGCTTTTATCTACAACGACACCAGGTGCGTTCCTGCGATCCTGTGACTTTTGTCTGCACATATAAGAGGATGTTGTGCTACAGGTTCCGAATGACGTCCTCCAGACATATTGCTCTGCTCCCGGCAAAGTATGCTTGTTTGTTTCCCTTAGCCATCGCGCACTGCGCACATTTTTAGACTTATCGGGCAGCAGCTTGGCGTTCCGCTTTTCGTAGCTGGGCGAGAGGAGGTCGGGAGACCCGAGGATGGAGAGCAGCATCAGCCACGCTCTTGTTCTCGGGTCCGCTTCCTCCTCTGATCTGGCTCTAGTCTGATTGCCAACTGCTGCCACCAAAATGACAAGCTGCGCCGGCACCTGCACCAGCAGCAATTATTCCGACCTGAGTATCCGCGCAAATGATTCATCTCGTTCATCACCCGATGCTTCCGGGACAATACCTGCTGTAGACCTTGTTTGATGCGATGCGATTGTACTTTGCCAGCGCCCTCCTACCCACTACGAGGCCTGGCGCACGGCCCAGTCCTCGCGAATCTTGTACAGGTCCCTCCCATCCGCCAACACGCCCATGTCGACTTCCACAACAGTCAGACCCGCAGCGACACCGAGTCCGCCCACACGACCGCGGAGCGGCGCCCACACCGCGCTGCCGCCCATGAAGCCCTCCTTGTCATCGCCGCCCGCGTTGCACATGACCCACACCGTCTCCGTCTCAAATGAGCGGGCCATGCACAGCGCAGAGACCACGGCGGTCTCGTAATCGGCCCCATGCGGATGCCTGCTAACGTGTCTGTCATCAGTGGTAGTAAAATTCTCTCACTTACGGCTCCGAGTCTGTCGCCAGCCAGTACGTCGGATGGAAGATGATCTCGGCGCCCTGCTTGGCAAGCTGCTGCGCGGCCCAAGGATGCGACACGTCCCAGCCTGGCGTTAGATGGCTCTAGCTCGGAAACTCACAAATTTGGAAGCCGGCCTTGCCCCACTTGGTGTCAAAGACCGCGTGCTCCTCCTCACCGGCAGTGAGGTATTCGCGCTCAGGATGCCAGAGATTCTGCTTGACATACTCGCCAACCATATTTCCGTTCTCGTCAATGAAAAACGCCGTGTTCTTGAGCACGGGGTGCACACCCTCCTCCCACGCGGGGGGATGATGCTGGAGCCATTTGGCCCATTCAAGTTGGGCCGGGGTGATCTTCCCGCCAGGCTTGGAGGTGAGGAGGTGTTCGAATGGTGAGGAAGTCGGGAACGGCGCCTCAACCGCTGACTCGGGCGGTACACCGTGTACGATGGAGCCCACGATGGCAATATTGTGGCGGGCTGCTAGCGATTGGAGGAAGGTGTTGAGATGCTGAGACGCAAAGGTGACGTACTGGTTGTCAGTATTGCTCACCCCGAAGAATGATCTTGGCGCACGCTCAACCAACCTGACGGTTCTCGTTCGCTATGCCCTGGAGAAAGTACTCTGGAAAGACGACGACATCGGCCCCCGCCGCGGCTGCCTCGGCAACACGCACACTGACGTCGACCAGGTTTTGATCGATCGAGGGAAACGGCGAGGTAGAGTGGGGCTTCTCAAGCTTGGGCGGCCCGCTGTCCGCCGACGACGGGCTGGTCTGCGCCAACGCAATGCGGATCGTGTTGGCCATGTCGATCTCCTGGTCTCGCGATATGGGCGAGAAATTACGGCACAGGCGGTGGATATGTAGATCGACAGATAATTGATGTTGACTTGATAGTGAGAAGAACGACAATCGGAAGTGCTGTTCGGTCCTTGGGGTGGGTGTCTTGGATATTGCCTTGTGATCACGCGGTGATCCTTGACGACTCGAACAGATCACGGGTGAATCGAATGTGGGACCCCGCATTAGTGATGTCATGATGGGACAAATATGGAACTGTGCACGGAGGCACCCTTCAATGAGCAGCAGATATTTTAAATCACGTGACTCCAATAAGGTGGGTGGATAAGCAATCAGAATAACAATAATACTCAATTGGAGCTAATCCTCACCATCTGTGCGTCATCGCGTGTCGATCTGCTGTCGATCTGGATCGATCCACAAAGTGGCCAGAGTGGGTTCCTCTTGTTGTCCACGCAGTTCACAACAACATTGCAACGAGACCGCCTCTCGTCGACAAGTCGTCCCCCCGACTTTATAATGCTTATTGCTGCTGTCGCCATTGCTGTTGTCGTTGTCACTTACAGCTCACCCAACATGCTAGTCGTATCCGCAGTGCAAGCCCTCTTCCGCCACGCGTACTATGTGCCCTTTGTCCTCGCGGCAGTGTACGCTACGATTCTTGGTCTCATGCTCGTGACCGAGCTCCAGCGAGAGTGAGTAGCAGCTCTTTGCGCGAGCTTATGTCGTCAGGTTTATCTTCCTCCATCGGGTGGTGTACCCCTTCTTCCCGCGGTACGACAATCCCGCATACTATGGCATTGCTCGTAGGTACCCATGTGTATTTCGCTCTGACCATTCAGCGTACAAGGGCCGGAATATCAAGCTTGAGACGCCAGATGGTGAAGTGCTCGGAGCGTGGCACATTCTGTGAGTACGAAACAGTTGCCACGGACACTGACGTCCAGCCCCCACTCCGTCTACGTCAAGCAGAGACCCTTCCCTCCTCGCGGACGCATCGATGCTGAGGTATTCGACGACGCCTTTGCCAAGCGCCCGACGGTGCTGTACTTTCACGGAAACGTGAGTGCCCGAAGCCTGTCGTCTGTGGCGGTGACTTGTTCTTCCCGCATTCCCTCTAACTACTCAGGCCGCGACGCGCGCCAGTCCCCACCGCATCAGGACATACATGCACTGTTCTATCTCTCTTGACTGGTGAGCGGATCTGTAGGCGCGAGCTCATCCCAGCAACGTTGTAGCAATCGACTATCGCGGCTTTGCCGACTCCACAGGCACGCCGTCTCAGGAGGGCCTCATCATCGATGCCCGGACTGCCTGGAACTGGGTAGCGGAGAAGATTGCAAAGCGTTCGGACACTCCGGCCGACAAGCAGATTATCATCCTCGCGCACAGTCTCGGAACAGGTGCTGCTACGGCTCTCACTGCCGAGCTTGCAGATGCCGGTACGCCTAGAATGAGGGCCTTGAATGACAAAGCTTACACGCCAGGTTTCCAGCCACGCGCCTTGGTAATGCTGGCGCCGTTCACCTCCATTCCCAACCTCTTGTCCTCGTATGTTGCCCGCCTGATTCCTTGCCTAACCTTTAGATTCTATCTCTTCGGATTCATCCCCCTCCTGACGCCACTCAAACTGTTCCCTGCGGCTCAGCGTATGTCCACTAGTCAGCAGGCTCTCACACCCCAGGATACTTCAAGTCTCACGTTACCTTCAAGTTCAACTCGGTCCAGGCCCTTGCTGTGAGTATTTGTCTCTATTGTAGCTGACGTCCAGCGCACGCACTGTCCAATTCTTATCCTGCACGCCTTGGACGACAGGATCATCCCAAACTCCCAGTCGAAAGAGGTATTCGAGGCACTTGTCGGACCCCTCGGCACGCAGTCCGAAGACGACATTTCAACCGTCAAGTACGAGGGCTGGGGTATCATCCGTCAGGCCAAGCGCGACAAGGAGCCCGTCGTGTGGTGGGAGGGCGAGTATGGAGACCACGAGGGCATTGGCCATTCAGAGGGCTCGATGGATCTCATCGCGTACGTTGCTGGATTGTAGAAACACGACTGGTAGAGATGACAAGTAGAACTCGGACGAAATATGCTGCGTTTAGTAGAGGTCATCGACCTGAGATCGGAAAGAGCAATGATGATACTTGTCACTGGAATTGCGGAGGAATCTGGAGAGCCTCGGACAGTCCTGCACTCGGCAAAGATGTATTCTGATAGCTGAAAGGGCGCCATTTATCAAAGGACCTCTGGCGATTAAGGATGGCCGTCCACCTACAATTTGAGAATATGCCTTACTGTAGAAGCGGCCGATGGAAACTGCTGTAGCAAAATAATTCTGTATCGAAAGCCGTTGCATATATACAACCTGTCCCAAGACTATCCCCAGTCCCACGTACAGTAAACTGCCTACAAATTTGTCTCGCACGAGAACGGCTTCCGCACCGGCCCAGCGTAGTCATTGATGATGGCCTGGACGGATGTGTACAGGCCCGGGCCGAGCATGAAGAGGCCAAAGAGGAAGACGATAATGTTGAGTAGCGACGTGAAGATTTTGAGCGGGCTGTTCCAAAATCCCCTGCCGCGGTTAATGTGCCAGTACGCGACGGCCCAGAAGATGAATCCGAAGAACGAGTCGAACGCGGCGGACATGATGGCGAGAAAGTCGCCCATGGACGGAATGACGTTGCCGAGGATGAACCCCACTCCCCAGATGAGGATGACGGCGCCGATCCACGCCGCCCACCCGACGACAGTGTGGGAGTGCATGTGGCGCGAGTTGCCCATGAAGCGCTTGAGGACAAACTTTGAGGTGACATTGGAATAGATGACACCAATGATGATCGTCGCGCCTAGGACGAGACCGTAAGCACTTTTGCGCATAACGGGCGTCTGCAGAGAGTCGATCAGCGGCGCGCGGGCGTACTGTCCAAGGAAGTGATATCCGACCACGGAGACGACGAGGAAGAGACACATCTCGAGCGCGGTGAGGGCTGCAAGCGCCTTGGGGAAGTCGCGGGGGTTCTCCATCTCGGCGATGAAGGATGGGTACAGGATTTGTCCGATCCAGAGGAAAACAATGCTGGAATGTGAGCTCTAGGCACAAATGTTACCTACTTTAGAGTCGCGTTGAACCCGTCGACAAAGTTGAGGCTCCTATCAGGGAAGCCGGCGTGAGTCTTGACGAGACCGAGAGTAGGGTACGCGCCACCGTATCCCTTGCCGGGGTGATCCTGGATGCCGCACCAGATGAGGGTGAGGAGGATACCGACACCCATGGTGAATGCGGAGAAGATGGACATGAAAGACACGTGCTGGAGGGTGCGGGGCAGCGAAGCGACGACACCAATGAGGGCGATCAGAAACTGGAATAGCACCGTGCACTCCGAGTTGTTGGAGAGGGCGTTGAGCACCTTTGCACCAGTGAAGATGTGGAAGCCGATGAGAAAAATGTTGTTCAACAGGAACATGGCGGCAGTGATCTCGAACGCGATCTTTCCGATCCCCGGGAAGAGGTGCGCAGCGATGTCGCAGATGTCCCGGATCTCGGGATTCTTCATACACCACTGCCACAAGGTGTAGGACGTGTCTGGTGTAAGGAAAACGATACCAAGAGTGTTCTGGTTCTGCAACAGAAAGTACTCACACCATGTAATCAAGCCGGTCACTATCTGAACAAATAGGCCCACTCCCCATCCGAGAACAGAAAAGCTCCACGGGAGGGCGAGGATGGCAAGACAGACATATTCTCCAAACAGAATAAACGTCGCCTTCTTCCACGACAGGGTGCGGAACTTGATGTCGTGTCCGTCCTCCTTGGCCACTAGCGTGGCGAACACATCGTTGTCGGACACGTCGTCCGGATTGACTTTGACGCCGCCGGCCTCCTCCTCGCGGCGGATCTGGTTGATAGACTGTATGTCAGTGGCGGTTCGACAAGATGTTTGTGGCGGATCGGAAGGCGTGAGGGTTGGCTTGGCAATGCCAAGACTTGCTGGCTATTTTGACACTGGTTAAGTGCCGTTCCAAACGTTCCAGCGTAATCTTGACGCGTTCCTCGTTCCACTCCGAGTCCTTTTCGCGCGCCATCAGCTCACCATTGTATAAAGCACTTGACTTAGATGCGACCTTCGGCAAGTCAAGGGATGGCGCGACGACTTGTGTGAATGACAAAGTGAAAAGGGCTGGGGAAAGGAGTGGACTGGGAGGAGCTGGTACTAGTACCAATTCGAGCTCTGTTGTTGGGTAACCAGGTTGCCCGAAGGCAGACAGTTGTAGGAGCAGGGAGCAGCTCCACGAAGAGGTACACGGGCTGAGGGCTAGGTATCGGTAACCAGAGCTCCGGCGCCAGAGGGCGACACGACAGCCCGAGCCTTTGGAATACCTATGGTAGCGAGCACGCATCAGAGCAGCGGCGTGACTGTGCGTGAGTTTTTTCTCTGGCTTATTTGGTTCACTGCTGTGCCTTTGATCTCTTCCATCTCCGTCTCTGGCTATGTGGCCCGAACGCTGCCAGACACCTGCTGGACCTGATCGGGGCCAGGGCCCGGATCAGGGCGGGATCACCGTCGGCAGACGACGGTGTGTGTCACCCGCCGGTGGCCATCGTCACGGGCCAACTAGTTCGCTCGGGTCGTATGGGTTTGCTGAACGATGGCTCCTCGCTGTGGACAGGCGCCAGGAGATTGTCAGTGATAGTTCCTGAAGTTGCGGTTGATGACGCAGCACGAGTTCTGTTGCCGCTTGTGCCCCAACTTCGACACCCGCAGTCAATTGATAGGTATGTAACCGGCGCCGCGCGTGGAGGAGCTTCAGAGCTGGTGATGGACTCATATCAGGTAACCGCGCAGGCTGGACAGTTTTTCCGACCCCACTATGCCGGAATCAAGGGACTATAGTGGCCGGCGAACACTAGTATTATCAGTCCACAAGCATCGAAGCTGCGACTTGCACTGCTCCTCTGGACTCTCGGTGGCTCTTGTGTGTTCTGCGGAGGTGCGGGGGCTATCTAGGTCATTTCTCATCCCTTCAGAAATCATCTCACCTCTCTGGGCTCTTGCTCAGCAGCCACCACCGTCATATCTGCCGAGCATGCCGAGGCGACGTATATCGACCTCGCTTGCGTTCCAGGGGCCTGCTGCGAGAAAAGCTGGATCTCCAGCAAATCTTAGCGATCTTGCCGCTTTGCTTTGCACTGCTCGTGAGTCGACCACGCGGTTGTCAAATCTCGGGCGAATCACTACCCTCAAACGCCATGTAATGTCGATAACGTGCAGCGATATCGCATATCGCACGCCACAGTATTGGAGTATTGGACATTTGGACCGAATAAGGCCCGTCGCCAAGGAACCCAGTGCTATTTCTGTAAGGTTTTCAGGATCGGTCGCTATCCGCATGACGTCGTCGATACGTACAGTACAGAACCTCAGTTTCAAGAAGTAAGAGGCGGAGGAACTGGACCACACTTTGGCGTATTCAGCCCGCGCGATGTTCGTGTCGATCCTTTGAACCCAGCTCCATGTCCGGCCTGTCTGGGATACTCGTGACCGATCCCGCCCTGATCTAGACTCGGTGCCGGGGATCGCCAGGGCTGTGGAGCCATAGGAATGTGGGCACCTGTTGTTATGGCCGTTCAGTCACCGACGGCCGGCAGGCGCTAGCCAGTGATCCGGACCCAACCTCTATTCCTACACAATGTTCGACAGCGAAGGGCGCTTTCACCTCCATCAGCGCCATTTGGCTGCGTTGCACCAGGTGCGTCAAGAGCACGTGCTGTTTCCCTCGATATTTCCTCCACCACCCCCTTGTCTGTCTTTGACTGACTGTGTCGTGCTCCATGTCTGGAACATCAAACGTCAAACAAGATCCTCCATCTCACAAACTCACTGCGCCCCCAGTGCACATCTCCAATCGCTACCCGCTGATCGCCGCACACCAGCAAGGCCAATTCCGAAACATTACATGAGTGTGCGTCGTCTGGGTATGCGGACACGTTGGACTCGGGACAGACACTCACGTCCACCGCCGCGCTTCATCGTCGTTAGCGACCTGTCCTATCACTCACCGCACTACTGACGGGTATCTCACGCGTACCGCCTTCTGCATGCTGTGCGATTGCGTAGGGGAGTGCAGTGCACAAAGCATGGTTGTCCACTACGCGACAGTACCGCTGGGCTCTTAGATTCGCGTGCTGCAATAGCTACGACATTGACATACGAAACGACGCATACTTCAAGCAAAACATAACGATACAGCCTCACAGACGGTACTCGTGCTTTCTGTCCAAGCCCCCTCAGAGCAAGAATGTGGTCAGCGGTCCTAGGGCGTAAGTACACTGGGGCCACGCGCCCGCAGTGTTCGCGTCATCCCCGCGCCACATTGGGTGTACCCTCCACTTTGGCAGTCAACGTGTAGGGACAATGTTGGCGAACCGAGCGCCAGTCTCTGCAGCAGCGAGGGCCCTCCAAACACAGTATGACCCGGTCCCCGTGCTTCAGGTCATCAAATCATGAGCGGAGATGAGAGTCTGCGCTCACGACCGCCCGACAATGGATGCACTCAAGCTGCATACAACGCAGGAGGTTTCGTCCAAAGTGCAAGCTAAAGGTCTGCTGGTGGTGCGAGCAAGTACGCTGTTGTCCATGGTGCCAAGGTGGAATATAAGTTGAACCCCCCACGCTGTTTCCAACCCTTGAAATGCTGTGGCCCGAGGCAAAACGCTGTGGGGCCCGAGGCAGTTTGCGCGTTTTGCCTGGGGCCAACTAGTAGCGGGAGGAGTATTTAAGAGTCGCACGCATCTCTCAGCCAGTCAGGAACTGGAACCAAACCATGCAAAACAATTGTTGTCATCTGCATCCGCTTCGCATACAATCTGCAAAAGAGCCATCTTTCTGAATCTCTGACGTTTTGGACAAGCAGACCAAGAAGAGTTTCTGTCTCAATAACTGTCTCCACAAAAGAATCAAACGGTTTCGGTCTGACAACCTCTCCTTTGTCGACACGCACACATACAAACAGCGACACACACACCACCGCACGGACACACTCTGCTTTGCCAACCTCCCTTTTCTGTCCCTCCACTCCCTTGATTCTGATCGCAGCAATGGCAAGTACCCCCCTCTTCTCTGCACCTTTAAATGCCCCATCTCCCTCCGCTACCTTTTTCCATCTCACTCCTCAACGGCCACCGTAGCAAGACTAGCAAGCTAGCAAGCCCAGCCAGCCCAGACATTAATCAAGATCAAGCTCAAAGATGTGGACCTCACACAAGCAGGACTACTCTGGTACCGCCCCCATTTCGCGCGAGACCTGGGCCCCCCGCTCCCCGCGCACAGAGGACCGCGAGCGCTACGCCGAGCGCCCGCCGCAGAACGACGGTCCCCGCCCTCCCCGCGACTACGACCCGCGCGAACGTGACCCCCGCGAAGGTGGCCGCGACCCACGCGACATGCGCGACCCCCGTGACCCTCGCGAGCGCGATCCCCGTGACCTCCGCGAGCGCGATCCTCGTGAGCGCGACCCGCGCGACGAGCGTGATGGTCCTCCCCCTCCCCGCCGCGACGGCCGTCCTCCCTTCGGCGGCCCAGGCGGCCCAGGTGGCCCAGGCGGCTTTGAGCGTCGGTAAGTTTTTGTCCCGGCACTGTGGCACTGTGGACCGGTCACCTGTATGCGTGGCAGAGAGCTGGGCGTGGCGGGTGCAACTGGGTATTGTGCAGCCGTGTGGATCGGCGCGGTGGAGTCGTGGATCCATGGGGTGACTAGTCTGTGCTTCGCAGACGAGAAGCGAGAAGCTGCGCCCTGGGCGGTCCGTGTGTCTAGCATGGCGGATGACTGGATTCGCCTCATTGCCTCGAGCAGGTGGCGTGTGTGTTTTCTTCCTCGAGGCCCGAGGCATAAGTGTGCGTAAGTGCACACTACTGTGCACTGTATGTACATGCCTCTGCGTGTGTGTGCAGTTGAAACTGCAGCGAAACAGTCTTATCATCCTCACTCTCATCCTCTTCTTCCCTTTCCTTGCCGTCATCACTGTCGTCGTTAAATCATCATCCCACCCTCCTGTTCCTCCTTCCCCAGAGCCCCTCTCTTTCATCATCTTCCTTTCATTCAGATATCTACTACCATGGGCGACATGTACGCCAACGACATTCATATGTCTTCTCAGCCCACAACGCCTCCCCTGTCGCCTGCGCGTCGCGAAGAGGCTAGGGGTGTGAAGCGTGAGCGCGAGCGCGCACGCTCCCCTGAGCCGAAGCGTCGCCATATCCGGCGGCACTATGATTCGTACCGCCCGCGTGACTCTTCCCCAGCTCCGCAAGTGCCCACAGCTCCGCGCGCCACTGCCATGCGCTCCTACTCTCCCCTACGCTTCACCTATTCACATTCTCGCAGTGACGGCCCTCCTCAGCCCCCTCCCCGCCCTTCCAATGCTCCCCGCGTGGACCCCAACCCGGTCATTGGCGTGTTTGGCCTCTCTATTCGCACCCGCGAGCGTGATCTCGAGGACGAGTTTGGCCGCTTCGGAGAGGTCGACAAGGTTACTATTGTGTATGATCAGCGCGTGAGTCAACTTTTCGTCATACTGACCGTTGTACTGATGCCAACATCTAGACTGACCGCTCGCGTGGCTTTGGCTTCATCACCATGCACAGCACTGAGGACGCGGCCAAGTGCATCGAGAACCTGAACGGCATGGTCCTCCACGGCCGTGCCATCCGTGTCGACTACTCGGCCACCAACCGGGCTCACGCGCCCACACCGGGCGAGTATCGTGGCGAGAAGCGTCCGTTTGATGACCGCTTCTATCGCAATGACCGTTATCGTGGTGGCGACCGTTACGATGACCGCCGTGGCTTTGATCGTGGCGACCGTTGGGGGGACCGCGATCGCGGAGACCGCTGGGCTCCGAGCGACCGCAACGAGTCGTGGCGTGACCGGTGAGATAATCCAATTTACTTCGTCCAGCTAACATCAGTGATGGACCTGGCGGCCCTCCCCCTCGTCGCGACGTTGATGACCCTTACGGTGGTCGCAGTCGCCGCGATGAGGACCGTTCCGCCAATGTCGATCGTCGCCGCTCGCCGTCTCCCCCGCGTCGTCGCGTCTCCCAGTCTCCTGAGCGTCGTCCCGAGCCCCGCTTCTAAGACAAGCCAAGTTCTCTTCCCCACCCTCTCATGATCAAAACCTTTCTCCATGTCTCTCAAGGTCCAGGATATCCGTCCTGTGGTTCAGTCTCATATTCAAGTAATGTGTGCACGAAGATTCCTCCCGTCATGTCATCAAAACTTCAAAATCAAAACCACCCCAACCCTCACTTCAATTCGAGCCCCAGCCCATCATCTCTGGCAGTCCGTGCAGAGTATCCATGCAGCAATGCCCGGCACAAGTTTAGTTAGCAGAATAGCACAGGCCGAGCCAGTCCAAAAGCAATTCGAGTAGCATCGCTACAGTTCTACAATTTTACAACTCCCCAGTACTTCATCCTCAATTTTGCAACCGTACTTGGCTGGCATTCACGGATCATGAGGCAACTGGCAACTAGCAGCAACGGCAACGCAAGCCACCAGGGCAAAATAGTAGACACAGAACACCGGTGATCCATGTGCAATAATGCGAAATACGTCACGATAAGCCGCAACGCGCAATCATGCAGTTGTGCAACCATGAAACATGCAATGGGACTCGGAGCAAGCTCCAACCGTGCAAATCAGCAGCAAGGCAACAATGCGAATCTGTGCAAGGAACTCTGTGCGTGGGCGGACTGTCGCCTTGGACACTTGGCATTGGACCGTGCGCGTCTGATGGCTAGGATAGAAACGCCCAGCCGATAAGGCACAGAATTGCGCAACACCGACATGCACTGGCGACGGTGTCGGTCAGGCGGGTGGTGCTGCTGGTCGACACGCCCTGACGAGAGCCGGATCACGAATAGGAATTTTGGAGAAGCAAGGTGAGTAAGGGACTGTGGATCTCTCGTGGTCGGCCTAGCACCGCGAACGGGACAGTAGGCCTTGCTCGTCGCGGGTAAAATTCACTGTGGTAAGTTTCTCAAAGGCTCCCTTCCGTAGAATGCCCATGCATCTGATCTGGCCGTGGTATAGTAGTACACATCTCGAAAGGAACCGTCTAGAACTGGACACGACGCTTGCGGGCCGTGTACTTTGAGTCTCGGGGGACGCTGGCGTGAGTATAGTGCTTCGGATGCTGTCAGTAGGTAGGACTCACCCCTCCTTGCCGCGGGTGCGGTAGAGATCCTTCTTCTTGAGGACCCAATCTTTGCCCGTGAGGTCCTTTGACGACCGCTTCTTCTTGCTCCCGGATCCCTTCTCCTTCCTCCGCCGGCGCTCGTTCTGGATCTCGGCGCGGCGCTTCGCCTTGTCCGCGACATCCATCTCCTCGCCATCACGCGCGGCAGGGATCTCCTGCTGTCCGACCATGAGACAGAGGTACATCTTGCGAGCCTTGCGCGAGTTGGGGTAGTCGACAACAAGACCACCGCCAAAGCCCGCGCGCTGCGCGCACTGCGTGATCAGCTGCACCTGGTCGTCGCTCGACGGGTAAAACTGGAACACAGCGCGCGACGGGTTCTTGAGGGCCGAGTGCAGCGTCGTAAAGAACCGCGTCAGGCGCTGCGGGGGCGAGTGGCTCGACGCATCCGCGTTCATCAGCCACTGCAGCACCGAGACAGAGATTGCACCGTCAAATGTTCCGGGGCGGAAGCCGAACCCCTGCCCAATGTCCTGCAGGAAGAGATCGCCCTCCACTTCGCGCTCAAGCGCCACCTCTGTATGTCAGTGATGCAGCGCTTGGGAGATGGCTGTTCGGATGTTTTGCCGCAGCAATCCTACGTACCCAGCATGCTCGGCGAAATGTCGACGCCGACCCACATGTGCCCGTCCTCATCGAGGATCTCTCCCGAGAGCCCGCTCCCGCACCCAATGTCAAGCAGGAACGCGCTCTCGCCCTCGGGAAGCTGCAGGAGCTCAAGGCAGCGGTCTGTCATCTGCGCCTGGATGTTCTGGACGCGGGTGCTGTTGTCAGCGAGAGGGAAACAATGAGCAGGCAGCGTAACAAAGGAAGGCATGGATGTCGAGCATAGCAACGCATCCACCCATTACATCCAACTTTCCTCAGCGTCCACTCACTTGCCAGTGTACTTCCTCGCCTCGTCATCGCCGTAGAAGATCTCGGGGGGAGCAAGCTCCTCGGGGCGCGACATTGTGGGTAGACAATCGGGGTGGAGTCGAGGAAAGGAAAGTTGTGTCCGCGGTGCGTGTTGGACTCAATTGCGTGGTGTTCTTGAGGATGGTCGCCAGAGCCGTAGTGATAGTGAGAAAGGAAGGATGTTGTCAGTGGATCAGTTGGTCGTCGCCGGTGTTCACAAGAAATCGAAACCTGCACCACCCACCTCAGATCCTCAAATTGCCACCCAAATTTAAGTCCCGCAAGATCCAAAGCGGGGCCCCAAGTCACGTGACATTTCCGACGCGACCGAACCCTCCTGAAGTCGATGATGGCAGATGGAACGCGACGAGGATCAACAACAAATACACAAACTGCCCAGTTGCATCCAAACCACCACCACTCTCTCACACCACCACGATGGGGACACTCCCTCCCCTACCGCCTCTCGGCATGCCGAAGAGCGGCGCGTTCAGCTCTCTCTTTCCGCCGATTTTGGACGTGCAGACACGCGATGTCATAACGAACCGCGGGGCTGCCCAGCGGGCCGGCACCGCGCCACCCGCCCTCGTCGTGCCCGACCTCGCGTCGCCTGTCCCCGGGTTTGTTCTCCGCGATATTGATGGCGATGGGGACCAGGCGGGACGTATCCTCGGCGCGTTGCGGGATTTCCAGGCACCGAAGGAGGGGGAGGAGGATGTGGACAACACGGGGGAGAAGTTTGCACACGAAAGTCAGCAGCTCCAGTATCCCGCTGAAGAAGAGGAGACGTACGCGTCTGAGAATGTGGACGATATCTGGGCGCAGGCTGCGGAGTATGAGCCTGAGGCCGGACCCAGCAACAAAGCCTTTCAGGTGAGCTGCCTCGTTCTGTCTATCAACTCGCTGACACCAGCTTCGAAATTGGGAATCGCCCGTGATGCCTTCTCCATGCCGCCTGGACGCACCCCCGGCAGCGTTCGATGCGCTTCAGATCCAGTAGGTCGCAGGCATTTACTATCACTCACAACAGGTCGGATCCGCCGATAGAGCTGCCCAAACTGTGGACGCCAGCTGCCGTGCCGCCCAGCGATGTGGCTACCTTCCTCGACCACCTCGTGCGCACGACGATGGTCTCCCGCCCGCCAGGGCTGCGCTGGAGCCGGAGCAAAGCGAAGTTTGCGTACGACTCTCGGCGTGTCGATAAGAGTGCTGCTGGGTGGGTGAGAATGCCAGTGGAAGGCTGACGGCAGTTTCATTGACGAGATTCTCGCGATAGCGACGGCGATGCGGCGCGTCGAGATTGTCGTGGAGGAGAACAGCCCGTGGGTACGCCGAAGACAACCTCTCTGACCCATTCCAGATCATTCACACCCACGCACCACGCGCTCAAGCACGGCCTTGGCCACGTGCTCGAGTACATGAAGCAGCGCCTGACGGACATGGAGGGCACGCTCGCGCAGGAGGCGACGCCGTGGCTTGTGCGCTCGCGTGCGCTTGACGATGTCGCTTTGCTGGGTCCGGCACTGTGCGAGGTCATCTGCTGGGTGCGTGTGCAGATTATCAGGTGCTAATTCCAGCCATTGAGTACCGCCAAATCGCTCGGCTTCCCCGCTCGCCCGTCGTCGATGCTCACCCACGTTTACCACCAGCTCCAGCATCATCTGCACGCGGACTCGAGCCTACATGTTATCCTCTGCCACGCATATCTTCTCCAACAGGCGACTGTGCCGTGGCTCGCTCTCCTGCACCAATGGATTGGCGTCGCGGACTCGTCGCACGCAGATGAGGACGTGAGACCCACCGCCCAGCCGTGGGCTGATCTCGGCATCACCCGCACACCCCTCCCGCCAGTGAACGGCGAGCCTCGGTGGGAATACACCTTTGTGCCCCGCCGCATGCCGATCTTCATCCCGCCACATGTTCGTCGAACATTCTTTGAGGCCGGACGGTCATTGAGGGCGCTGCGCGAAGCGTCCGGCGGAGTCCACCCCCTCTGCTGGACGGACTGGCCGATACGAGCGAGCTGGGGCTGGGGTGCACAGGATAGCGAGTAAGTCAATGAGAGCATTACATTATCTGGAAGCTGCTGGGACTGACTCCAGACCCGAGTACGATCCCCGCTTCCACGCACGCCGCGTGCAGCGTGAGATTGATAAGTGGCGGGCTTCCACTATGGCGAGGCAGCCGCGTTCGCGTGCCGTGTCGATCTCATCGATACGCAGTAGACGATGGGACGTTTCGGTTCCTGTGTCACCGTACCCTCATTCCCCACCGCACTCGCCCTTGCTGCCTCAAGTGGGGATAGAAATGTGGGAAGCGGCGGCCCGACCGGTCCATCCTGCGCCGTTGGTCGATCTTTCCACAGACGCAAATACTGCTGCCCTTTGGACACCAACTCCAGACGACCTGGCGGCCTTCCTCGAGCGCCACTCTGACCCCTCTGACCCGCTGTTCCCTCATGGCACTACGCTCGATGACTATATTGCCCACCGCGTCCTTGCTGCGCCCTTGGCGCACGCAACACTCATCTCCCGCGCTCTCGTAAGCCACTACCTTGACGACCTGTGCTTCCTGGACCACCTTGATGTGCTACATGCCTTCTGGCTCGGCGGTGACGCAGGGTTCACGGAGCGCGTGGGCGCCGCACTATTCCGCAGCGACTATGGCGAAGACGTAGGGATGGGACGCAGGGCGCGCACACGGGCACGTCTGGGCATAGACGGAGCTCCGAGGGACAGTCTCCCCAGGGCAGGGGACACGGGAAGCAATCTCGGAAGTAACCCGCAGACACCGACGCCGAGCGTGCTTGAGACACCGTCGATCGCGGCGTCGACCGACTCGGCACCGCCAGACGAACAGGGTGTCGGTCTTGGTGTCGGTCTCAGCGACCGCAAGCGCTGGCTGCCGGGCGGTACGGAGTTGACGTACGCGCTGCGGACTACGCTGCTCGACCACGACTGCGAGCTCTTCTCCTCGCGAGGCCCCGTGTGGGCTGGCATCGAGGACCGAGTCAGCTTCGCGCTGCGCGACCTCCCCGATGATGCACGCCTCAGAGAGCGGTGGATGGACCCACAGGGTGAGTTATTCGAATAAGACGATAGCTGACAACAGGTATTGAGTGGGTGTTCTAATCTCGCTTAACAGCGTGGCTCCACACTGACCCCAGGGCACTCGATTTCCTATATCTTGCTTATTCGCCGCCGGCGGGGATCGCGCCTCTCCTCCCGACGTCCATCATGGACAAGTATGAGACAGTGTACAACCTACTGTTGCGGCTGGCGCGCGTCGACGTCGTGCTGCGTGGCCTCTACTTTGACATTCTGCGGCCAGGGGCCGAGGCGGCCGCAGGACAAGCCAAGACTGGCGTAGACGCACACCACTCGCGCCCGGTATCGCGCATCAACCAGCCGACGGTCCACGCTCCGCTTCTCGGCGTGTTCCCGCCCGATTCTGACACCGCCAGGACGCTGCGATATCTCCGCTTCGTGATGAGCGTGTTCGTCTCCGCCTTCAGCCGGTATGTGCTGGACGCGACGGTGCACAACACGCAGATAATGCACACGCGCCTGGGGTCGATTCACCGCAGCTCGATCGCCATCTCGCGTGAGCCGTCGCGCCCACCCACACCAGCATGGATGATACTCGAGGACGACGCGCTCGAGCTCGACATGTCGGACGGCGGGAGCGAGGCACCAGGCGCAGACGACAGCCAGGCCCAGCTCGAGGCCATCTCCCAGCTCCAGAGCGCGCACTCGCTGGTGCTGTATCACCACATTATCCTCAATCGCATTCTCCGCGCAGCGCTTCTTTCCCCAGGCGGCGCGACAGGCTTTGCGGCCCTCACGGCCCTCCTCTCCCTGGTGTTGGACTTCGGCAAGGCCGTAAAGGACATTAAGCGTGGGGCGCTCTCCGCAGCCGCGGGTGCCGAGATGATGCGCGATATGCGGAAACGCTGGGAGGAGGGGTATGCTACCTTTGTGAGTATTTGTTCTGTTTTGTGTTTGTTCTGACAGCAGATCAAAGCGGTGGAACGCCTCGCGCGCACGCGCGAACGCGCCGACAGCGAGGAGGACGCGGACGACTCGGGGGACGAGCACGACCTCCAGCTCCTCCTTGGCGAGGGGTCGCGGCGGACGGATCTGCGCGAGCTCCTCCTGCGTCTCCGGCTTGGACGCGTCGGAGGTGGCCATGGGGTAGACGCCGAGAAGGAGAAAAGGAAGGAAACGCCGAGGACAGACGAAGAAGGTGGAGGTGCAGAGAGCGCAGAAGCAAGGCCAGTAACGCCTGACAGCCGACACGGCGGACACGGTAAATACGCCGCACCACGCACACCGCCCGCCGAGGTCGAGCTGGCCGAGGACCTCGCCGTCGTCCCAGACCCAGTCGTGCACGCGACTACGCGCGAGCGCCCCGCGCCGCGTACGCCGCTCAAGTTTCCGCTCTTCCAGCTCCGCCCAGGCTCGGTACCAGGGAGCCCGGCGAGCCCCGCGCCAGGCAGCCCGGGACGGCACCGCTCCGACGACGAGATATCCCTCGACTGACATGCATCTGGTTGTAAATTCTTGCGTGGGGATCTAGGAAATGGAGACCGGGTGACTGACCAAGCGAGATCCGGTATTCCGAGGTTTCTCAATCCTTCTGAAAGCTCCTTCTTCTGACGAGCCCGAACACCCGAACACCCTCGCAGTGCCCGGAGTCGGCGGCTTCCGGCGTATCCGGCGCCACGAGTGGCCCGCCGAGACACGCACCGGGCTGAGACTGGGGTCCACATCGGGGTATGAAATGTGAGCAACGACCGGCGGGAAACGTGCAGAAAAAGTGAAGAAACGTGCAGGAACCGTGCAGGAATCCGCTGGCAACAATTCTGCGCTCGGATCACCTGCGCCACCGCCGAAGGTGCCTCGGCGCCGCCACAGCGGACGCCACGCGCAGACGCCACACCGCATCTCCCGGAGCTGCTGCATCCCTCATCGCGCATCGCGCATCGTACTGCGTCGCCTTGTGAGGCCGGGAGACGCGGTGCGAGATTGTGGCGTGCTGTGCAATGTGGCTGGACGCGATATGGATGGCTTTATGTGTTGGCATCGTGTTCGTTGTGGCTCGAGAGGCGTTAGACTTTGTCCTTGAGTCCTCGCGTCCTCGCGTCCTCGCGTCTTCTGTCCTCGCGTCTTCCGTCTTCGGGCTTTGGTTCAATTCTACATGAGGATCCGAGGTCGTCGGCCAGAGGGGTTACAGCTCGACGGCAGTCGTGGCTAGCCGTAGAGTTGGTGAATGCCAACTCTGGAGCCCCGACAAGGGTGACCCAGGTGCAAACTCAGATGGGCGGGGCGGGCCGGACCGCGGACATTCTATTCCTTCCCGTCCAAACTTGCCTCGCCTTGAGACTCGACGCGGCACGACGCGTCCGCGAGGGCGCAACACGAACACGTGCATTATGTGCGAAACCGTGTTTGTGAGGTGCGGAGGAATACACTCCCGGGTCGTCCCGGTGACATAACCTTGCGTCCTGTGCCTTTAATCCTGCGTTTCATGATGGGTGTGCGTAGCTGGCAGTGGTCTTGTTTCTCAAGGTCGGACGACCTGTTGGTCTGGTGATAGATAGTCGTACAGATGCAGGTTTGCAGTCCTCTCATGTTGTGCACCCTCCCAACTTGCACCTCCTACCTCTCACCTCTCACCTCTCACCCTATTGCGCTCCCGGAAACGGCATGGCCGGCATGCGCCGGCATAACCCCGCGTTTTGGCTCTGAGCGAAAAGGTAATTTCAGCGGGGGTGTTGTATGTACATGTGGACAAGCCGGACGCGAGTAAGAGGAAAGGTAGAGCAGTACCGTGTTGCTGTCGGCTCTGATGCGCGGTGCGCGCTGTGCGCCGTGCGCGATTAATCTCCCCCTGCATTTCGGGCGATTTATGATATTATGATACGAGTGACAGAACCTTACGTACATTACATACCCTCTCGTACCCCCGTATCTCGATATCTGGAGCACATTGCCCCCGGGGGAAATGCGATTGGGCATGGCAGCTTGCCTTGTTTTGTTTGGTTTGTCCCCTTCTGGACATGGATATATGAATGATCGGGGACCCACTGGCATGCTTGGCAGATATGCTCATATCTCCGCAGACATGACCTCGTGTGGGGTGTTTGACCATGCATGGATCATATGGACAAGTATGGACAAGTATGAACACCGGCGTACAGCTAACTCTACAGTTTTACAGCGTACAGCGTGCTCAACCCACGCGCGCGACATTAGTCCGTCACGCGGCGGATCGGCGCGTGGCGGGTTCCTGGCCCGGGCCATCAGAGGTCAAAGAGGTTAAAATGCAAAAAGGCTGTTGACCAGCCGCGAGCCATGCGATGTGAGTGGGAGGCGGGCGGCGCCCATGCGGCCCGAAAGTGAGAAAAGGGTTGAAAGGGGAGCCAGAGGGAGCCAAGGGGAGCCAGAGGGAGAATTTGGGTGCGCTATTTCTACGCGTCCCGATACACTCTTTAATATCATCATTTGGCCGGGAGCTGGGAGCAAGGGGCCCAGAGCTTATGGGCCTGTGATCCTGTGAGAGATGGTGAGAGACTAGGGTATCAATCAGCTGGGATGTTGTTCGGGAAGCATTGGAGCCGGGGTAGCAGGGAACGATCGCGCGGGGGTACTGGGGTCGCCCTTCCCTTGTGCCGTAATGTGTGAAAATGGTACTACGAGAGCAGACGGGTGTGATGAGGAATGGCGCGTGCGGGGCAGTCCCGCGCGGGATCGGTGTACGTACCGGGATACTTCGTATACAGCCAACACCAGGTGCGCTGCGCACTGCATGCGCTGCGGTCGTGCAGAGCTGCAGAGGCCAGAGGGCTCCTATATGGGTGGAGCTTGGCCCGGCTCTTGTCAGTGCACAGCCAAAAGGATCTGGAGCCGTGTCCTGTCTCATGTCACCTGTCGTCCGACTGGGAAGGGCTGGATGGTTATCTGCATCTCTGCGCTCTGATCCAAAGTAGTTCCTGTTCCAGACCACCAGATCCGTGTCCACCAGGACACCAACGCACCAACATTGATTAGAGGTCAGAGACTGCACGATACACTAGACTCCCGGGTGGAAACGACGGGATGACGACGACGAAGACATCCTTTTGGCCCTTGGCCTCTTGCGCTTTTGCCATCTGGCACCTTAGCTTTGGCTCTGGTGGACCCTTTCTCGCCCAAGCTTTAATTTCTAGCCCGGGCCGGGAGCAAGGAGGCTATCTCTTAGCTTGCAGCTTGCTTGACCAGGTAGCGAGTAGCGTACCCGACTCTTCGCCATGCGGCTCATCGGCTCATTTGATCATTTGTTGATGCTCCCCATGCACACCACATACAATGCATAGATGCGATATGGACGAGGGATCGAGTTGCTCAGAGGTCGAAGGGCTTAATGTCTCTCTATAGAGTGCGCGCACGGGTAACGAGTCCCTGGCAAGGGGAACGTTGGGGCTGCCGCTGGCCGCTGACCCCGGCATGAGCGCCTGCGGAGCTTGGACACCAGACGTTCATGACTCATGACGCTGCCCTTGGTATCTTGGTGCCAACGATACATTGCATCGTATCGGTATCCGATCCTGGTGGCGCGTGCACATCGCACTCTCCTGGGCCTGCTTGTTGGTGTTAGCGCCGGTGGTCGTCGCTGTTCGGTAACCACTGCACTGCTAGTGTAGAGTGATGCAATGTTAGATCCAGTGAATCAGTGGGCTGGTGATTCTCATCACACTCACACCCCTACCTCTTCTTCCTTCTTTCCCACTCGCTCATCACGTACTCACAATACGTGCACATTGACACCCATATACTGCACTCACCGATCACTCGACACTCTCCTCGTCTCCTCATCTCCGGCAGCTCAACAGCTCGAGCCACACGCGCGACGCCGTCTGCAACCGTCTGCAAGCAAAACAGCGCAAAACCGCTCAGATCTCGACAGAATCCACCAGGATCCAACATTTGCTGTTGCACACATTGCACATCACTCCCTCTCCTGTCTCCTCTCTCCTTCTCCACGCCCCGCCTCCGCCGCCTCGTCTGCCGCCTTGGTATCTGCCCCCCTGGAAGTCCCTAGGAATCTGCGACATTTTCCCCGTCTTTTTTTCTCTACTCTATCTCTCTACTCCTCTTGCCTCTTGCCATCCGAACAGTAGGTCTCTACCTCTTTTTTTTTTTTTTCCTTCCCTTCCCTCCCGGCACCCGCAGTCTTCCATCGTTCCGTCTTTTTTCCTGAACAGGACGGACTGGACCCTCGGGTCGTTGCGCCCACTGGCTGCTGCCCCACGCGTGTTTCCGTTCGTTTGGGGTCTCAAGTCTCACATCCTCACCCAGGTACAAACCCAACCCAGCCCAACCACTTCTATATCTCCTGCATCGTCTCGTCCAGCAAACACCGCACATTGTCGCTTTCAGAAAAATCAGAAACACAGGCATACACGCGCGTCCTGCTCAGGACGAACCGAACTGGAAGAAAAATAATATTTTACACAAAACCTCCCCTCTTTCAACACGCGCAATCGAGATCGCAGAAACGCGTCCGTGTCTCAGATACCACGGCCATCATCCTCTGCTCTCCCTCCCACCCCTCCACCCCGGTTTTCAGGACCCGGCCCCTCGTTCCTCCTCCTCCTCCCCTCTCCTGTGAAGCTGTGAAATCAACCTCTCGCTGCCACTGCCTCTGAACCTTCCCCCCCCCTCCCCCCGACGGCCCCGACGCGTCTGCGCCAGCTGCGCCTGCGCCTACGCCTATTACGCCTGCGCCTGCGGTTCTGCATCCATACCGCACCACACGGCCTCACGCCAGTCTCCCCTTTTTGGGCCATTGCCACCAGGCCACCAGAGAGCCAGGGAGGGCGCCGCCAGGGCCGCGCACGCTGACCAGTGTCTCAACGTCTCAAGCACGCAAACCCAACCCCCTTTCCCTCCTTTGCCTTTTCTCTCCACGTTCATTCACCTCTCCTCGGCTCTCAGAAGCTCAGATCTCACTTGTAAGTCGCGCGCGCGGGTCAGGGAGTATTGTGTGTGTGTCTCTGTGGGGGAGTATCGTCTTGATCCGGCTCTACCCACATCCACTCTCACTCACACACCACGTCCGTCCTTCCACCAACACCACCATCATCTCCATCGCAACCCTCCTCCGTCCGTTGCTCACCCTTTCTCCATCGTGTCCCATCCTGCAGATCGCCTTCAACACCATTCGTCTCTTGCATCTTGATTCCCCCAAGCCATCGGCAATCCCCCCGGCATCCCGTCATCGAACGGCGAGATCTTCGGACTCGGTCGCCCACCTACAACGTCCCTTTCCACATCCGTCGCGTTCCCCTGACCGCGCGTTGTCGACAGGTGATCGTTGAGACTAGGCATCGTTGACGACACATATATACACTCGAAACACGTACGCGGTACGCGACATAAGAAAGCGCATACACAAGCCTGCGTTCTGTGTTCCCAGTGTGTTCGCCAACACACATAGAAACGCCCCACCTCCATCTCTCTCACTCGACCTTCCTCCCCTTCCCCCGCCATGAGTATGATGACTCCTCACCGCCGGGCGAGCCTTGTCGCTTCGCCCACGCCCCAGTCGCCAGGTAACTCTGGCATCCCCCGCCCCTCGTCAGCCGCCGGTCGCTATCGGAGTGGTCTTGTCCCCAGCGCCTTGAACAGCAACGGGACAAGCACTGCTGCCACCACCACCACTGCCTCTTCAGATCCCTTGGGCGACCACGATTCGGACAAGGGCCAGGTTCGCGTTGGTAAGTGCCGACTCTTAGCCACGGTTGCGTTGTGTGCTGGCGGCATGCTCATGCCGTCTAAATCTAGTCCGCATTCCGTCTCCGGTGACGCGTGCTGACCACCAGTTCTTCGCATAAGGCCTTCCGAACCCGCGGACCCATCCATCCCCTCTCGCCACAGGGCAATCCTCGTGCACCCAATCGCTCAGACTGAAATTCGCGTGAGCGTTGACCCAGCGACCTTGGCTGGCTCCGCATCGCTGGCGTCGAGCTCTAAGCGCCACCCTACTTTCACCTTTGACCGCGTACTGGGCGAGCCGTCGTCTCAGGTGGACCTGTACAATGTGACCGCACGCGATCGCATCGAGGAGTTCCTTAAGGGATTCAATGTTACCTTCCTTGCGTGAGTGCAATTGTTTTGTATCAACCGATTCTCATACTTATTCAAGCTATGGGCAAACAAGCTCTGGAAAGTCGTATTCGATGGGTACCACAGGCGAGGACTCTGATTATCTCGACCTTTCCGAGTCGTCTCGGGCGGGTCTTATTCCGCGAACGGTTGAAACCATCTTCCGCCGTGCAGAGGAGATCCGTATAGCGTCCGGACCAGGCTCGAGCTGGGAGTGCCGTGTGTCGTTCCTCGAATTGTACAATGAGGACCTCATCGACCTGCTTGCCAACACGAGCGCACCAACAAACGTCTCAATCCGCGAGAACCAGGATGGCCGCATTGTGTGGTCGGGTGTCCGTGAGATCAAAGTGCAGAACGTGTCCGAGGTCATGATGCTGCTGCACGATGGCTCTCTCCGTCGCCGGACAGGTGAAACCAACATGAACCAGACCTCCTCACGATCCCATGCGATCTTCTCCCTCACTCTTGTTCAGTCGCGCCGCGCAGATGCCTCCGACGACCATCGCTCCGCCACTCCCTCCAAACGGCCCATGTCTGTTGCATACGGATCGCGTTCCTCCACCCCGCAATTCTCCCGCCCTCCGCCATCCAGCTACGGCAAGCTCGCCGGACGACCAAACAGCATGCACGTCAACTCGAGTGACGACGTGGTCGTGCTCACCTCCAAGTTCAACATGGTCGACCTGGCAGGCTCGGAGCGTCTCAAGCGCACAGCTGCGCAGGGCGAGCGCATGAAGGAGGGTATCTCCATCAACAGCGGACTGCTCGCGCTCGGTAACGTCATCTCAGCGTGTAAGTTTTGATAACCCCAACGCCCCCTTTTCTCCACTGTTGAGCCCCCTGTACCTCACGCTAACATCACAGTGGCAGAGCCCGCTAAGGCCCGTGGACATGTTCCCTACCGCGACTCGAAGCTCACTCGATTGCTTCAAGGTATGTCGCCCCAAGTTATCCAAAGTCACAAATCACTGACCCCCCAGACTCCATTGGTGGCAATGCGATGACCACGATGATTGCATGTGTTTCGCCCCTGGAATACAACATTTCTGAAACTATCAACACGATCAACTATGCTTCTCGTGCCAGGAAAATCAAAAACGCGGTATCCAAGAACCAATCCGAGGTCGGCTGGGACGACATAGACTACCTCCGCAACCAGGTGGTCAAGCTGCGTGCCAAGATTGCCGCTGCGGATACCGAGCCGGTGACGCGATCAGCATCAGCACCGGCTGGTGGCAAACATGTCGACACTCCTGCTGAAGAAGACGCACTCCACAAACAGATTATGGAACTCACCGATAAACTTGCCGACCTGGAGGATGACTTTAGTCATGTGAGTCTAGGCTTTTGGGGGTGGATGGCACATGGTTTTGTTCCGGTATTACCCGCGGCCCTTTCGTTCCCCGCTGGTACCGCCCATGCCCTGCATTTTACCTAAGGCCGTCTACCTCTCCTTTTGTTCGCGCACTGACCTTGTTTAGCTTCAGGATCAATACTTCCAGAAATGTCGTGAGATCGTGGCCCTGAGCGACCCCGAGTTACTAGAGGATGATAAGCTGCGGCAGTTCAACGAGACGATTGAGCCCGTAGTCGTGGAGTAAGTTCCTTGGCAACCGTCAGTTACATTGCACCGCTCTAACGTAAATCAGGTACGAAAAAGTTGTTACCTCCCTAAATGGTCAGATTGCGGAACTTCGTGCCGAGGCGGCCGTGGCCCAACAGGCAACAGAGGACCAGGCGGCCGAGCTCGTCAAGACCCAGGAGCGCCTTACCGAGCACGAATCTTACGTCCAGGAACTGCAGGGCCGCATCTCAAAGCTCACCCAGCGGAACGACTCCTCTGAGGCTTATATTCGTGACCTCGAGACCAAGTTTCGCAACTTTACAGATAACGATGATCGCCAAACGGAGGTGATCACCAGTCTCACTCAGGAGATCCAGCAGCTCAAGTCCGAATCCGTCAAGAGCAACACGTACATCGCCGAGCTCGAACGGCGCATCACCGGCGCCGACGCCCGCAACGTGGAGTTGACTGCCGAGATTGAACGTCACGAGAACGAAGTCGAGACGCGCGACAAGCAGGTGCGCGAGCTGGAGAGCAGGCTTGCAATGTTCGACTCCCAGCCCAACGTCACTCTTCTCCTCGAGGAGCTCGAGACTCGTAACCGCAAGATTGACGACCTCGAGGCCCGCATTCAGCAACACGAAGAGGCCCGTGAGCTCGCTGTGGTTGAGCCCCCGGCTACACCAGCGCCCGCACCGTCGACCCCCCCAGACACGCCACCAGTGCTTCGAACAATCGTCGAAGACTCCGAGTCTGAGATTGAGCTTTTGCGCAAGGAGAACCAGACTCTTCTCGAGCGTCTGCAGGAGGTTGAGGCGCGGTACGAGACTCTCCAGCATTCGCCCGAGCAGTCGTTTGACCACTCGGACAAGCCCGATGAGGAACTCGACGACGAGCCCGAACTCAACCAGACTCCGAGCAAGAGGGGCAGCACTGGCGAATCGAGCGAATCGGACACTACTCTCGAGACGCCCAGGCTTGCTAGCCGCACGGTATCGCCCCAGATTCACGATGACCGTCTTAACCAGTCCCTCTCTCGCTCCCCATACGGCAGCTTCCGCGCGCCGACACGCGGCGCAACAGAGCCCCGTCTCCTCCGCCCCCTTTCCCTCTCCCAAGGCCTTACCAACCTCGCCTACTCGCCGCGCTACTCGTGGAGCGACTCGCGCAACGGCACTCAATTTGAGCGCGGCTCTCCGAAACGCAAGTCGACATCCTTCGAGACAAAGCCCTTCCGTTCCCTCCAGAGTCTCGAAATTGACATATCCCTCCTTCAGAAGGCGGTGGCGGACCGCGACTCGCAGCTCCGCCAGCGCGAGGTTGAAATCAAGTACTTGAAAAAGACACTTGAGAACAACAGCAATGCGGCACCGACTACCCAGATCAACTCTCAGGAAGTCATTGAGCGCCTACGCAAGGATCACACCGACCAGCTGAACAAGATTCAGGACGAGCACCAGCGTGGAATGAACGCTCTGGCCAACGAGCACCACAGCTCTGTGGGCGCCCTGCGTCACCAGCTCGAGCAGACCAAGCTTATGCACGAGGCGGAGCTCGAGGACCTGCGGGAAACCCACCGTGCCACGATAGAGGAGCTCGACGCGCGGCATAGCAAGGAGGTCGAGAACTCGCATGGCCTCAAGACCGCCCTTGATGCCGCTTGGGAGGAGCTTTCTGCCACCGGCCGCCGACACCAGGCTGAGCGTGACACTCTTATCGGTGACCACCACGCCGAGGTCGCTGCGCTTGAGAAGCGCCACTCGAGCGTTCTTGCGGCTCTGCAGTCGGAACTCACCGCTTCGGCTGCCCAGCTCAAGATCACCCGGGAGGACCTCAGTGCTGCCAACCAGGCAAGGGCCAAGGTCGAGCGGGAGCTCGCCGACCGTCCTGACCCCAAGGACTCGATTCCGTTGGAAGAGCACAACATTGTTGTATCCGCCATGGAGGAGATGGAGCAGGCCCTTACTGCTGCCGAGGACGAGAAGCGCCAGTTCAAGATCAAGGTCGACCAGTCCAACTTTGAGCTCTCCAAGCTCCGTGACGAGCGCGAGCTGGACCTCAGCAAGATTGCCGATCTCGAGAAGCGCTGCACCGGTCTCACATCCGACAATGCCGAGCTCAAGCAGCTGGTCGAGAGCCGCAACCGCGACTCGAAGGTCCCTGGCGACCGCGGGTCTCGTGCAAAGCTCCCGCCTATCGGTCCTCCCCCCACCGCCCCCCTCCCTCCCCTCCCTGCCGGCCGCGAGGCTGTCCTTTCGCCCACACCCACCTCGTCATCGCAGCATCGGGGCGAAGAATCCCCACGGTCATCTCAGCACGGCTCGCACGACGGCCACAGCCCACGGCCAGACTCGCAAGCTCTCACAGAGCTCGAGGCCAAGCTGGCTGCCAAGGAGAAGGAGCACGCGCAGTTCGAAAAGGACCTCATGGAATACCGCAAGAACAACAGCAAGCTCAAGGTGCGCGTCGACGATGCGAACCGCGAGCTTGCCGAGCTCAAGCGCGAGCGCGACCTCCTCCGTCGCGATGTTGTGGAGATGAAAAACGAGCTCGCCGAAGCCGAGTTCGACCGTATTGCCGACCGTCAACGGCTCGAGGGTGCCCGGGCAGAGGTTGCCCAGTACAAGGCCAAGCTGGACCGTATGGTGGACGCCAAGGTCTCGAAGCGGTCAGACCAGAAGCTCAAGGTGAGTAGGCTCATGCGTCATGTGCAGCCGACACTGACACATTCCAGTGCTTCTAAGCCCTATCTTTGGATATTTTTAGTTGCTGTGCTGTCTACAACACTTATCGTCATGTGTAGAGCAGGCCAGCGTAAGCTTGCGTGTGTAGTCTTAGCATATTCTTCGTTGGGATATTGTTCCGTGCGGCGCCGGACGGACGTGTTACGAGTAACGCCATTTGTGATACCAACGATCGCCTGTACAGGCGGCATACAGTAGATACCGCATGTATGGATATCAATCCGGCTAGTATTGTGCTCTTGGTTACCTGTCATGTTCTGGTCTACATTGATGGTCCACTACGGATTACCTGGTACAGCTGCTTGCAATTAAGTTAACCCCGAGCACTGCTTCTCGCATCCTCCTATCCGCCACCGCAGATCTCATGCCCACCTAGCCTAACTCTACCTCCCCCCAGATGCGCATAAATCGTGGTATCTATGCGTGCACTGGAACACTACGACTGGCGAGTCGTCTCGTGTAGACGAGTCACCAGGGCGAGGAGTGCGACGTTTTCGGAACCAGCGTGACTGTGTGGGTTAGCCGTTACTGTTTATGCTCTTCGGTGACTGCATTATTAAACATGGTGCTGCGCAGGATCGACAGGTGCGGGGCCCGTGGGTCGGGCGATTTGGGCATTTTTCGGGCCCGTGGCGTTACGGTCGCACTTTGGTACCAATGTCCCGCCCACTCAACCCCCTCTCGGCCCCACGCAGACCCCGACCAACCCCCGAATACAGGCACGAGCGAACAACTTACTAGGTTATGGCATCGAAGTGGAGCTGTGGGGAGGAACAATAACCAAAAAGGATGGCGTCAGCATACATGGCTCGTTAGTTCTTGGGAGGATGGCGCTCACCTTTGTGTGGTGGTTGAAGTGAAGCTCAAACTTGCTCAAGATGTTCCAGCGATGAGCAACCCTTGTGGGATCCGCCTCGGACGTTGGGTCTGCGCGCATACGGGCTACGAGCTTGTTGAACGAATCGCCGTAGTCTACAAACGCCGTGATGGTCTTTACGAGCCTGGAGTATATCTGCGTAACAGGTCAGCTCGCACTCGATGTGATTCTAAGTTGATACGCACGCCAAGGAGCTTGGAGTTTGTGAGCATGCACTGCTTGAGGCACGTGTCAAGGAAGTCGACGTGATCGCGCATCAGCTGGTCCACGGTACCGACGTTTGCGAGCTTGGCTTCAAGAGCGCGCCAGTTGGACTCGAGTACCTCGCCGGTTGCGTATGCTCGCATCTGCCGGACAAAGGCAGTCATCCGGGTGCGCATGAGGTACACGCGGGACTTCCAGAGCTCAAAGTCGGCATCGCCCGTGTGCTCACGCCACGCTGGCCCTCTTTGTTCCAGCCAGATGGACGACAACCGGGTCTCCAAGTAGTGCAGATGCACGAGGAAGCGGAAAATGAGCTGGTAGCGCGTTATGGCCTTGCGCGAGATGACGAGCGAGAGCGGGAACTTTACGCTGTAGTCGAATGAGACGGCATGGACGACCCGAAGCACCTCTGTTGACTCCTTCCCTCCGCGGTCTCCCTCTCCCATCGCAAAGTCTAGGTCGGCATCGTCTGTCGATGTCTGGTGCGTAACAATCTTCAACAACCACTCGTACAGCCCCTGACTGGCCATGGTGACTTTCAGGTTGTCTTTGTAAGGATCATTGGATGATGACGAGGCGGGGTTGCGGACGGCCAGATCGAGCAAAGATTGAAGCTTCACAATCGAGACCTGCTTGACGCTCTTGTTGAGATCTGCGCCTACGAGATCGAGGAAGCTGGTCAAAAAGTCGGACTGGTCGGCGAAGAAGTAGTGCTTGAGTGACCGAAGATGAGGGATAAGCTCCTGTTCATCCACAAGGAGCTTGAGCAACGACTTGTTGGCGTGGATGTAGGCGTCCTCGATCCTCTTGTAGAATCTGAGATTAGCAAGTGTCAAGGTAGAATTACCCACTTTGGATCGTTCATTATCACAACATCGTCCGCCTCCTCGACCTCCTCTTGCTTCTTGATCTCAAGCCCACATTCGCGCATGACATTGAGGTACTTGCCAGCGAGAAGGATTTTGTGCTTCCAGGGTTGGAGGAACGGAGGGATGCAGGCACCGCCGGGAAGCCTGTTCGTGCCGTGCCGTGGCGGCGGCACGACAGCCGTTAAGGACGGTGTCTGCTTACCATGCACTTTGGCTCCTGAGGCGAGAGACGAGCCATCACGGAGCTGTGTGGGTTAGTATGTAGAGCAAACACCGTACCCACCGTATATCGCCTGTCCCAGTACTCATCGGTATAGTCGCTCTCGATCACGCCCTTTGTGATGTGCCCGCTCTCCTTGACCATGAACTCCTCGTACGGATCAGACAGATGTCCGGATGTGATCCAGCGGAGGAGCATGCGAGCGTACGGCTGCGACGCGCGTTGAAGCAGCTGCGTGTGAAGTGTAGTCGCTGTGGGATCACTGTTGTTAGTTAGCTAGCACCTCTAACTGGTTGCTCACCCGCTCATGGTGGCCTCACGCTCGCAGAGGATACCGAGCACTTCTCCACCGAGCACAGGTCCGCCACCGCTAAAGCCCTCCTGCGTTTTGAGGTTCTTCATGAGGCCCTTGAGACCCGCGCCGCCGAGACCCAGCTCCTCAGCCATGCCACCGAGACCGTCGTCGTCGTCCGACACATCTGAGACCTCTGCTGCAGCCTCGTCAGTCTCCAGAGAAAGGCAGAGGGACGAGAGCAGCCACATTGTCCGCAGTGTTGGATGCAGGTGAAAGTAAAGCGTCTGTAGAGTGAATGTGGACGAGTAAAGGAAGAGGCTCTCAAGTTGGGCTGTCAGAACACGGTATTCCTGATGGTCAGTGGTGTACCTCACTAAAAACCGTGGCTATGACTGACCTTGAGCATAGCACGGATGCCGCTGTTGAGCGCATGCGAGACCATGCCAAACTCGGGCGCATTCCGCAGCTCAATACTGGCCTCAACGGAGGTGAACAAAGTCGCAAGCGGGAGAAGACGGTTGACGAGCTTCAGAAGTGACGGATCTGGTGGGTTAGCACTTCGCGAAGACTCTCGCCCACCAAGACTGGGGTCCACACGCCACCGGACGCCCTTGAGCCTCTGGTCGACGTCCTGCGGATCATAGTCCTCGACATAGCGTATCAGCGCGCCTTCGACTCCCTGCCGTCAGCAGTCTCCAGCACACCACGCACCTGGAGCACAAAGGTCAAGTCCTCGCAGATCCACGCCTCCTGCACATCGAGGGGCACGCCGTCCAGCAGCCGGTCAGGATTTTCCGCCACTTCCTCGGTTTCCGGGGCCGGGGCAGTTCGCGGGGGGCGCGGTGTCGCCTCGTTGTTCGTGTTCGGGGCGAGATTCCGCTCTCGTCCGCTATCGCGCCGCTCGCGCCGCTCCGAGCGCGCACTCTCCGGCCGTCCCGGATCGCGTACTGCCTCGAGGAGGGAAACGCTGTTCGGACGCGAGGCGCGCGACGACGACGGCCGCGAGTCCCGCCGCGCATGGGTGGATTGTGGCCGCGACGCGTCTGTCCTCTCCCGTTCCCTCTCCCTCTCTCTCTCCCGTTCTCGCTCCCGATCGCGTGCCGAGGATGGCGGCCGGTTCTCCGCCTCGGACCTGTTGCTTCGCACACTCCCGGCTTCCTGCCTCCGCGCGTCGCTCTTCTCCGCCGCTGCAATCAGCGCCGTACACGTCCATCACTCACTCGCAGCCATCTGGGCCAGCGTCCCGGAATCCCCCGAGATCTCGAGCTCCTCCATAATTTCGACCGGGCGCACGCGGCGCACTGTCGCGAGCGTGCTCGCATACTGCTTGTAAGCCGATGCTGGGTAGGTCGGAGGTGAAGGAAGCCATACACAGCTGTTCACGGACACAATGGCAGCGGCACGCTACTCTCAAATCCACCCACCTTCGTGTATTCCTGCTCGGTGAGGCCCGTCCGGCTTGCGCTACGGCGTGATGGGCGCGGCGTGAACGGCACCGTCGACGAAGGCCGGGACGTCATAGTTGTGGTTGTGCGTCGAAATCGCGCTGCAGATAATGTAGAGAGCAAACGGCAGTAGCTCCTCGTATTCGTCGATGATGGTGATGGCGTGCAGTGATGAGAGCGATTATTACAGGATCAGTATTGTCGCGATGTCATGTTGTTTTGGTCGATGGGCCCGCGTCGAGCTTGTAGCGCGGCGGCGCGTGGAATGGAACTCTGTCATCGACGCGACTTGGGGGGCTGGGTTCCTGCATTCCTGAAGCGGAAGCATCTCCATGCAAGAGCCACGTGGTGATTCTACTCTCGAGCTCGCGAGCTCTCGATCTCCCGCATATCTCGTGATCTCGCTGCCTCATCTTCTCTGGCCTGCTTGCCCAAACCTCGTGTGATCTCAATCTCATGCCATGGGAAGGGTACAAATGCTACTGCGGAAAGGGAGAGGGGTGTGTCTAGAGTTGGCGGTCGTCGTGGAGCTCGCGGATGGAGGGAGCCGGCGGGGGGTTGAGGTCCTTACTGGGAGCGTTAGCCAAGCGGAATGAGGCTTGATGAGAGCGGAGCAGATCTCAGGTGACAGAGAGCCTTCCCCGCCAGTGACACGGCATCCACGCATTCACACTCACATGGCAGATCCCTTCTTGAGGAGCATCCAGCGAATGACCATCGGGTCCTGGCGCAGCGACTCGTTGATGCGCGACAGAATGATGGGGGAGGTGTCGAACGACATGGTAAAGTGGCTGAGCGAGTCAGTACACGAGGTGAAAGCGCTGGAAATGAAATGCTTCGTGATCCCAAAGGAAAGTCGCTCTGTGAAGCAACAGAGCACTGCCAGATTGAAGTTGCTGTTATCGATGCTGGGCAGCAACTCTTGGCCATAGCCCCACAGAAGCTCCAGCAGCAAAACCACTCACTCTCCATGCGTGTGGAACTGCTGGTTACGCTTCATACGCGTCGGCAGCGTAAGATTGCGTCCGAGCGACCGGAAGTCGCGCACAACACCGCCCGTCGCGTGCACCTGCGTTGCGATGGACTTCACCAGCTGGCGCAGGTTTGCCTACTTGTTAGCATGGGAGATTCAAGAGGAAGACCAGGCAGTGGGTAGGAGAGAACGGAGCCAGGATCAAAGGACGGAAGACGCTGAACCGGGTCGAAAACGTTTCAAAAGGAGGAAGGCGAACACGGGGCACCGCGGAAAGTTACGCGAAGCGACGGAGGGTAGTCGATCGCGGAGGCGGGCGCCGAAGCGAGCAACGTATGCGCGAGGATTTGGCAAGGATTCGGCAAGAGCGGGCTGTGACCTGCTAGCAAAGCCAGAGCACGACCTCCAATAACAAACGCAGAGCATCGGCGTCGAGCGTCCATGTTTGGTATCATTTCGCGATCGAGGTCGCCAAGCGTGTCGGACACCTCTCCGATCCAACAGTACTTTCGCCTCCTCAACGATTTCCATCCCTTCCGATGCTTTCCATGTCCCGCGACCCGCTTGCTCGCCTCCGAGTCCGACGCCATCGCGTTCCGACCTTGCGCGTCCGAGTCCAAGTTTGAAGGGTTCGTTCCGGCTTTCGTTCCCGTCCGCGTCCAGATCCGCGCCCGGCTCTGTCTCTCCCATCAGCGCAGACTCACCGGCGACGACGGGTTGTGCGTGGAGATGCAGAAGAGCTCGTACAGCGGCATGGCGGGTGTGTGGGGGTGTTTTGGTGATGAAGTGGACTTTTTCCTCGAGATGTCGAGAAGTGGGATGAGGGCATGAGGGACTTGGCCGAAATGATCCGCCTGGATCAAGATGGGATTAATGATGGAAAAATGAGGAAAAAATAATAATACAGACAGAGCGAGAGAGGGAGGCGGAGATTCGGGAATGTCCGTGTAACAACCCGCAAGCCCACGCCTGGGGGATTCGCATCTTGCTTCAACTTCAAAGCAACGCCGTAACTGGACTGGCCATTCCCTGTTTTCGTCTTTCGCATACTTCCCCACCACGCCTTGAGGTCTCTGAGACTTAAGACCAGTTGGAGTTGCTTTTGTCTGGTCATTTTCAGATCGACAAGAGCTTCTTTTTCTGTCTTTTCGTGGTAGGATCACCATTGTCCAAAACACGACAACCGCCCCTTGTTCAGGAGCGAGCTCGGGGCTTCCCTTGAGTCCGCATCGTATGCTTTCTGACCATTGCTTCTTCTGCTGATGATTGTTCATCTCCTGATTGCTGGTATGCTGACTGCGATTCCTTTCCTGATTATTCTAATTTAGCCCTCACTCTCTCGATGTGGAGACTGGTCCATGCAGTTGGGAGCTCCTGTCCGCCCCTCTGCTTCTCGGCCCGTCGGTGCCGGTGGGTAGAAAGCGATTGCTGTCTACGGCTGGTAATATTGCATGATCTTCCACATTGGTGTTCTACTTCGTGGCGTTTCGGGGGAGGAGTGGTAGGTGTGGTAATCGGGATCTAGGAGAGCGGCCCACGATCACGGCGACGCGAGCCAATATCCATCCACAGGCGAACGTGTCCCAGCAGCAGACCAATTGGTCCATGCCTTCGGCTGCTTGCCTGTTGAGCATGTCATCTGAACGTTGCCAGTAGCCGTCCACCTCCCCATTCTGAATACCGCTCGGACCTGATCATTCGGGGGGAGGGGAGAATATTGGGGTTATTGATTCGTTTCACAGTGTCCGTGCCATGGGGGGTGTGGCGTGCCCCGCGTTGTGTGTCATGTGTCATTTTCTCCGCGTGCATGTCGTCTCGTTCGTGTGCGGCTCGTGTATGATTTGAAACGGTATCATGTATTGCGGTACGGGGGTATTCGATTGGGGTTGCAGATGGCGAACTTCACACGGTATCTGTGGATGGCGGCGGCGTGATGGGTGTGGCGGACGGAGGAACAGGGGTAGGTTCGAGTTCTGGGGTATGTGCAATAACAATGGGCAAGACTCTGGTGACAGGGGAGCCGGGGGATGGCAACTGATCTGTCGGCGGAGAATGGGGACTGAGGGGCGAGAGTGTTTGAGAGTTGGGAAAGCGGGAATCTGGTCCGTACCCGTCGTCGACGTTTAGACGGTCGGCCCAGCTGCCGAAATGATCTCGGCTTGGACTGCCGCTTGTCCGGTGCCTGCTCGGCGGTCGACTTGAGGGTGTGAGATACACACTGCGGTCCGTATCCGCCTGCATTCCCTCACCCGCTGCGCTCTCCAGGGCGCGGATACGCTGCTCGGCAGTTTCAAGGCGATTCTCAAGGGCCGCAATTGTCCCCCGATCAGCGGCCCGCTGGATCACATGTACTTGGCGTTCCTGCTGTAGCACCTTGCCGACGGACTCGAGGCGGTCGTGGGTCCGCGTAAACTGGGTGCGGTAGTACTCCGCCTCCGCCTCCAGGGCGGTAATGCGGCGCGCCTGCTCCCGCGCGCATGCTGCCGCTTCTTGTCCGCGCGTCTGTGCAACCACGAGGCGGTCCGTCAAGTCCGCGCAGATGCACTCGAGGCAGCTTGGGTCTTCGCACGGGATCTCGCGGGGCGTGGTTGGGGACGGAGAGCGACCGGCGCGCCCGTGTTGCGTACCCTGTGCGTCCTGAGAGCTGGGGGTCTTGGAGCTAATAGTTTGGGAGCTGGAGGGGATGGAGTCTTGGGCCCGCTGGGACGAAGACTCGAGGGTGGTAGGCGATGATGAATCAAGTGTGCTTGGCGAGTTGATTGCGGGGGAATTTATCGCGACGGGCGATATCTCATCTGCAGAGACCCGCGGGACGAGCAGCCTTAGCGGGATAGGTGGTGGGGGCGGCATGCTGGCGTACGATTCGTGGCGACATGTTGACAACGACGGAGAGGGTGGGGCGGAGCGGGCGCGCATCGCTGGACGATTGTCAACGGAGGCAGACAGCTGGCGGCGACGTTTCGGTGCGCGCTTGCTTGGTGTTTCGAGTAAGAGGTTGGGTGACGTACTCGAATGGCGGAGGGGTGACTGGCCTGATATTGTGTATGAAAGGCTCTGCTGCAGAGTAGGTATCGGGTTGTGGATTTGCAGTACGCCCGGAAGACTTTGGTTGTGGCTCTGAAAGACTGGTGGGAGGGTGGGTATCGGAGTGGCGGGACTGGCCGGGCGCATCGCAGCAATGGCTGGGGACGGCCCGCGGGGTATGATAACGGCTGCCGACGCAACCAGTGGGGCGACAGCGCAGTTCATGGGCGCGAGGTGATGATGTTTATTCCGAGGCGAAGTCGAGATGACGATTACTGGTGGAAGAGAATGGATGTCGCAGGCGTGTACATGTGCGCTCCTCTTGAAGGTTGAGAGCGAGTCGAAAGCCAGGGGACGGTGACATGACTGCACCCTCGAGTTGCCCTTGTGCGACGGCGTCCTGTCCCGCGTCTTCTGGGGAGGCGACACCAAGATCCGAGACCTCTGTGGAAGGATTGAGAGAACAGATTAACAGAAGCCGATTGCGGATCTGCGATGATTTACGATTGACGACTGACGATTGATACCGGGGTGAGAATGTCGATGGGGATGTGATGGGGATGGCGGACTGGGCAGACCGCTCGCGGCGAGTATGTGCGACTGCGCAGTGGTGCTCGTCGGTCCCTGCTCGGATTCCCGGACGTGCAGCTGGGACTATCTGCGAACACGACTGGTATTGATCTCAAGAGTGAGGCGCGTCCCAGCCGCGGAGTGGCGTGGAAGTCTAAAAAGGGAGGGGCAAACGGCTTGAGGGGGGTTGTGGGTGTGTGCGGCTGGAAGATGCGAGAGCGGAAGCGTCAGCACAGGTCGAGTGTGCGTCCGAAATCCAAGGTTGCATGAAATGAATGCACAAGGGCGAGGATGCAACGGCACGGTGGCCACTGTGGCCACTGGGTGGCGAGCTGTGCGACGATGCAACGGAGCAGCGATGCAACGATCCTCAGAGGGACAGCAGAATGCAGGAGGTAGACCAGGAACGAGAACGAAAGAGCGTGCGTCGTGTGTTCCGAAGGCGCCGAGCGCAGAGGCCATGGCAAAGAGGAGACGACGGGTAGGCTTATAAGAGGGGGTACAATGTGTGCAACCTGTCGCGCGCCTGAGAGCTCCGAGCATAAGTGTACCAGTCTCACGACGGCATTCCGCCGCTCAGCTCTAATGGAAACTGATCAATTGCCTCGAGGCACCGTCATAATGTCCCGAAGGAGGGAGATGATTGAAGAAGAATGACAGAGTCAACGAGAGGAACGAGGGAGAATCCAAAGCTGTTGCATCTCTACCCTGTCCCACCTCGTGTTTGCAACGAGTGTGCAGCCCTCCAGCTGTCCAGTTTGCTCGCACTAGCCCCCACCCCCGAAGCTCCCGTGCTCCCAGGTTCCAATAATGTCCACCCCTTGCAATGCCAATGCGCCAAAGCCCTGCGGGCCGCGGGGTATCTCCAGCACAGCCCGTTCCAAGGTCTTTTCACCGTCTCTCTTGTGGTGCCGGGCCGTGCCCCGTGCTCCGCCAATTTGCGCACCAAGGGTGTGCAGATGTTTGGAGCGGTGGTCTGTGCGGCTCTTCAACTTCTGTGAATATCGTCGGGCCGCCGGACACGACTCGTCGGCCTTGTCTCTTTCGGGTGTGGCATCTTCACTGCGTCTGCAGACATTGTTGCTGTGTCACCAGGGAATTGTGGCGAGGTGTCGCGTATGGTGTTCACGATAATCACAGTCACTCATTAACGCGCACCGGGCTGTCACATTCGCTGCCTACGAAGATGTAGGTACGGCCCTGAAAATCAAATTCCTGCAACTTGCGCAGCTGTCACCACACTTCTGTGCTTCGCCAGTGATTCAAGTGACATCTGTCCACACAGCAGCTGTCTCGGTGCCTGCTGTGACGGATGAGCGCGCACGTTTCTGGCGCCACGAACGTCATGAACTCATGAGCAGACTGGAGATCGAGCGGACTGAGGCCTCTCCGCTCCGGACCATACCCCTTGCTCAGCTCCGCTTCTTTGTTCTGCGAAACTACAAATTGCAACATTGTTGGAGCCACCCCAGAGATTGTCCTGTGAATGTTGTCCCCCCTTGTGTGCCACATTGCGTTGTGGCGGTTGTGTCCGATTTGGCGCCGCCGGATGCGAGTGCGACGCTACTGTAGCTACTACTGTACCCCAGTTCTGTTTGCGCCCGAGCTTTAGCACCACGGGACAAGAAAACATCGTGTGTGAAGCGTGAAAGCAATCTTAACGAGCATCACAGTACTAGATGAATGGCCAACTGACGAAAGAGCGACCGGCACTACGGGGAGCTCCCACCCACGGTGGGTTGCCACTCTCTTTGGCCCCAGTCAATCCCTACTCGTCATACCGTCAATCCACAGTCATCATACCTGCTATCTTTGTTCCTGCGCCACAAGCGCCAGACAACTACAACTCTACAGCTCTCCCATCTACCATGTTCGAACTCCGAGTTCGTCCACGCCTCCAAATTCTGCGCGCAGCTCCTCAAAAATGTGGCTTGGGAGGAACTGAATCCTCTTTTGACGAGAGTGGGATTCGAACCCACGTCCGAAGACTGCGGAGGTTGCTACACCTTAACACAGCGCCTTAGACCGCTCGGCCATCTCGCCGATCACGAACTCAATCCGTGCCTGTTGATCGCCACACAGAGACTGTCGAGGACGAGCATGGTGCCACCGATGCCGAGTAGAGCGACAGGATGAGTTCTGCTCTGGTAAAATAGCTTCATGATGTTAGATGTCGCCTGCCGCGCGGCTGTGAATGCGATGCTGGGACGGGTTGGTTGTTCTGATGAGCATCTGCACATCTTGATATCGAGAGTGTGGGGAATGTGGCCCTTTCAAGTGGCACAATCACAACAGCTAAGGCAGCTCTTCGTGCCAACCTGGCTGCCGATAGTGATCATCACTAATTTTCCACAATGCAGAAGAGTTTTCTGTAGCTAACCATCGAATACATCAGACAACAATCTGAAGCACTTCATACCAAGGCGACCATATTTAAACAACTCTCCTACTCCCTCACCAACGAAACTGCTTGATCCTTCTGACACGGCCATCGCCTAGCAGCTGTAGCGGAAGTGCTGGTTCTCCATGTCGGTGAGATCGTGCTCACCGGCGAGCTTCCTGTCGTGCTCCCGCTGCTCGGCAGACTGGCCAGACGCGAGCCACGCGCGCTCGCGCTTTCTGTTGACCCAGCGGTAGTAAAGCCACCAGGCGAGAATGTTGACAATGTTGAGGCACATGGCAATGGCGCAGCCGGTGATGCCCTTGGTGTATCTAGGCGCGTCGGACTGGACAAAGATCAGGGAGCCGACAATGTTGCCGATACAGTAGCTGAAGAGTGCGGCAGCGGCGAAAAAGGTCTTCTTTGTGCGTCCGGCAATGTTGACCGACATGAGAGGCCAGATCATAAACATGACGACAGCGTAGATGGGGTAAAGACAGAAGACGCCCCAGCGCTGCCAATTGCCGACCTTGCCGGCAGAAAGGCCGACGAAGAGGAATACGATGACCGCGATGAGCTGGTAGATCCACGCCAGGTGGAAGCGAACCTTCTCAAAGTAGCGGACGAGGATCGAAGAAGTTATGACCGTGCAAAAGGCGACAGCGCCCGCGGGCATGTTGTAGAGAATAGACCCGAGGGCGTCGAAACCCATGCCGTGAAGGATAAGGGTGTTAAAGGTGGTCATGCTGGATTGTTAGCTGATGAGGACCCCAACAGCACCTACCCTCCGTTTGGCACATTGCTGAGAAAGTTGAAAAGAATGGCCATGTAAAACTGAGGGTCTCTAAAACACTCCCTAACCTGAGACCACTTCCATGGGTGCTGTTCACCACCGCCAGTCGAGTTGGAAACAACACGAGCCTTAGCCATGAGCTTTTCGCGTTTAGAAAGCCACCACACTTCGTCAGGAGTACCAATAATGGCAAGACAAATGAACCCGACAGTCACAGTGAGGCCGCCGAGGAAGTAGTTGATGACACGCCAGGCGGAGATTTTGCCCTGCCGCTGCGTAAAGTCGGCGAGGAAGTAGATGGCGGCACTAAAAACGATTCCGAAGAACGAGTTCATGGCATAGTACATGCCTTGACGAAGTGATTGCTCCTTGCGCAGGTACCATGAGGCAGTGAGAACGGCAAATCCAGGCGTGACAACCGCCTCGAACCAACCGAGGAGTGTTCGCACGATCGAAAGTTGCCAGTAGTTGTTACAGGCGCCAAGAAGTATGACCATGGTACCCCAAAGAACAATGGAGACGCCCAGCGCCTTGCCGAGTGGGAACCGCTGCATAGCGTAGCCCATGGGAAGTTGCGCAACGGCGTATGCCAAATCTAAAAGTCAGGGCCACTGACGTCGAGATTCCCACATACAGAACCAAACAGTTAAAGTATTGTACTGTTGACCCACAAGACCTGTGTCTTCCCGCAAATGAAAAACGGTGCCCGACGCAAGCGATGTCTTGTCGCTGTACTGCAATCCGTAAGTGAACATGAGGAGAGGCATCATAATCCTAGTCTATCAGCAACAGCTAATAGTGTGTTTCCTACAGGTCGACTTTGAGCATCAGCTTTTTGTACTCTTGAGGCGTAAACTGGTCTTCGGCGGCGATAATCTCCTCAAACTCCTCCTCGGCTTTTGCCTTCTCGTCGAATTGGCTGAGCGAGACGCCCTCCACATCGCTCTTGCGGTCGACCTCCTCCGGGTGGTGCGACATGGCTGTGTTGGCGGACTGTCGTGTGCGGCGATTGGGTTGAGCTGGCACCCAGCCCTGCTCATCTCCCTCTCAGTCATTTAATAGTCTCTGTGTTCTCGTCATTGTCAAAGCAGTCCATACCGCTGCCAAGGACCGAATTCCCAATGCCGGGTTGAGAAATCTTCCGCCTCGGTCGAAACGCGTCGCCTTAGCCAACGGGACAACCAAGACACCACTATCCTTGCAAGAGAATGTGTACACCTGACGCCAAAGCACATCAGATAGCGCGGTGGGCCATCATGCCGTGAGCTGATGATAGCCGTCGCTACGTTTCCAGGACGCCTGCTCCTGCCTCGGCAGGGTGGCTGCTCGCAGCCGAATTGAGGGCCCCGCGCCGTGATCGAGAGCCCCGCACCGTTTCAGTGTAGTGCATACACGACTCTTTATGCTTCTTATAACTTCGGCACACCATGAAGAACAGCGAGTGGGCTTCTCGGTGGGCGTCGGCTGATCAACAGTCAAGTGGAACACAGTAGCAAATCCGGCCACTTGCGACGCGGTGGGCTGATCTTGAAAGTGCCGATGGTGGGCTCGTGAGTGAACTGTGTGCTGGAGTTAAACTGTTGTTGATCTCCTCGACATGTCAATAAAATTTCAATTTGTCCGAATCTGTTCCGAAACCTGACTTCGTACTCTACCATCATGCTATTGGCATCTAGTGTCCGACACATGGTCGTGGGATATGGGACATAAGACACGACACGTGATATGACATGGGCGCAGAACAAGCTGAGCGCACGACGGGAATGCCAGATGGGGATATGGTAATCAGCGACTCAATACAGACATCAAGAGTCGAGGATCTGGGTAGCAAGCTAAACGGGCAAGCACCGCGACACACGCAGAGAGCGCCGCGAATAAGGACTGTGGTGAGGTCGCGGTCTAGCAGTCGGAAAGCTGCGGGTAGCGAAGGAGCTTGGGGATCCGGTATGGGCGTTCAGGAACCGTCGTGATAAGATATCTTGTTTCGCCGGCAACCACATTCAAGATGAGGAAGAATATAAACAGTGAATAACGTCTATGCCAATAGCAGTCCGAGGGTTCGGTGGTGCTGGAGAAAGTGGGTAAAAGTCCGGCGAGTGAGAATGGGGTTGATGGAAGGGCGATAGGCAATGTGGGTTGTAGTGAGAATGGCAGTGGTGATGTTGGTGTAAGTGCTGGTGACGTGACTGTGGTCGTGGAAGGCGTAGTGATTAGTGTAGTAGGAGACGGGGTAGTAATAGGTGTCGTCGCTTGAGTCATCGATCCACTGCTGTGTGACAAAATGCGCATTGAATTTACAGGTGGTATCCTCCTCGCCCGCGAACAGCCGGCTCGTTACCTCGCAAAGAGGGCGTCATCCTGGTGCTTGCGCTGCCGTCCAAGCCAGGATGTGGATGTCGGACGGGCCACAACCGGGCGTCGGAGACCAGCTGCACCGACATGCTCGCGAACGACACGAGCACCGAGATCGTGCCAGGCGGCGAGCATAAGCTGCTGCTCGAGACGGTATTGAGAGTCGCGGGCCACACCGTTGTGCTGAGGTAAGCTGCGAGTTCATCCACCAGTTACCCACTTTCAACGCAGAGAGCTCGGCTTTGAGAGCCGCAATCTGTGACTCGAACGCCTTCTGCGTTTCGCTGGTGTTGGCCGAGAGCTGCCGTCAGCGAGGGAACCCGCAGAAATGCCTACCCTCTTCTGTTCCTCGGCACGGAACAGGGCGTCTTGGTTCTTGATAAACGCACGCATCTTCTTCATCTTGTCAGTGGCCGAAGCGACCTCGGTCGTGAGAATGTCGTTCCGCTGCTGCAGGTCGATGATCTGCGCTTGCGCGGTGGGCGGTGCGCCAGACTGGTCGAGTGTCAGGCGCAAGTCGTTGAGTTTGCGCTCGCGCTCAAGGGCCTCCTGACTGCGCTCCATTCCCGCTGTCTGCATCTCAATCTTGTCCATCATGAGGCTGCTGTCAGCAAAGCCCTCCCGTGTGGCGCTGTACTCACCGGCGGATCTCCTCCAGATGCAGGCGGTCGCGCTCGCGCAGAGTGGAGATCTCCTCCTTGAGCGCGACGATCTGTTCTCCAAAGGTGCTGCTCTCCGCACGTGCCTCGTCGCGAGCAGAGGCAATGATCGCACGCTTGTCCTTGTCCACAAGCGACAGATCTGCCTTCACGGACGTGAGCTGGCGGACAACCTCCTCGTGCGCGTCATCGGTCGCCTGCTTGTCCTTGGCCAGCGCATTGCGCTCCTCGAGCACCTCATCGAGCTGCTGGCGTAACGCGAGCGCGGTCTGCGTCTCGTTCCCGCCACGGCCCTTGAGGATATTCTCGAGCTTGGCCTGCGCAAGTAGCATCTGGCGATTGGCGTCGAGATAGTCCGTCTGGTACCGCTCGCGCCCCTTGTTGGCCTCCTTGAGAAGCATCTCGAGCGCGGCAACCTTCTCCTGGTCGTCCGAGGGGGCGTGCATCTCCTCGAGCTGACGTTCAAGGGCGCGAATGCGAAGGCGAAGTCTGTTGAGTCAGCGATGATAATGATCAGTTAGTAGCTACTCACTCTCGTCTGCTAGCGCCGTCACCCTCGTCGCCCCCGCCATCAAGCTCAATATCCAGCGACGCATCCGGATCCCCCATTCCCTTTTCTGTTCGCCGGTTCGGGCCCTGCTCGAGCTCCTTGATACGTTCCTGGTGAATGTGAATCTCGTCGCGGAGACGGTTACGGTCTGATTCCATATCGACGAGGGCTGTCTGCGCCTCCTCGAGCTGGACGGTGAGCTGTGCGACCTCACGCGCCTGTTGGTTGACCTTCTTCTCGAGCTGCTCGACCTGGCTGCGGTAGTTGTCCACAAGTGCTTTAGACGCACCGAGCTTGCGCAGCTCGATCTCCAGTTCCGAGTTCTTGTCGATCATGATCGCATTCTCCTCCTCGAGTTGACGAAGCTCTCGTCGCAAACCGGCGCTGTCTTCGAGCTTCTTCTTGTACTTCTCAATCACGTTTTCGCTCTTGTGCAATCGCTCTTCCACCTGGCTCAGCTCGTCAAGCTGGTCACGCAGCTTGACCACCTCGGCAGACGATCCACGGAGCTCCTCCACGTTCTTGGTCAGCTCCGCGACCTGTGTCTTCTTCTCTTCGAGCTGCTGCTCTATCTCGGCCAGGCTGTCTTCTGCTCGGGCACTGCGGTGTCAGCACTATGGTATCGTTGAATATGCCTCACAGATCGGCGCGAAGCGTCTCTGCCTCATTTTGGCCCGCCATTGCTGTGCGCGCTGCTTCCATCGATGCCCGCCTGCCTTCCTCATGCGCGGCGTTTGCCTCCGACACCTGCGTTTTGAGTGCCGCCATCTGCTCCGTCAACTGTTCGTAGCGCGCGCGGAGGTCCTCGTGTTCCTGCACGAGCCTGTCGCGTTCTTCACGGATCGCGGACGAGGGTGGCCTGTAATCAGCAATGCTATAACTCATCCACGCACGAGAGGTCCTGCGAGTCCTTGTGATCGACTTCGGGGCCTTTGGGCAGCGTGTCCATGACCTGGCGTCAGTAACATGCGAGTCTCACTCCATGGCTGGCAACTCACACCCTCTATGGTCTTCATGAGCTCGACCATGGAGTTCTCGTCGAGGGCCTGAATCTTCGCAATGACGCGCTCGTTCGCCGGCCCCATGGCGCCGACGGCCACACACAGCCTGCATATCTGCACGAGGCCTGACTCGCCCTCGGCCGACTTGGGATTGCGCGCAATGGCGTTGAAGTTCGGCTCGCGCAGCGTCGTGACAGCCAGAGTCGGCGCATTTGGGGTGTTCAGCGGGTACGAGAGGAGTAACCGGTAGAGACGCTTCCTGGGGGGGGGAGGTTAGAAAAGCTCGCTTGGATAGTCGCCACCTCTACGCACAGGATGTTCATGCGCAGCACCCAGTTGTCCTGGGAACCACTCCCCGAGCTGCGGGTGTGTGCCTTCGGCCCGCCCTTGAAATGCGTGGCATCACTGTGGGTCAGTACGGGCTAGGAACAGAGGATTCGGGAGCGTACATCGAGTGCATGACCTGCAGTGTCAGTGATGAGCTTCATGCACTCTAGAAGCGGCTTCTAGCACGCACCTCCATGAGGACCTTGCCGTCGGCGAGCTGCTCAAAGGACGTGACGCGGCGCGACGGCCTAAACGAATTGAACAGCGCGAGCAGCGCATCCTGCTCGCGGCGTGACATCGTGGCGGAGGTAAGGGCGAGGTCGGAGATGCGGACGGAGGAGAGAACGCGAAATTAGCTGGCGTGTCCGATAGTGGTATCGATGTCCGAGTGGGTGTCACAACAGAGAATTTAGAGGGTGAGGCCGGCGTTGGTGCCCCGAAAGGGCAGTGGCATGTGGTGGTTGTGAGATGAGATGAGCAAGCGCAAGAAAGTGCGATGATGGACGGCGGCGAAATGATTCGGGACAGAGAGGGAGGGAGGAGATAGACACTGTGCCAAGGAGAGGGGAGGCGTTGTGCGCAGATTCGGGTCCGATTTGCCGAGTGGGTTTTGCCTCTCGGGTGGTCGGTGCGTTGGACGAGACGAGCTGGAGGGCGAATGGAGGTTGTTGCAAAGGGTGTGTTGCAGGTTGCAAGGGTGGCCAAGCATGGCCAACGAACGCTGGATCGCGTTGGACGGGACAGTTGCGACGTTTCCGACACGACAACGTCAAAGGGACACAAATACAGAAACAGTGGAGCCCCACACGACGCGGTCACCCTGTACAACAACAAGTGGTACGTGCCTCGCTGAATCGCTGCTCCGTTCTTCGAGGTGAGATATCTCTCTCTGCATCACATCGCCTTCTGGATCGAGCTGGGCGTGTGCTCGCTTGCATTGATACATATACGACGACGACAGACTCTTTCGCTGTTACTCAACATGATCCTCCTCTGCCATGTTTCTCACTCTGAATCACAGACTCCCTCTCAACGACCGTGCGCGCTCCCGTCCGACATCACCCGCTTGCGACTGTACAGCAAAAATGGGATTGACCACAAGTGCAGCAGACCGTGGTCTCCTACTTCTCTGCCACTAATGTCATGAATGACTGATCTGAGGCACTCGAACAGCACGGGAATCAATACTGTTCATGAACCTTCGGAGCTTCAAGACGAACAAGACGTCCTTCGCGCTGTGAACGTCAGCCCTGTGCGCTGAGACGACTCCCAATGTCGACCGGCAAGTTGCGTTTCAGAGGCTCGCGTCGAAGTACACTCGGTTTGAGTGCTCGAGGTCGCTTCATGTCCTCTGAACTCCAAGGCTGGGCTTTGGGCCGCGGAGATTCCATGAGCGTCTCATCGGAGCTTCCCCCCACCCCAGGGTACTCTAGCTGCTGCGGATAACGCGCATGAACGAATGGGCCACAGTTCAGTGCCAGGTGCAGCACTCTCCGTCTCGGACGCCACATGTATTAGAAGAAGCGACGGGGCACTCGACTGACAGTTTTGTTCTCGCTCCTTGCAGGACCTCTCTATGGATGTCGGCGTTCGCCACTCCTCCAGCAAACATCTCCAGCCCGCTCATGGTGAGGAGGCAGCCACTTTCGTGGGGGCGCGATGCAACAGCGACACCTCGTGACGCGTGACTGGAGTGATCGTTTGAGACCGAGGAGTCTGTGACTGTTCATTTGTACTCCCCCTCGGCGTCCCGTTTCCTGGTGTCCTCCGCCCCCCGTGGCGGCGCACGGGCCTGGTAACATTCGCGACTCTGTCCAAGGCGATACTTGTCCTCAATGCATCGTTGCCTCTGTCTGCAGCCAGCGAGCCCCCTTCTACTTTAGGCCTGCTTCGCTTCGGAACGGAGCCCCGAGATGGACCTTAGATTCGGAAGATGTGAAGGGGAGCATCAAGGATGTACAAGCAGATGAATATGAAACCCATGTTCGGCACGTTCCAGGCCATGTCGCCATATAAGTACCCTCCAAAGCCATCACTGCACACTGATACTGATTACACAAGAGTGATGTGCACTGCGTGGTGTGTGTAATGTGCGATGTGAATCGGCGGTGTGCGATGTGCGTATGCAGACGGCTAGATTCGTTCCCTTAACACTTGGCAGGTTATCCTGCTGGGAAGTCACAAATCCTCCGGGTCCACCGAACTCGGGGAGTTATGTCCGAGATCAATCAGGAGCCGCGGGGCGAACCTTCGCTGCACGTGCTGCATAACACCTCGGGGGGGGGGGGGGGGGGGGGGGGGCCCCCCCGCCGCCGGGTACGGTCACGGCCATGGTCACAGGCAGAGCGGGTTTCGGGATTGCTTCCGATCTTC